>JAJOZX010000728.1:0-35000 GCA_023014485.1 Bathynomus jamesi | reverse complement strand
AAGTTCCCACTCTGCCATGGTGTGTTCCAACAGGTGCCGAGATGTCCGCTCCTGCCCAGGCTCCCAAGCGTTAACCACATTTGCTCACATATTTTTAATGGGGTTTAGGTCACACCCCTTGGTGTGCCAGTTCAGCAGCTCGACATCTCGTTGTTCCTGAAACCACCGTCTGATGATCCTGGCAATATGAACAGGGCAGTTATCGTGTAAAAGAAATTAGCAAAACTTGAGAGTTCACATTTCAGCCATACTTTTTGGAAGTTGCCTTAAGAGGATGCAGAAATAAATAAATAAATAAAAAATAAAGATACATTTAAAATTACATTTAAAACTACATTTACTAATTTCTTCCTTTAATCATATTACCTTTAAAATATACACTGCTTGACCTTAATTTAGACATTTTCTTGAAAGCATATGAAAATAATTTAGTTGTATTACTTACCTGTATAAATACAGTATAATCCGCTCAGGATGGGGCAAAGCGTATGTCTTACGGTTGGCAGTATCACCGCCTCCAGTATCTCTAAATACTGGTCGGCTGTAAACCTCCCGTTAATTTCTACCAACTCTCCAAAGCCATACAGGTGCACCCATCCCCACACGTTTCGGTCATGTGTCCACTCCTTGCCATTTCATATATGTGTTGGCGGGCATACCTCGTATTGTCTGGGTTGGGCCGTCCAAGTTACATCATGCCATATACGAGCTGTAAGTCGTTTCCTTTTACCCTACTTTAACCCATTTCTTATATTTAGGTATACCATAATAATTGAGATAATCATGATTTTTTTTTTTTTTTATAATGCAAGAAGTGTCCCTTTCCTTTTCTGTATAAATTATAGTCGATTGCAGCAATATTACTATCACATATTTTGTATAACAATCGTTAATCATATTACGCTTATCTCTATTTAAGAATATTATCTAATTTATACAGTGCATTGGAAATTAATAGAAAGCATATGTGATAGCGGTATAGAGAGCAGTGTTTCAAGGATAAAAATTAAAGTGTAGGAGTATTTACACAAACACACACGCTATCCGCCTCTAGCTCTGACCGGATGCTACCCCTGTCCTCCGTCCCCTGCTTCATGCGTTGCTGCCACATCTCGGAGAGGGCTATACAGGGGGGAGCGCGACTATTGCAGGGGACTTTACATGCATACATATCCATGAATACGCACCCGCATACATATATACACATATAACCATTATACATTCGGAGAAATGGGACGTAATACCTTCATATATTTACATAGCAAAGAACTGCCATTAATAAGTAAATGGCAGAATGGAGTTGTACGGTAAACCTTGGTAGATAATGCAGAGTAGCGAAGTTATGTACACTAGCTTTAAAGATATAGAGGCAAAGAGAGAAAAGTATATGAAGATTATCTGTTGTAAGCTACAAATATATGTTTAGAAATACATACAGTTAGGATATTCAGCTAAGATTACACATTCACATAACTACACATAATTACATATATACATTTTAACTGCAAACAACACAGTATAATTAATATAAAGAACGACGCTTGTGTAGAAGAACGTTCCGCACAAGATGAGGAGGGAGAACGAACAAATGAAAAATGAGGTAACCACCCGGGAATCGAACCCGGGATCTTCCGATTGCCGGTCAGATATCCACTACACCATGGGCCTCGATTAATCAGAAGTCGTAATTCTCCTACATACGAGCAGAAACCAATGCCCTTCCTGAGGGGGCACCTTCGCATGCCGCACATATATACATTTTAACTGCAAACAAACACAGTATAATTAATGTAAAGAACGACGCTTGTGTAGAAGAACGTTCTTCTACACAAGCGTCGTTCTTTACATTAATTATACTGTGTGTTACCTCATTTTTCATTGTTCGTTCTCCCTCCTCATCTTGTGCGGAACGTTCTTCTACACAAGCGTCGTTTTTACAATAATTACATATACTGTAGGTATTCAACTAAGTTTATACGAGGGGCGGTCAGAAATAAGTTTACACGGCGTATAATTTCGTAACTAAAGGACCTAAGGGGTTCCAAAAAACCTTAGCTCCCCCATTTGCAGCTTACATGTTTACTTATATCGAAATAGTTTTTAGTGATTATAAAAATATATAAAATTCTTTATTTATTGCAGGTATTAAAATTACTCTAGCTGATAAAATGATAATATAATGGCTTCCCAATTAATTGGTGATTCGGAGAGGCAACGTGTGATAGATCGCATACGAGCAATAACATTTCGGGAAGCTGTGATGCTGGAGCCACCTTTATAACACGTTCATGGGTTGCCAAAAAGTTGAGAAGTGAGGACTTCGTCAAAAGAAATTGGAATAAAACTTTGGATGAATGTGAAATGGATACAACCAAATCTGGGCGTCCAAATTTGTCACTCTCTCAGGAAACAAAGGACTTCATTGAAAGCGGTACGCGTAAGCGGAAAAACAGCTGTGCTAAACTTTCTAGAGAGATCGAAGTGTTGAGAGGAAAGATCGTTAATGGTGAGATCATTCGACTGTACCGTCATAGGCAAGGTTAAAGCCTTGGCATGAACTTCCAAAGCCAAGAAAACTCAACTTAACATCGATGACAGAATGTGGTTTGCCCATTATCTTGAAGATTGGGATGTGGATGATTCATGCATTTAGCTGTCTCCGATGAATTTTTTGTTTACGTAACACGTCGGCCTAACTACCAAAATGATCGATTGTGGGCCACAACACCAGATGAAATCGATGACAATGGACATTATCGCGAATTATTAAAAGTCCAGACTGTGTTGGTGTGTTTGTTTTTCACTGCAAAGAAGCTCATGTGGGTGCTGAAGACAAATGGTCAGAGTTGGGATGGACAGTATTTTCGTGATATTATTCTATCCAGCATGTCATTCCTTTTCTAAGAAACCCAAACAATGTTATGGATGTCGATCAGGTCACACTTCTGCACGATAAGGCCCCCTGCTTTAAGGCATTAGGCACTCAACAGTTGTTGCGGAACCATGAGATCGATTTCTTTGGAAATGAAGAATGGCCAGGAAATTCTCCTGACCTGAACGTCTGTGAACACATTGGATCAGTTATAAAGGACAAGGTTGAATGTCTCTTGTTTCAAGAACCTGCAGCAAATCGATCTTCGAAGGATACAATGACGCAACACATTGAAACTGTTTTAGCAAATTTGCGTAACGATCAAGATCTATTCACGTCACTCAAGCGACAAAGCGAATTCAGGCTGTCTTGGAAGCCAATGGCGGGAACACCAAGTTTTCATTGTTTCTCATTAAATGCAGGATTAAATTCTCTTTTGTAAGGTATGTTTAGTTTTACTGTACCTCTAATGGTTTAGGCCAAGGGCGGGGGTGCTAAGGTTTATTGGAGCCCCGTACATTGATTATATTTGTATCAGGTGAATTCGTTAATCATTGTTAGCAACACTGCACGTCGATTCGGCTGCCATCTACCGTACATTGGTTATATGAGTCAGTTCAACATGACCGCTCAACTGGAACAGTGCCCTGTCATTTCTGCAACGATATTCCGAGTCTGTCAGTGGTCAAGAATTTCTCGAGCGCATTGTCACAGGAGACGAGACATGGGTTCACACCGTACTCCGGAAACAAAACGTGCCAGCATAGAATGGAAACACTCTGGGTCCCCGCGACCAAAGAAGTTCAAGATTGTGAGGTCCGCTGGCAAAGTGATGGTTACTGTGTTTTGGGACCACAAAGGCGTTTTGCGAGTGGCCATTAAACGTAAACGTCCTGGACTGCTCCATAGGGCAGGGCACTGTTCCAGTCGAGCCGCCATGTTCAACTGATTCATATAACCAATGTATGGTAGATGACAGCCGAATCGACGGGCAGTGTTGCCAACAATGATTAACGAATTCACCTGATACAAACATAATCAATGTAGGTCCTTTAGTTACCACCCCTCGTACCTTCATATTTATTAGTATATTAGACGCTGAAATATAATTAAATATATTATTATATAATTATTATAATATCGAAATATTAATTACCTCGCTTACTAAGTACCTTAACCTTAGAGGCCTTGACCTTGCTCATATTTCGTTTTATTTTACTGGCTGTTATTAATATTTTTGTTTTACTATATAGAAATATGGAAATAAATATGTAAACAAAAGTATGTAGTTTAATTTTGTTATTGAAATAGGACAGAGGATACAGAGTTATGGCTCGTATAAGTCGATGAATTTGTGTTTCAGTTTCCTTTGAAAGAATTTTAATGTCCTATGATTGTTTTATCTCTTGATCAAGTGAATTCCAAAGGTTTAGATCAGTCGCACAAGCTAGAGTATAATTCGGTTTTCTGATGTACATGTCTGATTATCTCGTGTTAAAGCGGTGTTTTGTTTGGGAAGCTAATATTTTGTTTTGGATGATTTCTGGTGCAGTATTAGGGACGATTTGATACATATATGAGGCAATGTTTAGTCTCTAGATCTCTACTAGTTTAAGAATTTTTAACTCATGAAACATTTGATCCGTACTTTCATTATGTTTGTTCGATTTATAAAGTTTCCAGGCCAATTTTTTTTACAGTACTACCAATGGCTGTAGCGAAAATTGACGCGTGCTCCCATAAGCAATAATGCAGAAGTGTAGGTGTGGGTACACCATGATGAAGTATATGGATCGAAGAACCTGCACCAGCTTTATTAATTACACCGGTCTGCATGAAAATCGATTTCTTTATTTTGAGTTGTGATTCTGAAGCAGTTCGCTGCGCTGAATTCAAAAATGCTACCAGTTTTTTTCTATCACCCACAGTTTTAAAGTTATTAACAAAACAATTTTGGGGCGTTTTGTAATTTTTTACCTTTTTCATCTTTAATTAATTTCGTTTTTTTCATATTTTTCAGATAGATAATTCTAACATTACGTCTTTAAAATTTTAATAATGGCTTCTAGAGGATGTACCCATAGTCCAGACATATTTTGTTATATTTGTGGTCGGTATGTTGTTGTAAAACAAAGGACAAATGTAACGACCTTCATTAAAAGAGCTTATCATGCTTATTTTGGAATTAAATTAGGAGATCAAGACAAAGTTGGGCTCCACACAAGGTTTGTCTTACGTGTGTTGCGGCACTACTAGGAATTGGAGCAAAGGTAAAAAGAAAAGTTTGCCATTTGGGATCCCTATGGTATGGCGCGAGCCTAGAAACCATACCGACGACTGCTACTTCTGTTCTTGCATGTTAAAGGTTATAATGCAAAGAATAAAGAGAGCCTTCAATACCCAAGTCTTCCATCTGCAATAAGGCCGGTACCCATGTCCAGAAGTTCCTATTCCCCGCCCACCCATTGATGGGAGGGGAGAGAGTATTTTGCTGGGAACGGGACTGGTTGTTATATATATTTACCCTACATTATATGTAAGCGTTACTGTAGTCTATAACAACAAAATTTATGGTTTAGCATGTGCAATCCAATGTTGTGTCTCGATAAGATGGTTCACATTTGGGGATAAATAGGGGATTTATGACACACCCTGTAGTAAGAAAACCATACATGATAGGGAAAAACTAACTATATTTTTAAGATCAGCGCACTCAAATTATATAGAATCACCAAATAGTTTGCAAAAATGGATCGACAAGTTTTCAAATGTGTACTGGTGTTATGAATGAGAACTTGACTAATTTGTTGCATCATAGGTCTTCAGTTTGCTCTTTGAATGAGAGGTTTGAGTCGACGGTAATTCTCAGAAGTTTGGCAGATTGCACTCGCTGAACAGGGATATATATATATATATAATATATATATATATATATATATATATATATATATATATTATATATATATATATATATATATATATATATTTGGGCCCTGCGCGTCACAGTTTTCTTTTCGAATCGAATCTCGAATCAAATCATCCCAAACAATTCAAATCGAATCGAATCAACTGTCATATATAAATAAGAGTGTTTCTACACACAATTAATAATAAGCCTAAAATTAATTAAATCTTGTTGAGAACAAAGGACAAAGTAAATCCTTCTCAAAAAAATGTATTAAGTATTTGATCATGAGGAGGAACGATGGTATTAAAGTATGATAAAAGCGTTATTGCGCAAGAGATTGGTCTCATGATATAGATTGAATTATAATCTAAGTTAAAAGAAAAGTGTTTATTTACGAAAGTGTTCTTCAAAACAACATCAGTGATGTTGTTTACTGGACTTAATGGAGATTCGAAAATATCGAATCGGAGCCCAAGCTAACGAATCAAATCGAATGTAAAGAACGACGCTTGTGTAGAAGAGCGTTCGGCACAAGATGAGGAGGGAGAACGAACAAATGAAAAATGAGGTACCACCCGGGAATCGAACCCGGGATCATCCGATTGCCGGTCAGATATGCTATCCACTACACCATGGACCTCGATCAATCAGAAGTCGTAATTCTCCTACATGCGAGCAGAAACCAATGCCTGAGGGGGCACCTTCGCATGCCGTACATTATACATTTTAACTGCAAACAGCACACAGTATAATTAATGTAAAGAACGACGCTTGTGTAGAAGAGCGTTCATTTGTTCGTTCTCCCTCCTCATCTTGTGCGGAACGCTCTCCTACACAAGCGTCGTTCTTTACATTAGTTAAAATGTATATATGTACGGCATGCGAGGGGCCCCCCTCAGGGCATTGGTTCTGCTCGTATGTAGGAGAATTACGACTTCTGATTAATCGAGGTCCATGGTGTAGTGGATAGCATATCTGACCGGCAATCGGATGATCCCGGATTCGATTCCCGGGTGGTACCTCATTTTTCATTTGTTCGTTCTCCCTCCTCATCTTGTGCGGAACGCTCTTCTACACAAGCGTCGTTCTTTACATTAATTATACTGTGTGTTGTTTGCAGTTAAAATATATATATATATATATATATATATATATATATATATATATATATATATATATATATATATACTGTGTCCCCCAAAAAGGTGGCCACGTTTTTCTCAGGGCCATCATATTAAACCCTTTTATTTTGTTCTTAAATTGAGAGGTAGTTTATTTAAATCGAATGAGTAGTCTTTTTACAAATTCAACTTGAATAAAAGTTTTTAAAAAATAGAATTGACAATTGGAAAGGAGGAAAAATTGCAAAATTCGTGTCACTGAATAATCAAATCGTATTTTACGGTCAACTTGGAATCAATTTGCCAGACTGTAAAAGGTGTACGCTCGCTAAAGGCAGTTTACAACTGTATACAGCGTCTGTATTAATACTGAAATTATATACTCATCTATGAAAACTGTATATAGTCGTAAATAAATAAATAAATAAATAAAAAATTAACCGCAACGGAAGATTAACCACCAAATAGTCCTGATTTAAATCCAGTTGACTATTTCATATGGGGACGTTTAGTTGGCAAAATTTGCAGACAAAATATCCAAGATATCAATCAACTTGGAGAGTACATTTTAACGTCATTGAATGAACTCTATCAAGACGCTATTTCTAGAACAGTTCGCCATTGCAGAACAAAGCTACAATTGGCCATTGCATTGATAATAATAATGGAGGACGCATTAAACAGTTGTTGTGTTAATGTTTTATTCAATTTGTTTTTGTTATTGTAAACTTCTTTAATATTCAGCCGAGTCTTTAATTACCCTCCTTGTTAATTTTGAATTTGTAAAAAGACTACTCATCCGAGTTAAATAAACTACCTCTTTTTTTAAGGATGATATAGAGGGTTTAAATGGTCTCTTTTTCATTATTTTTAAATAAAAATTACTGTTTTTAGTTAAAAAAATTTAATTTATAATTATAATTTTTTACTTTAAAAATTTATAATTTATGCAATGAGGACCCTTTGACTCCTGACTTTTGCGCCACCCTGTATATAAACCAAGGTTTATGTTCTAACGAAATAGTATTGGCTTTAAATGTAAAGCTATTTTTCTTCCTGTGATTCGTCGGCCTGTGGCAAAAATAAAACATAGTCGGAATGGGACAACTCGGCGCGGGCGACTCTGCGCGGGCGGCTCTGCACGGCCGTCTGGGCGCAGATCTAACTCGGCGCATAGCAACTCGACGCAGACCCAACTCGGCGCCAAGAAAACATAATACCAATATATCGAAATTGTATTTACAAAAGTTTGAATGCCTAATAATACCAATATATTAATATTAATATTTTAATTAAATTAAATTATACCATATTAAATATATTTAAATTCATATATCGCTAAAAATCATAAAAATGAATAGATTGTCCGAAATAGTAGGCGGTGCTTAAAAATAGTGAATTTAGTTTTAAAGGTAGGCATAAACATGAAAGTAGTTGGTGACAGCCTTCAGTCTGCTTAAGTTAAATTACGGTGAGATTGTGAAAATATTAGTATTTGAACATCCCAATTTACGCATGGAAGCAGTGTTACTGTCTCAACGTGGAAAAGAAAAGTTAGCCAATGATGGATATTTGTATATGTTCGATAAAGTTGCAGCAGATAAAATAACCAACTTTTGGGGATGTGAAAGAAAGGATATTTGTAAAGCACGAATTCATGTTAGAAATGGTGAAACAGTTAAGTACATAAATACGCATTCACACGGCGCCTCAGCATCGAAAGTAGAAAGAGAGCGCACTATTACAAAAATCAAACTGCGGGTTGTGGAAACTGTAGAAGGAACATCGCGGGTTATTAATTCAAGTTTAGGTAATCTATCGGAAGCTTGCCATGGAGCCATACCCAATCACGGTGTATTGAGAAAAGTGGTGAGAAGGAAAAGGAAAGAACTAGCGGTATATCCTGCTAATCCATCTGACTTGGAATCGTTAGTGATTCCTAGTAGTTTCCAAACCTATTCCTGTAATGAAGTTGAAACAGAAAACTTTTTGCTTGGTGACAGTGGCCGAGAGTCATGCAGAATTCTCGTGTTTGGAAGACAAAGAAATGGAGCTTTTCTAAGAGAATCGAGAAAATGGTATGTTGATGGCACTTTCAAAATTGCACCTCCTTTGTTTTCACAACTCTATGTAGTTTTGGCAGATATGCATGGGGGTGTACATCCAGTGATGTATGCTCTTCTTCCGAATAAATTGCGATCTACATATGACAAATTATTTGATATGATTCTCCAGATTCAACCCGAGTGCCACCCAGAAATAATTAATTGCGACTTTGAGCTAGCTACATTCAAAAGTATAAAGGAGCATTTTCCATTTGCTGAAATCCATGGTTGTTTTTTCCACCTTGCACACAACATAAAAAACATTTCTCTTCTATGGAGCTTTCACGTCAATTCAACAATAATGCACAATTTGCTCTGCAAGCTAAATGATTAGCGCACTCGCATTTGTACCAATTGAATACATCGATGAAGCAATTCTACACCTTGCTGATATTCTCCCCGATGAACTGCAGCCACTCCTGGATTGGTTTGAGGATAACTACGTAGGTAGAAGACAGAGACGCGGTCATGGTAGACGTCCTTCCCTATTTCCACACGAAATGTGGAATTTATATAGAAGTAGTTTAAACAATGATGACCGAACTAACAATCATGCAGAAGCGGCACGCAGACGACTGCAATGCGAACTAGGAGTAGAGCATCCAAATATATGGAAGTTTTTTGGGTTTGCGTAAAGTTCAAAGGGGAAGAGACCTTTACTATGAGCAATTAATTGCAGGACAAAATCCTCCCGTGAAATTGAAAAAATGCAGAGAAGCTGACGCAAGGATACAATCCATTGTTAGAAATTTTAATAATCGAAATCTTGTTGAATACTTGAGAGGCATTGCCCATAATTTTGAATAGGCATTTAATTTGCACTGTTCTTTTTAAAGTTTGGTTTTAGTGAAATCAATAAAATCAATAAAAATTTTAATACCAGTAAATAAATATTTTTCTACACTACTGCTTTTATTTTGACATTTATTCACGAGTTTGAGTAAATACTTGTACTTGGCGCCGAGTTGGGTCTGCGTCGAGTTGGCTATGCGCCGAGTTAGATCTGCGCCGAGTCACCCGCGCCGAGTCACCCGCGCCGAGTCACCCGCGCCGAGTTGTCCTAGACCCAAACATCCCTGACTGAACAATTTATAATCTTTAACGCATCATGATTTGAATGTATGTTAAGAAGAGTTGTACAAGCCCAGCCTCCCTAGACAAAGACTTCTGTAAAAGAAACAACATTCTCAGACGTTATTCCGTTTCTATTCCATAAGGATATATATATATATATATTATATATATATGTGTGTGTGTGTGTGTGTGTGTGTGTGTGTGTGTGTGTGAAAATTATTTCACGAAAGTAACACGTGAATAATATTTAGGATGAAAATAACCACGAAGGAAAAAGGAAACACAGAATGGTGCTCAAGCGCTTTCGTCTAATGACATCCTCAGGAACATTAGACGAAAGCGCTTGAGCATCATTGTGTTTCCTTTTTCCTTCGTGGTTATTTTCATCATGTGTGTGTGTGTGTGTGTGTGTGTACATACAAATACAATGACACCACTAGATAATTACTGAAATGACCTGAGTATCTTCACTTCGCTCATAGGGAAACGGTATTACCCACTGAGCTACGCGCACTGGCAAATTTAGGTTTAGCGGGTATCTAATACCTTTATAAAGAAAGAAAAATTAATCCATTATATAAATCGATTAAAATTATCATACTTCCACTGGAAATACGACGATGTCAGCAATACATGATCATGTACAGAGAACTGCCTGAGGAAAGGTATATTGACACCCACATTAATTACTGGAACAGCCGATTTCACCTGCAAGATTTGTTTTTTAAGTCACATACAGTTAAGTTACAGAGGGTTAAGTTAGAGTTAAGTTACAGACCGTGTATCAGAAGAGTTTGTATTGAAGATGTATATACAAACTCGCACAGTTTATACTCCTGATATATCACCCTTTTCCCGTGGGCGCGTCATTAAGCATTCCGATTAGAGTCAAGGTGAGGAATATAATAATCCAATCAGGAGAACCAGAAACTAAAACAGAGCTCAGGCCAGACGAACGCGGCCCATCGCGCTAACTCCTCCTGTATTGTTATTTACCAGTATCATCAGGATTCGAATATCAGACCTCATTGTCTTCATTTCGCTTATAAGGAAACGATGTTACCAACTGAACCACGGGCACTGGCTCAAGGTGAAGAATTGGTACATACTGTAGGTTAAAAATCTCGTGCTTGTGAATGGGACACACTAAAAAATCACAGCAAATCTTTCTAGGACAATTAAAAAAATAACAACCATTGACCATGACATCGATAGAAGTTAAACGGAGCTATTATAAAGAGCCCTTCCTATTTTTATGAATCAAGGTAAAGTCATCTTGTCACAACAACGAAGAGGCCAGTGTTATTTTCATGGCCGGCGTAAAAGGAAACGAACAGAGGATAAACGGGTGAGCCATAGTCCTATAATATAAATAGGCAATCCAGAGTCCTATAAGATAAACAGGTGATCCGTAGTCCTATATACCATTTTAAAACTCGTTCGAACTCATGGATAAATTTCAGTTTTGGGAAGGTGGATGCATGGTCAAAAACTTTAGCTTCAGTTATGCTCTTGAGTCCAAAACAGTTCAAGGAGGATGGAACCGCGATTTTGAGATGCTGGAAAGACTGAACCTTTAGTATTTGTCAAGGAACATCTAAATTCAGATAAATACACATTGATTCTTAAGAATAATTCCCATTTTCGAGCAGGACATTTATCAATTACAACACACAAAAACAACACGTCACTCACAAGGTACAAGACCAAAATCCAAAAAGACAAGTGGGACTGCGGGTTCTTGGCCTACATGAGCAGTGTCCATGCAGAGGCTCTGACATGAGTGCTATTACTGTATGGACATGACTGACAATATCTTATCATTATACTTTGAAGCCATATTATATATATTATATATATATATATATATATATATATATATATTATATATATATATATATATATATATACAGGTAGCATCCCAGAAGTAATTATCAGGGGTGAGTGCACTCAAGTGTCACGTAAACCAGAGCAGAAACAGAGTAAGCAGCGAACCGGCCCATGGTGTAGTGGTTATTATATCTGACCGGCAATCGGAAGATCCCGGTTTGATTCCCTGGTGGTTACTTCATTTTTTCATTTGTTCGTTCTCCCTCTCATCTTGCGCGGAATGCTCTTCTATACAAGCGTCGTTCTTTACGTTAATTATACTGTGTGTTGTTTGCAGTTGAAATGTGTGTGTATATATATATATATTATATATATATATATATAGAGAGAGAGAGAGAGAGAGAGAGAGAGCGAGAGAGAGAGAGAGACCACCACAACACGGAAGAACGTGTACCGACATTAGAGGTGTCGCCACAGATTTAGAATTAGTTTTTTACTTAAATCATTAAATATCAAGAAAACAGATTAGGTTAGGTTAAATTAATTTCATTAAATTATTTAGATTAAGTTAAATATAATTACTGACATTTAAAAATGTAAAATGCCGCGATTTTGCAAGGTAACCAAACGTGTGTGTGTGTGAGCGCGCGCGCATTTATATCAGGCGAATGTTATTTCAGAAATATTGTTTTTTCTCTTACTACTTAATTTAGCGAGTCTAATAGAGCATGTAAAGAAAACATGTAATAATTCATGGTCGAATAGACTGGAATTCTGTTATTATCGGAATTATGTTCAAGTAAAGCATGAAGGAATGTTGTTACATCAAAATAGCAAAATGGAAAATAAAATAAAAGTTATTATTTATTTCGATGATGTAATGGAAAATACATTTATTTATGGTATTATACCATAAATGTTTAAAATGTCTCGTATTTAGTTCAAAGCACGTTAATTTTAACGTAAACATCCAAGTAATTAAGGAATTGGTTAATGAATTACTATTGGTTTTAAGAGTCATTTCGAACCCCCTTTTCTATAAGGTGGCCACAAAGTCCCGTTACCCGCTAGAGAAATGAGTCGTGTAACAATGATATGGGCAGGGGGTAACGGGACTTTGTGGCCACCCTATAGTTTGGAGAACGTGTTTAAATAATAAGATTAATTTAACTAATTATATTTTTTATTTTATTTTATTGATTTTTTATGAATTACCGATTTTTCTAATTAAAATTATGATGTAAAATGATAATAATAATTTGTGGGGTTATTTTAGTAACGACAAGGGTCATGTTGACGGAGTGTACATGCTGCTTTACGTGGGATTCGAACTATCTCAGGGTCATACATCATCTCGACGCGAGACGGTCACCCATCCAACTACTGAACTGACTGAAGCCATATATATATATATATATATATATATATATATATTTATTTATATACAGGTAGCATCCCAGAAGCAATTATCAGGGGTGAGTGCACTCAAGTGTCACGTAAGCCAGAGCAGAAACATAGTAAGCAGCGAACCGGCGACACACCGCCTAGAGTTACCAGCTATTTATATTTTGAGGGTTATATATTTGTTTGTTCATTAATAATTAATACTGTACATGAAATGTGCATGACTGGGCCTTATAAGCTACTTTATAAGCTAATTTAATTGTAAATTGCATAATTTATTAGAGGTAATATCCGCATAACATCCGCAGTCAGAAGTGTGGATGCGGATGCGGATGCGGATGTTAAAAATGATGCGGATATCCGGTCCACCACTAATATATATATATATATACAGGGTGTCCCATAAGTCCGGCATCATAGGAAAAATAATAAAAAAAGGCAAAACGAAAGCTTTTATTTACAGAACGTGCTCAATATGTCCACCATTGTTTTCAATACACAAATTCAGACGTGATACCCAGTCAGCAAGCACACGGTGAATGATGTCAGAAGTAATGGTGTTACATGCCCCAATAATGAGCTGCCGCAAATGTTCAACACTCCTAATTTTCTCTGCGTATACCAGCGCTTTCAAGTGGCCCCAGAGATAAAAATCTAGTGGCGTGAGATCCGGGCTTCTAGCTGGCCATTCCACAGGCCCTCGACGTTCTATCCAATGACCATGGAATTGTTGGTACAGGTATTCCCTTACTTGGGTGCTGTAATGTGCAGGAGCGCCGTCTTGCTGGAACCATGTTGGGAAATTTCCTTCTTCGTTCAAGACACTGGGAAATGCTTCTTCCTTGAGCATACGTAGGTAGGTGCCTCTAGTGACATGTTCATCGAAAAAGAGGGGGCCTATGATGCGATCCTTCCAAATGCCACACCATACCATCACCCGAGATGCACCTTGTTCCTTTGAAGAGGTATACCAGTGAGGGTGTTTTGAGACCAGTAGCGTGTGTTCTGTCGATTTACCTCACCATTTCCATGAAAAAACAGCCTCGTCACTGAACAGAATGGTGGACGGGAAATTGGAATCCCGAGCATATTGTTCCGTAGCCCATTCACAAAATTCCATCCGCCGGTCGGGATCATCTTTGCTTAATTTCTGTAGGAGAGACTTATTGGGACTTCTGTTAAAATGAGCCGGATAGCAGTCGCTGGATCATCGTCAGTGGACCTCCTTGAAGGTCCACTGCGTGGTTTATCTTCTATGGATCCTGTTTCCTTAAACTTTGCAACAAGTCTGCTAACACAACTCTGTGTTATTGGCTCGCGGTCTGGATGCAGTCTGTTAAATTCAGCAGCGGCCTCTCTTTGACTCCGATTTCCTATGAGTAGAATTATCTGGATTCGTTCTTCCTTGCTCATAGACATTATGGCCTGTAGAAAGAAAAAAATATAAATTGTGGTTTGTAGAAATAGAAAAATATGAATTTCTCCTATGATGCCGGACTTATGGGACACCCTGTATATGTATGTATGTATGTATGTATGGAATATCATGCAGAAACAAGTATGATTGTGCATAATGCAAAATTATTCCTAATAAGATTCGAACCCGGTATCTCTTAATTAGATGCCCCAGGCACTACCACTACGCCACGACAAGGTAAAAGCTAACACAACCTGGTGCATATTTTAACACGATGGAACATATTGCACTTTTGCGACCAGAGGTGTTTTATGAGCTAACCCTACCCCCCTCCCCTGCACTCGAAGCAGTGACAACATACAGTATAATTCAAATCTATCTGGTAAAACATTTTTAACTTGTCGTAGAGTACAGTGTTGTGCCAGAGGCTTCTACTCAAGCAATCCCGGGTTCGAATCGGGGTCGGGCTAAGTTTACAACACACACACACCACACACACACACACACACACACACACACAGAAATATATATATATATGAGAAAACACCTTTTGTTGCCACTTTTTCAGAAGGAAGCTGTTCCTTGTTGAGTATATAAACAGTGTGGTCCTGACAATTTAATTCAGAGAGGTTCTATATTTCCTTTTAGAACTCTTTACAAAATCCTGTATAAATCTTACCTTAGTGTTACCAACCTTTTTACCATAAAAGGAGTTTGAGATCGAAAGGAAAATAAAACACTTTTCACGATATCTATTTAACGCAATTTAATTTCGGATACGAATTTCTTGAAATAGATCACGTATATAACACGTATATAACATGGTTATATTAGCATTTACATAATTGCTATATAACATGGTTATATTAGCAATTATATAAATACAAACGTATTTTATATAGTTTCCCATAATAACATAAGCTCTTATATGGTAAAGTTGCCAATGATCGCTCATCAATCCGAATGTGGCGCATTTGGAGTTTTTTAAGTCAAATGCGCTATCATTACCAACTTTACCCTAACCTAGAATAACTGTAGATATTTACTGTAAGTAAACTGTAAAATAGGAGATTACCAAACTTTTCAGCTTACTTTGCACTGTACCAATACCAGCTCTGATAAAGCCCTGTAAGTCCTCATCTTCAGTCATGTTCCTCACCAGAATGCCTGTCATATACTCATTCATTGTTTTGATTAGAGCGATCGGTGAGGATGGTTTGTTTAACGTACGTTTTGATATGTATCAAAGATATTATAACGTGCCGGACCTTTGTGAGGAATGACCTATTTTTTCATATCGAACGAGAGAGAGAGAGAGAGAGAGAGAGAGAGAGAGAGAGAGAGAGAGAGAGAGAGAGAGAGAGAGAGAGAGAGAGATTTAAAAATGATCTTAACACTATAAAATTTCCCAAGATATTCCATGCCAGGCACTCAATCCTCTTCTAGGAAAAAAATATAAAAAAATAAAAAAAAAAATTGGTCAGAAAAAAAAGGTTGGGGAAAATTACAAAAAAAAAAGGTAAGGAATCGTGCGCTCAAATTCTTTTCCTTTAACCTTTACAGAATAACTTGCTTTATTATACCTTAAACTAAATCAACCTCTTGCATCATTTAATCTCGCGTTCCCTCCAGGTGCTAATTGGACAATTTACAAGGTGTTATTTTTCACACCTTTACATCCACCCTTCCAAAGACACATTTTGATACATATTTCAGATTTTAAAATTGATCACAATTTTTTCAAATTGAATTCGTGTGTGTGTGTGTGTGTGTGTGTGTGTGTGTGTGTGTGTGTGTGTGTGTGTGATGCCAGGAATGTTACACTATATGAGTATGTTTTAAATATCGTGAAATTTTGATTCACTCACCAAACTTTTATGGTTAGATGTAGCAATGTATTGTTCAAATGTTTTGGTTCCTCATGCGGAGTTAGACAAGGCTCTTTGCTCTCTACACTGCTGTTTAATGTCTATATTGATGGATTAATTGCTTCTCTTCATGAAGCAAGAGTGGGATGTTGTATAGATAGCATGGGGATATATAACTTGGTCTATGCCCATATGATATTAATAATACTTTCAGTTAAAGGTGTGGATCATCTTATAAATATTTGCGAATTATATTCACGGAACCATGACATTAATTTTAATGTTACTAGTAAGGTTATGCAATTCCATCCTAAAAGCTTAAACCAAACAGCTAATATTATTTTTAAAATGAGCGACGAACCAACAGAGCGGGTACAAGAATTTAAGTATCTGGATCAAACTATCACCAACTCCTTGAGTGACGATTCAGACATAAGAAAACAATATCGAAGTTACTGTGATAAAGCAAACATGATTATAAGGAACGTCAGATTCTGTACAAGCGAAGCTAAAAACACTTTTTTTTCGTACTTTCTAGACTCTAAAGCACTTATATCTCGGGGCAGCAGTTGTGAACTAATTATAAAAAAGATTATTGTAGAACCCTAAATTTGCTTCATAACGGATCTTTTAGACCGCTGCATAAGTTCCCTCCAAGATGCTCAGCTTCACAAACGTTCGCTAAGCACAACGTTTGAAGCCTCCCTGAGGTAACAAGACGCGCTCAATAACAGTCTAATGCGAAGAATTCAAAACTCAGACAATCCAATTGCCCAAGCTATTCATCAGTCCTGCTTTTTGTCTTCTACACTATGGACTTCTTGGTATGAAAGTGTTTGTCTACAGCTCCACTTAACACCAACATTGGTATTTTTATTGCATGCTCTTTTAATGTTTATTTTTTAGTATTATCTTCGGGTATTTTTTTTATTATTAATTTTATTATTATTTGTGTCATTACCTGTATTATTTTTATTTCATTTTTAGCTCTAATCTTTTAGTATTTAAGTTTATTGTTTAATTAGTCGTATCGTTTATTACCTTGATGAATATTACACTTTTTATTATGAGATTTATTTCTTCCCAATAAAGATTATCATATATATAATATATGTGTGTGTATATATATATACCAATTTCGCTTTTTTCTCCACTTTTATTTTCGATTCTCTCTCTCTCTCTCTCTCTCTCTCTCTCTCTCTCTCTCTCTCCATTCCTTTATACTTTTAATTCTCATTCTTTCTCACCTGTTTTCAACTGTTCATCTTCGACTTTTGTGCCTTTAATTAAGTGTCTGAGCGTTCTTTTTTACCTGAGGCTCTCAACAATCAGAGCGCTTCTCTTCCCACACAACAATATAAACTTAATTTCAAATATTAATTAGATATTCACATTCAGATGAATTATTTCTTCCTTTAAATAAGATATAGATTAACCGAACTACACGAGTCACCGGTCTATATGCAGTGATTAAAAGAAAACGAGATGTTTATGTTCTATTGTTTTCTTTCGAAAGTATTTTCACATTTACTTTAGAGATTGTAATTGTTCGAATCCAACTTAGTTTGGGCTTTGTTGCCTGCTATATATATATATATATATAACACATATATATATACAGTCGGATATTAGAGTGAATGCGTTTTATATAACGAACTCTTTCAACCAAATTCATTCATCTACTTCGCCACGAGAAACCTTTCCTCAAAAATTCTCAATCATTGAACGCGAATTATATTAATTTGCTATTGAGTCTTGACTTAAAGCATCATTAGCGAGATAAAGCTGCTTCATGCTACGTTTCTTGAATATTAAGTCGTACATTTGCCTATATATATATATATATATATATATATATATATATATATATATATATATATATATATATATATAGCAGTGTGTATATATCGTAACTGTTTCCAAATTCGACCCTTTGGTAGCGATAACATCTCGAATTGAGAGCATGGTTAGGCAAATATAAAAGAATAACTTTCAAGCTTAGTAAATTTTAAAGGTTAGAATCTTTTTATTAATGAAAGATCTATCAAATTATTTGTTTGTCTAACCTTGTTATTTCCATAATTATCTTTGTATGTAAAAGTGTGTGTGTATGTATATATATATATATATATATATATATATATATATATATATATAATATATATATGTGGTGTGTGTGTGGTGTGTGTGTGTGTGTGTGTGCTCATATGAATGGTGACCTTTTGAGAGGTTAAGAAAATAAGCATGTTTATTTTATGTATGGAGTTTTTATTTTGTGTTCAGTAATAATAGTGTTATTACCTATATATATATATATATATATATATATATATATATATATATATATATATATATATATATATATATATCCGCGTTTTCTATATATGATACTTTTTTTTATCGGTCCCTTTTTATCAGTTACTTCAGTTTTCAATTTTTATATTGTCAAGGCAACCCATTTCTTTATAAACACTAATTTCTATATTTCAACATCGTGCTGCATGAATATGAATAAAAAATATACCAAATCAAATTGCAAAATCGTTCTAAAATTATATTTTGAAATACTTTGCCACATTTAATTGCTACATTTAATTCGAAAGTCTGGGGCCAATTTAGCTTCATTTAACAACTTTGTCGTTGCGTGAAATATTTGAAATAAATTTTTGTTATTTTTAGTCATAACAATGGCACTTCCAACACGTTCTGCCAACGAATTTTATCACTGCTGTCAATTTTGACAACTCCATTGAATATCATCAACATAATCGTATTGACAACAGACTCATAATGTGAGACGTGAATATCTTTAAGAGACCCCGACACGAACAAAAAAAAACACCATCAAAATATCTTTTCGTAAGGCCTCACTGACTGACATCATTATCATACACAAAACTGACTAGCGAATCTGATGGTCGCTCTTTGCATGTTGCATCTCCGAAAGCATTCTTATTCATGCTCTTGAATAAAGGTTTAATTAGCTGTTTCTCTTCTCTCCGTTGACAGGGAGGGAGAGAAAGAGAGAGAGAGAGAGAGAGAGAGAGAGAGAGAGAAAGACCGTCACTATCGGAATTATTCAATAGCCATTTTTTTTCATTCCCGTATCTTTTAAACCTGTCTATATTTACTCTCCTATTACGAGTCTCTTTCATTCCAATATTTATATCGCTGAATCCGGTCCATACACGCAACATATTATATATATATATATATATATATATATATATATATATATATATATATATATATATAATATATATATATATATATATATAGATCCAATATATATATATATATATATATATATATATATATATATACATATATATATATATATAACGTCATATTTATTCGGATTCAACAGTTATAAATGAATTCATTAACTGAGGTACTGTTACTTAATTTAGTGTCGGTACTTAATCACCAATTAAGTATTTTTTTACCGGTCTTTAAATTAATTTTGAAGGTAATATAGAAAGAAGTAATTTCGTTTTAATATTATTTAATTTAAAAGATCTGCTTATTGAGATTTCAGTACGTATAAAATCTTATTTATAATGCTATTAATTATAATTGAGTTCCATAAATAGTACCCATAATCGTCTTCTCCCTACATATACTGTATTACTGTATATACACACACACACACACACACACACACACACTAATTATTACCTATGAATTACTGATTGCTATAAAAAGTTATGTGAATTTTCAATTAAATCCTAAAATAAGCCATTTTTTTATTACATCGTGAATCTTTTGAAGGATTATGTCCGCATGATAGAATCCGTAGTGAAGTGAAGATGGTTGAGGTCGGGTGTTCGATTCCCGATGATGCTGGTAATAATACTCTAGGAGTTAGCTCAATCGGTCGCATTAGTTGGCTTGAGCGCTGTGCCATCCTCCTCACTGACTGTTTTTATGATGTCCGCATACAATCAAGAATGTGTGCGTGTGTGTATATGTGTGTGTGTGTGTGTGTGTGTGTGAATGCACAGCTACCTTACGAAACCGCGACAATCTTTAGAATACACACTGAGCTCATCGTGACACGAACGTGCGGGTAGCGATATTTAGGCTAGGTTAGGTTAAATGTCGCTATCCACAACTGAAATTGTGAAAATGTTGAGGTTTTATACGGTAGTCACACTTGTGTGTGTGTGTGCGTGTGTGTGTGTGTGTGTGTGTGTTTAGTGACACTTGATAAACAGAAAAACCGTATGAACACGAAAGAAATGTTCAACAGAGTTTTAAAGACAAATTCAGAATTTCCTTCAATTTTACTCTTTGAAAAGAAAAGAAAACATGTTGAACAAAACCCCCCCAAAAAAAACATGCAGAAACATGACAGGTACAAACTAAACCATCTTCTTCTTATAGTATGGCTAATATTTACTTATCGTTAAGGTCCAATTCTTCAATTGCGAGACTTGTAATTTTAAGTTACTCTCTCTTTCATCGATTTTGCGCCTTTTCAGTTCCAAGAACGTTCTTTTTCATCCTTAAAAGTAATTGACTGCACACAAAGAAAAATTTTGGCACAACGTTTTTTTTTGGCACAACGTTTTTTTTTGGCACAACGTTTTTTTTTTGGCACTTTCAACAAATAAGAAAAAACGAAAATATTTTGGGGGTCTTGTAATAATTTTAACTTTAAAAAAATATGTAGTGTATAAATTCTATGTAGAGAGAGAGAGAGAGAGAGAGAGAGTGAGAGAGAGAGAGAGAGAGAGAGAGAGAGTGTTTTTTGCAGGTTTTTTTTTAATGTTCACTTTTGATATTTGTGAGAAACAAACAGTAAAATTTAAAACCCACTTTGCCATTACAAAAACCTATTCTTCAAATGTGATATCTGACAGTTTGCAAAAGTAATTAGGAAAAGTCATATTTACATTTTGCTTCGTTAGGCAATGAACTAATTTCTGTTTATACCAAATTTCCGTTGTTTTATGCGGTATTATCAAACAGAATGACGCTTCTAACGGCCAATATATATATATATATATAATATATATATATATATATATATTAGTGGTGGACCGGATATCTGCATCTTTTTAACATCCACATCCGCACTTCTGACTGTGGATGTTATGCGGACATTACCTCTAATAAATTATGCAATTTACAATTAAATTAGCTTATAAAATAGCTTATAAGGCCGTCATGCACATTTCATGTAGAGTATTATCATAATTATTAATGAACAAACAATATATAAACGTCAAAATATAAATAGCTGGTAACAGAGAAAATTCAATGAAAACTTGTTTCATTGAATGTTCTGTGGCTGAAATTTTGAGAAAGTTATTATTTTTATCATAATGAAAACATTAATATTAATTTTAATTCTTATGCATTGCCTGCCTAATAGTAATATTACGAAATTTGAAAAAATTATGGCATATATTCATAATTCTATATATATGATAGATTAACTAAATATTCGCATCCGCATCCGCGGATATTGAAATAAAAAATCCGCAATCCGCAGGATGTTGAAAAACTAACACCGGTCCACCACTAATATATATATATTAATATACAGTCATATACACATACATACATACATACATCCCTCCACTGTAACGAAAACGCATACCGATTTGAACCAAGGTACTGTGAGCTTCGCTGGTAATGAAGTACGTAAGGAAAGCCTCGTGAATACGTGTCCCTCTATATCAGTGTTTCTTGAACGGTGGGTCGCGACCCCTCGGGTCGTAGTTGTTTACCCTGTAGTAGTGATTTGTGCGCAAAAACCAAAAAGAGACCCGTTTCGTGAATTTGTTTAACCCTGTAGGATGATAAGGGGTCGCGCCGTTCTAAGACCCTGACACGGGGGTCGTAGGGAAAATCTGGCTGAGAAACACTGCTCTATATGGAGGCGTGTTGGTTGATGGGTGATGGGGTCGTTTAACCTCCTCGCAACATCTAAGGTCATATGAGGGAGGGGACCTTCAGCTTTACGTAGAATCCGAACCAAGATTTGCTACATAATAGGACGCGGAGGACAGTCTCCCATCCAACTACTTTCCAGACCCACTGTCGCTTAAACTTCGCTGATCGTCGGGAAGCGATGTCACAACATTAGACACAACTTACCATTATATGGAGGCAGCATCGCGAACTCAACCTCCGTGCGATGTGGGGAACTGTACATGAACCTTCTACCAGGCATACACAGCAAATGACGCTGTGAGTTCTCGTACCTAAAGGGGTGTATGAGAGGAGTAGGGCCTTACGTAAAGCAATGAAACCTTTCCTGTCTCTCTCTAAAATTAATCTGTAAACAGTATGTGTATATATATATATATATATATAATATATATATTATATATATATATATATGAAAATTATTTCACGAAAGTAACACGTGAAAAATATTTATGATGAATAAAACCACGAAGGAAAGGAAACACAGAATGGTGCTCAAGCGCTTTCCTCTAATGACATCCTCAGGAACACTGAAATAAATAGAGAGTTAAGACTATATACAGGTTATATATATATATATATATATATATATATAAAGTGTGGGAGGAGCATACAAATTTCTACGGAAAACTACCAATTTTAGCACTTTGCCCGACTTCAACACAAGATCAAATGGATTGTTTACAACCAATTTTATAGTTAATGCCTGAATGATATATAGGTCACAAAAAATATAAAAAAATATATAAAAATAAATTGAAAAATAAAAATTGTAAGAGGGCCATACAATTTATAAGGGAAAACTACCCATTTTTAGCACTCTGCCATTCTTTTCTAAATCCGTTCTGAACGAATTCAACACAAGATCAAATGGATGTTTACAACCCAATTTTATAGATAAGGCCTGAATGATATATAGGTCACAAAAAAAAATATTATATATATATATATATATATATATATATATAGAGAGAGAGAGAGAGAGAGAGAGAGAAACTAAATTGAAACATAAAATTGTAAGAGAAGCATACAAATTTATAAGGAAACACTACCAAAGTTTTAGAACTCTACCCTTCTTGTCTAAATCCGTTCTGAACGAATTCAAAACAACGGATCGAGTTGAAAAAGACCTTTGCTCATGTTAAAGTTATTTGTAAGTTGGATAATAGCAGACTCAAGAATATTTCTATTAACAATGTTGCTAGAGTGAAACAAAACTGAAGCATATTCCAATCAATACAGTGGGATAACTCTGACAAATGGACAAAAAGGGCACTGGACGACTGTCCCGTTCTAGCGAATATTGATGCTGTTTTACACGCGTGTGCAAATCCTTTCCCGTCTGACCAATGAAAGAATCACATTGTTTACAACCAATTTTATAGATAATGCCTGAATTATTGGTAGGGCTATTTTACTATATATTTTTCACAATATTGTTATATAAAATACTATATTAATATCCAAAAGTTTAAGTACATTAGCAATGCCTAAAAAGCCGGAAAAAATGGAAGTACTAAAATATTCTTTGACAAAGTGCGAGTGTTATTATTCACACGATAGAAGGTTTTTTGTCTTGTTAAGACAAGATTCCATAAACGCAGGTGGGTAGCACAGATCACTTCCAACACCGTTGATTTTTTCCAATTCGGCATCGATGTATTCCGGACTGGCGATCCTAAGAGCGCGGAGAAACATTGAAGAAAATATGGCCTTCTTAATTGGGGTGTCATGTCCAGAGTAAAAGTGTACGTAGGACAAATTGTTTTTTTTTCCGATAGATACTAAACTTAAAACCTGGGCTTTCCCTATGTACACGCACATCCAAAAACGGGATTGAGTTATCTTGTTCCACTTCTAAAGTAAACTTAATGGAGGGGACTTGATCATTTAACTGAAGGAGGAAGTCATCCAGGTCACAATTCATGGGCCAGATACACAAAATATCGTCGACGTCGCAACCATGGGATGCCAACCCCCAGGATTCTCGGAATGTAAGTAATTTGAAAAACTCCATATAAATATTGGAGAGGAGGGCAACAAGGGGTTGCCCATTAGGGCATATATACTTTTCCGAGTCCGAATTTCACTCTGGCTAATATGTATTTTTATGTAAAATTTAATTCTAAGAGGGGTTTCTTTTCTGCAACTTTTCCCAAAAATCGCGTTATCATGTTCAAAATTGCGGTTTTCTGTTCTATGTTGAAATACCGAATATTCAATTGAACACAACCTCATATTTTTAACCCTTTGTCGTAATTTGTTGCCATTTAGACACATTAACTTTGCTTAACTCTTACACAGGTTTAATACATACATACATAAGAAAAAAAATCTACTCCATTTGAATCTTTGTAACCATTTGGACGCAGAAGGCGAAGTTCAACATTCTCTCAATAGATGGCTCTGAGCAATTACGCCAGTTATAATTGTGAAGTAGAAGTGAGTGGACGCCATTTTTTTCGGTAAGTGTTTTTTGTAATTTTCCTAAGTTTAATCACCATTATTATATTTGTTTTGACTATAATTTCATTCTAGAAGTATTAAGGAAGCTCCCTGTTTACTTTGTTTAAGTAATATTTTTAATAACTGTGAAGAAAAGACTTTATTCAAAGTTCGTTTCGAAATGGACACAAAGTTTTCATAGGGTAAATTTCTGTCTATGATAACACGTGTGTCCAATTGGATACATGAAATGAATTTTTCATTACGATTGTTTTATTATATATATATATATATATATATATATATATATATATATATATATATATATATATATATATATATATATATATAGATATAGAGAGAGAGAGAGAGAGAGAGAGAGAGAGAGAGAGAGTACTAACTACCACCCACTAATTACCTTATTAGACCTTTGTTGACTAATGGACACATAAATTATTTCATTTAGAAATGTTCTTACAAAAAAAAGATTGCTAAAAATGCTTATATATACCTCCTATGCATATTTCAAGTAAAAAAATGAACCTACGCTAAAATTAAATGGTACTGAATGACAAAGGGTTAAGCTTATGTTACACCATTATTACGAATTTTAAATTAAATTTGCAATGCCAAATTCAGTTTTCTATTACCAAAATAAATATTCATTACCAAATTTAGGTTAATTTGGTAATTAAAAATGCCGGTTGGCAACCCTGATTATAACCAAAAATTATATTCCTTGTCTATATTTATGGCGAAAGAACACTAAACATACTGATATGAATTTGTTACAGATTGGACAAGAGCGAGAATAAGCACCGACTAGACGTGATGGCCGAATCTGCCCCCAAAACCAGGAAAATGTCAGGTTCAAAGCTCTCGGATGTTGTGGGCCCGGGGAAGGAGTTCATTCCCAGCGAGGTGCCGACTTGGAGAGCCGTTCTTCAGAGAGGGATTCGTCTGCAGGAGGAAAAGTTCCTCATTCATGACATCCAAAGGTCTAAATACCCTATCCGAGAGATGACTGACGAGCTGGCTTCACTCGTGATGACTCAGTGGAGGAAGTCGAATGTAAAGTTCTCCCCGCCTGTGACAATCACGGAAAAATCGCTCTCATATAAGATCTTGTTGAAATGGAAGGAGATGACAGACGTTGTGAACGGGAGAGTTAAGTCTGCTACCCAGGAGAAGAGGATGGCTGATCTGGATAAACTCTGTGAAGTCTGCGTTTGCAAGCATCAGATCTTCTTGTGCGGCTCAGAGGGGAGTGGATGCTCAGGATGCTCCCTCAAGGCCCATGTGAACTGTAACTGTCCTTTGGAGGTGAAGATTCCTAAACTGGACCTTCAGTGGCTGTACTACCAGAGAGTGAAGACTTCCGAAGCTTCAGGAATCCAGATGTCTTCTGTAGACTTCGAAGACAGCAGGAGACAGATCAAAGCAGCGAAGAGGAAGGAGGCTGAAGAAGCTTCTGCTGTGAAGAGGAAGAAGAAAGAGGAGGCTACTAATGAGGAGCTTCTCATGAAAGACTTTGAGGAGGACGAAGAGCCAAACTTGGAAGAAGCTGCAAAAGAAGCCTCTGGCAATGCTGAGGCTACTGAAGCTCCTATGGACGTTCCCGCTGAAGTACCTGCCGAAACTCCAACTTCTGCTACACGAAACTACATGAAGATCCAAGGGACAGCTTCAGCAGCTTTGAGGTACAGGGTGGCAAATGTTCCGGCAGCTGCAGTTGCCACTGGCTTCCTGAACGACCTCATCAAGGCCGGTCATCTTTCCAAAGACAAGGCTTACTTGGCCATAGATGGCATGAAAGTCTGGAGGGCCAAGGAGGAAGTAATGGCCTCATCAGTTGAAGCTCTCACGCAGAGGTCAGAGGAGGAGAAGATCTCTGGGATATTCTTTGATGGCAAGCAGGATAGGAACACAAAGGTGTTGAAATATGACGAAGTGACAGGGAGATTTCATCCTGGCAAAGTGATCGAGGAGCATTACACTATCACGTGGGAGCCTCAAGGAAAGTACCTCTTCCATTTCACTCCCGAGGAACCTGAGGAAGGAGAAAAGCCTGCTCATAAGATCGCTCAGGGCCTGCATGAGTGGCTTCTGGATCACGGAGCTGACGAGAGCCTTGTAATGATTGGAGGAGACTCTACCAACACCAACACGGGGTGGTCTGGAGGCGCCATAGCCCTATTGGAGAAGATGCTGGGTCGCAAGTGCCACTGGATGATCTGTCAGCTCCATGTGAACGAGCTCCCCTGAGGCACTTAATCATCAAGCTGGACGGCCCTGTAACTCCCCGGTCAGGCTTCAGTGGGCCTATTGGAAAACTTCTTGAGAAAGTGAATGAACTTGAGGTCAACTTCAACTTCAAACCAGTGGAAGGAACTGAAGATATCATAGAGCTGCCAGTAGAGATAGTCAAATCTCTCTCCACAGACCAGCACAACTGCTATCTTCTGATCAAAGCCATCAAGTCTGGAAGTCTCAGTCCACAGTTGGCTGGTCTCAAGTGCGGACCTCTGAACCAATCCAGGTGGCTCACTACTGCACAGGCCATCTTGCTGTTGTGGATGAGGGAGCACGGACTGAAGGGGGAGGTGTTGAGGAGGCTCGAGGTCCTCGTGAAGTTCTGCCTTAACTTCTACTTCAAAATGTACTACGACATCAAAGTGAAGCACCACCTCAAATTTGGTCCTGCACACGTTTTTTCAAGCCTGAGGCTGCTGAGGAACCAGACTACCGAGGTCAGGAACATCATCTCTGCTGCAGTGATAAGAGGAGCTTACCACGCACATCCTGAGAACATCCTGGCTTCATTCCTGTGCAGTGAGGATGAGCATCAGAGAGCTTTTGCTGTGAGCCAGATAGAGAAGATCAGAGAAGGAAGAGACTTTGGTGATACGACAGTGAGGCCCCATAAAAATCCCAAAGTCAATCTGCAAGCCACTTCACCTGAGGATCTCATCAACTGGGAATCAGAGAATATTTACGAGCCTATTTTCACCTGCAAGATGACCTTGACTGAGCTCGAGGATCTCAGGAAAACTCCACTCAAAGTGGACGCTTTCTCTGTTCATACTCAGTCCTGCGAGAGAGCTGTACAGGAAGTCTCAACTGCTTCCCAAGCTGTGTACGGTCACGAGAGGAGAGATGGGTGGGTGAGAGCCAGGATAGACCATCGAGAAATGCTCCCAGTGTTCAGATCGAAGCAGGACATACTTAAGAGCTTTTCAGGTTCGAGTGGCTGATGAAGAGGCTGAAGCCATCGTTAATGCTCATAAGAGCTGAAAGTCCTCATAAGATCATAATATAAGATCTTATGAGGCCACGCTTTTCAGGGATCCAGGAAGAACAGGCGTGTAAACCTACACGTGGTGGCAAGTCTCCCGCTACTCGATCAGAGTAGAGCTGGTGAGCCGCGCCTATTCTTTGAAGAAAAACTTAAAATTCTTAAGTTTTACGTGAAATCTAAACATTTTTTCAGCACCCAGAGGTGTTGAAACACGCAAGAAAGCAAGGATGAGGTCAGAAAAGCAGCTTTTAGACTAAATCATATGCAGAACAGCTGCGCGCTTTGGTTTGGGTGCCCTGAGGCTGCGTTAGGCAGCCTTCAAATCAGAAAATCGCGATTTTGACCATGAAAAGGAAATTTTTCGGAAAAGTTGCAAATAATAAACCCAGCTTAGAATTAATTTTTACATAGGAATACATATTAGCCACTTTGTTTTTCCAAAATTTCAACCCTGAACTCAGAGTATGATATGCCCTATTGCCCATGGTCATCCCAAAAACCTGTTGATAATACTCGCTATTGAAAGTGAATAAGTTCCAAAGCGATGTGTGCAGGTAGTGGCAGGTCGTACGTAAGTAATTCTCGGGAGAGAAAGTCAAGCGTATCGTCAATCGGCACTTTTGTAAACAATGAACAAACGTCAAAACTGATCAATCTATCGTTGGTTTCAGTGCGTACATTATTCAATTTTTCAGCGAGATTCATGGAATTTTTTACATGTGAATCAGAGATAGTTCCGAGAATGGGGGACAAGACTTTGACAAGCCATTTGGAGAGTTTATAGGTAATAGAGCCCACCGAGCTAATAATAGGGCGCATAGGGTTGCCAGGTTTGTGGGTTTTAATAAGACCGTAAAGGTAGGGAAGAGAAGGTGAAGTGGACATGAAAAGCGGAATTAAGTCCTTATGATCTTTGAGAATGCGTTTCAAGCCACTATTGAATGATTTGATGACGTCATCCTGCGGGTTCTTCCTAAGTTTTCTGTATGTGGCGGGGTCCTGGAGAAGCTCGTTCATCTTTCTAATGTAGACCACTTTGTCCATAATAACTATGGTGTTAGCCTTGACGGCTTTGGTAATATGGAGCTCACCATCTTTTTTTAATTGTGAGAGGCTATTGCGAAAACGTTTAGGAAAGTTATCTTCGTAAGTACTATTCGCAGCACTATAGACAAGGCCTTTAACTATGCTAACCAAAGACTGAGGAAGATTACACTGTTTTTCAAAACAAGCAAGACTATAACAAATTTGTAAAGCAGAAGGTTTTTTAACAATAAAAAAGGACATATCAAATCCAAGGGCACTTTTTGCATCGTCTCTAATGTTTTTGGAAGAAAGGTTCAAAACACATTTTGAGCTTGCTTTTTACTCCACTGACTATTTCGAATGAGACTTTTAATTTGCGATCCAAAATGTTACGAAGTGAAGAAGTTCTCCGACGCAACTCGTAAATTTCATCAAACAAAGGTTGGATCCACGGTTGGAGAATAACGGTCACAAAATTACGTTTGGCAATGCGTAAATTTTTGAAGGCGGACCACTCATTTTGTCTGGTGACTTCAATATGTTTCTTTAAAATTAATCTGCTGAAGTTGTTGAACGGATGGTCGTCAATTTGTCTGAGGCGAAACGTTTTCGCAATAGCCTCTCACAATTAAAAAAAGATGGTGAGATCCATATTACTAAAGCAGACAAGGCTAACAGCATAGTTATTATGGACAAAGTGGTCTACATTAGAAAGATGAACGAGCTTCTCCAGGACCCCGCCACATACAGAAAACTTAGGAAGAACCCGCAGGATGACGTCATCAAATCATTCAATAGTGGCTTGAAACGCATTCTCAAAGATCATAAGGACTTAGTACCGCTTTTCATGTCCACTTCACCTTCTCTTCCCTACCTTTACGGTCTTATTAAAACCCACAAACCTAGCAACCCTATGTGCCCTATTATTAGCTCGGTGGGCTCTATTACCTATAAACTCTCCAAATGGCTTGTCAAAGTCTTGTCCCCCATTCTCGGAACTATCTCTGATTCACATGTAAAAAATTCCATGGATCTTACTGAAAAATTGAATAGTGTATTCACTGAAACCAACGATAGATTGATCAGTTTTGACGTTTGTTCATTGTTCACAAAAGTGCCGATTGACGATATGCTTGACTTTCTCTCCCGAGAATTACTTAAGTACGACCTGCCACTACCTGCACACATCTTTTTGGAACTTATTAAGCTTTGCATCAAAGACTGTAAATTCACTTTCAATAGCGAGTATTATCAACAGGTTTTGGGATGGCCATGGGCAACCCCTTGTGCCCTCCTCTCCAATATTTATATGGAGTTTTACGAAATTACTTACATTCCGAGAATCCTGGGGGTTGGCATCCCATGGTTGCGGTACGTCGACGATATTTTGTGTATCTGGCCCATGAATCGTGACCTGGATGACTTCTTCCTTCAGTTAAATGATCAAGTCCCCTCCATTAAGTTTACTTTAGAAGTGGAACAAGACAACTCAATCCCGTTTTTGGATGTGCGTGTACATAGGGAAACCCAGGTTTTAAGTTTAGTATCTATCGGAAAAAACAAACAATTTGTCCTACGTACACTTTTACTCTGGACATGACACCCCCATTAAGAAGGCTATATTTTCTTCAATGTTTCTCCGCGCTCTTAGGCTCGCCAGTCCGGAATACATCGATGCCGAATTGGAAAAAATAAACGGTATTGGAAGTGATCTGCACTACCCACCTGCGTTTATGGAATCTTGTCTTAACAAGGCAAAACGAACCTTCTATCGTGTGAATAATAACACTCGCACTTTGTCAAAGAATATTTTAGTACTTCCATTTTTCCCAGGCTTTTTAGGCATTGCTAATGTACTTAAACTTTTGGATATTAATGTAGTATTTTCATATAACAATATTGTGAAAAATATTAGTAAAAAATAGCCCTACCAATAATTCAGGCATTATCTATAAAATTGGTTGTAAACAATGTGATTCCTTTCACACTGGTCAGACGGGAAAGGATTTGCACACGCGTGTAAAACAGCATCAATATTCCGTTAGAACGGGACAGTCGTCCAGTGCCCTTTTTGTCCATTTGTCAGAGTTATCCCACTGTATTGATTGGGATAATGCTTCAGTTTTGTTTCACTCTAGCAACATTGTTAATAGAAATATTCTTGAGTCTGCTATTATCCAACAACTTACAGATAACTTTAACATGAGCAAAGGTCTTTTTTCAACTCGATCCCGTTGTTTTGAATTCGTTCAGAACGGATTTTTTTTTTCTGACCTATATATCATTCAGGCATTATGTATAAAATTGGTTGTAAACAATCCATTTGATCTTGTGTTGAACTCGTTCAGAACGGATTTAGACAAGAAGGGCAGAGTGCTAAAACTTGGGTAGTTTTCCCTTATAAATTTGTATGCTCCTCTTACAATTTTTATTTTTCAATTTATTTGTATTATATTTTTTAATATTTTTTGTGACCTATATATCATTCAGGCATTAACTATAAAATTGGTTGTAAATAATCCATTTGATTTTGTGTTGAATTCGGGCAAAGTGCTAAAATTGGTAGTTTTCCTTACAAATTTGTATGCTCCTCCCACAATTTTTATTTCTATATTTACCATTACTTATTCGGATTATAGTGGATTTAATTATCCCAGAAGAGTTCCTTGTTCCATGCACTGTCTGTGTGTGTGTGTGTGTATCAGTAGTATAGCCGAAAAAGGGGAGAGTGCAAGAATGTTGCAAGTTATTACGTAATGTTGCAAATGGGGTGGGGTTGTTGCGAAGGGGTTGTTGCAAGGGGGTAGGGTTGTTGCGAAGGGGGGGTGTTGCAAAGAAAATAAAAAAATAACAATAAATAAAAGAATTAAAAAATACCCCCCAAAGGGTCCATTGCTGCCGGTTGCAAGGGGCATGCAACTTGGAGGCGGAGTTCTCCCCCAAGCTATTCCCCCCAAAGGGCCAGAAAGGAGAGAAAGGAGGAGAGGTGTTCACCTGGCAGGAGCCAAGTGCATATTAAGACTTCAGCAGAGTAGGCTTTGTTTTATAGGCTCCTAATCAGCCAGTTGGCTGAGCCAATGGGGGGAGGGGTACACCTGAAGAGAGAGAGAGAGAGAGAGAGAGAGAGAGAGAGAGAGAGAGAGAGAGAGTAGTTGCCTTTGATTGCAAGGCATGCAACTTGGAGGCGGAGTTCTCCCCAAGCTATTTCGTTTACCTAACTTAAGAGGCCTCTAAGGGGTTTTCCCAAAGGGCCAGAAAGAGATAGGACCAGAGGTCCTTGCTCGGCTGGGAGCCGAGCTTGTAATGACTCCGTCAGTCGTCTCTCGGTCTTTTATAAACCTCTATTCTAGCTGAGTTGCCAGATAGCGCCATGTATTCAGTTGCCAGATAGCAATATTTAAAACCATATATTAATTATCCATTTAAATAGTGTAACCACAATATATATTTATATGACGGTAGTTAATCGATGAATCCAATTAAATTCTGTTTATTAAATAAATAATTTTTACACACTTAATTTTTATTATAATATTTAAGTCACGAATATCAGTGGGAAAAACGAACGGAAAAGAAAATTTGCGAAACAATTCAAAACATACGATCGTCATTCCCCCACCCATCTGTGTGTATATATATATATATATATATATATATATATAAAACAAATGAACCACTCGTGTGCACAAACCATATAAAATACCACAATATATTTATATAGTTAATCAATTGGAAGATTCAACCATATAAAATACCACAATATATTTATATAGTTATTCAATTGGAAGATTCAACCATATAAAATACCACAATATATTTATATAGTTAATCAATTAGAAGATTCATTTAAAGTTGAAATTAGCCAAAACACAATCCGCTATAACGGAGCCGGACGACTAATGACATCTTTATATTTCTCCAATAGATTTAATGCTCGTATTACCCCGACCCAATCCCACATCTGTGTTAATCATTAAGCATTGTTTTTCCTTTCACGAGGAAAGGATTTCTGTAAGTGTCTATAATTCGATTATATATATATATATATATATATATATATATATATATATACATATATATATATATACATATATGGAGGGTCGTTGCTTACTCTTCCACATTTCAACATAACAGGATTATTGAACCGGATTTAAAATAACAGGATCATTTGATCCGAGACAGTAGTATGACCGAAAACCATGCATGATTTTCTCTTTAGTAATAATAACAACTAGCTCGAATTGCAAACAAGGAAAACTTGGAGGCGGCGTTCTCCCCCAAGAGAAAGGAGGAGAGGCAGGATTATTGAACCGGATTTAAAATAACAGGATCATTTGATCCGAGGCAGTAGTATGACCAAAAAGCATGCATGATTTTCTCTTTAGTAATAATAACAACTAGCTCGAATTGTAACAACGGGTAAAGTATTCACTCCACCTTAGACCCACAGTTTAATGTGGAAACCGAACGCTCTTTTAAAAATATAATTAGAGGAACTTTCACGAGTGAGTGGTTATTTATTCAATATAAGAAGTTAATGATTAAGCATTGTTTTTCCTTTCACGAGGAAAGGATTTCTGTAATTGTCTATAATTCGATTTATATATATATATATATATATATATATATATATATATAATATATTATATATGGAGGGTCGTTGCTTACTCTTCCACATTTCAACATAAAGGATTATTGAACCGGATTTAAAACAGGATCATTTGATCCGAGACAGTAGTATGACCGAAAACCATGCATGATTTTCTCTTTAGTAATAATAACAACTAGCTCGAATTGCAACAAGGAAAACTTGGAGGCGGGCGTTCTCCCCCAGAGAAAGGAGAGAAAGGAGGAGAGAAAGGAGGAGAGGCAGGATTATTGAACCGGATTTAAATAACAGGATCATTTGATCCGAGGGCAGTAGTATGACCGAAAAGCATGCATGATTTTCTCTTTAGTATAATAAACAACTAGCTCGAATTGTAACAACGGGTAAAGTATTCACTCCACCTTAGACCCACAGTTTAATGTGGAAACCGAACGCTCTTTTAAAAATATAATTAGAGGAACTTTCACGAGTGAGTGGTTATTTATTCAATATAAGAAGTTAATGATTAAGCATTGTTTTTTCCTTTCACGAGGAAAGGATTTCTGTAATTGTCTATAATTCGATTTATATATATATATATATAGATATATATTATATATATATATATATATATATATATATATATGGAGGGTCGTTGCTTACTCTTTCCACATTTCAACATAACAGGATTATTGAACCGGATTTAAAACAGATCATTTGATCCGAGACAGTATATGACCGAAGAGCATGCATCAGTTTCTCTAGTAATAATAACAACTAGCTCGAATTGTACCAGCGGGTAAAGTTTTCACTCCACCTTAGACCCACAGTTTAACGCGGAAACCGAATGCTTTTTAAAAATATAATTAGGATATATTTCTTTGAGAAAATATAAAGATGTCATTAGTCGTCCGGCCCCGTTATGGCGGATTGGTACACGTCATAGCTCCACCCAGCTACACCGGCAGCCAATTACTACGAACATCTGGTCTTTTGGGGCGGAGCTTGGCGATTGTGCATATAAAAGGGGATATTTTTCAGTTTGGAGTAATAGTAGCTATTTTCGCGTCAGCAATGTCACACATCCTCCACCATGGACCTCTA
>JAJOZX010000727.1:1162500-1223831 GCA_023014485.1 Bathynomus jamesi | reverse complement strand
AGACGGGAAAGGATTTGCACACACGTATAAAACAGCATCAATATTCCGTTAGAACAGGACAGTTGTCCAGTGCCCTTTTTGTCCATTTGTCAGAGTTAGCCCACTGTATTGATTGGAATAATGCTTCATTTTTATTCCATTCAAGCAACATTGTTAATAGAAATATTCTTGAGTCTGCCATTATCCAACTTTCAAATAACTTCAACATAAGCAAAGTTCTTTTTCAACTCGATCCTGATATTGAATTCCTTTAAAACAGATTTAAATAAGAAGGGTAAAACATTAAATCTTTGGTAAACTTGTCTTCTACTTTATTTTAATTTTATTTGCATTTTATTTTTTTATATATCGAAACCTGACCATAGGCAGCATTGTGTTAAAACCCGGCAGAGTTCCAGTATAATTTTGTATTTTTATAATCCATTTGATCTTGTGCTAAAAATTGATATTTTTCCTTACAAATCTGTACGCCTCACTGGTAATCCTTTAAGGTTTTAATTTTTAATTTATTATTATTTTTACTTCTCTGTTTATTTTATATATATGTATGTATGTATGTATTTGTATATATAGATATGTATGTATATATATAGATATATATGTGTGTGTGTGTGTGTGTGTGTGTGTGTGTGTGTGTGTGTGTTTTATTTATTTTTTCTTTTTTTTTTCTTTCTGTAACCTATATATAGGCTTAACCTTTTTATGTACTTCAGTGTTCCTGAGGATGTCATTAGACGAAAGCGCTTGAGCACCATTTTGTGTTTCCTTTCCTTCGTGGTTTTATTCATCATATATACACACACACACACACACCACACCACACACACACACACACACACACACACACACACACACACACACACATCTCGGAGAGGAGATCGATGAAACGTGTGACAAAGATTTTTTGATAGTTCTGGGCGATTTTAACAGCAAAGTGGGACATGACAATAGAGGTTATGAAGATGTGATGGGTCCATTCGGAATAGGAGTCATAAATGAACGAGGAGAGAAGATGCTCGAATTCTGCAGACAAAAATAACCGTTTATTATTAACACAAAGTTCTATCACAGAATGCCAGAATGCAACACAGGCATACGTGGACACACCCAAACCAAACAAATTAAAACTGTATTGATTACATTCTAGTTAAGAAGAGATGGATGTCATCAGTATGTAATACCGAAGTAATGATGAGTGCTGATTTTGGAACATCACATAAGATTCTTATGTCGAATATGAAACTAAAATTAAAAATTTTAGAAAAAGGCAAATAATTAGATCTCGGTTCAACACAGAAAAATTTAAAGATTTACAGATAAAGAAAAATTATGAAATAAGGTGGGAAGAAGATTTGAAGTCATGATGCAGTTGGAGGGCATACAGATGAAATATGGAGTATGGGAGGAGACATACTCAAGGAAGAGGCTGAAAATGTGCTTGGGAGGAAGAGAAAAGTAAGACAGCAGTGGATGACTGAGAAAGTACTTCAAAACTGCAATGACAGAAGAGAGGCAAAAAGGCAGAAAAAAGCATCCCCAACTCAAGAAAACTTGAATCGATATAGACAAAAATGTAGGGAAGTGGAATCTGGTTGCAGAGAAGCTAAGCGGAGATGGATGGAGCAATTGTGCGAGGGATGCGAGACGAGCTACAGAATGGGAAATTCCAATTATCTGTATAGTACTGTAAAAAAATTGACAAGACAATGGAAACCAGTAGCAGATGTAATAAGGAATGAATAAGAAGATAAAACTTCCTTACCATCGGAAGTGGAAAGAATTTGAAAAGATTACTATGAAGGAGTTTTGACTGGAGATAACATCGAGGTAAACGAAAGGGAAATACCCTGAGCTGATAACAGTAGGTGAAGGAGATCCAACACCTGATATATTGATAGAGGAAACGGTAAAACATTTAGCATCCTTCTCAGATAACAAAGCACCGAGAGTCGATGGTTTGGTTGCAGAAATGAAGAAGACGGGGGGCAGATTAGTTGCAGAATGGCTTAATAGATTAAATCAATGAATAATGGATGGTGAGAACACGCCCGGAGATTGGGAACAAGGCATTATAATACCAATGCACAAGAAAGGTGATACATCACTATGCAACAACCACAGACCTAGAAGTCTTTTACCCCATGCTTACAAAGTTTTGGTTAAAATCATTCAAAGCCGCATGCAGATGAGAGAGGAGAGAGTATCAGAAAGAGAGCAGGCTGGTTTTCGACCGGGAAGAGGAACAACAAACCAAATTTTTAGCTTGAGTCAAGTGGTTGAGAAGATATGGGAATATGGTAAAAGCCTTTATTGTCTTCATTGATTTCAAGCAGGTTTTTGATTCAGTTTGGAGAAATGGTATGATCCAGGTGTTGAAACGTTATGGCTTCGAAGATACACTCTAGAACTCATAAAAAGGCTGTACGAAAACACTCAAGCAAGAGTTCAGAAAGGAAAAGTAACTATGGAAAGCTTCGAAACTAATTGTGGGGTCATCCAAGGCTGCCCATTATCTCCCCATCTTTTTAATTTATTCCTGGAAATGGTGATGACAGAGGCACTTGGCAACTATGGGGGAGGAGTGGCAATTTGGGGAGAAAATATAAATAATCTTAGATACGCTGATGATATTGTGCTGATAGCGGAAACAGTAAAGGAACTGCAATATATAATTAACTTATGAGAAGAAAAGTGCATAAAATACAAACTAAATATAAACTTAAATAAAACAAAAGTCTTGAAAATTGGAAGAATAAGAGAAGTTGTAGTTTGTTTATCATTAGGGAGAATATAACAAGTAGAGTCGTTTAAGTACTTTGGGGTCTGGTTCACACACGATGGTGACATAAACCGAGCGGTGCTAGACAGAATACAGCTAGGCTATGCAGTATGCAGCAATGCAGAAATTGAAAAAAAATATGGAAAGACCGACACATATCAAGAGATTTAAGAGTAAGATTATACAAACCAATAATCTTACCAACAACTATCTATGGAGTAGAGAGTTGGGTCCTAAAGCTAAAGGAGAAGAAGAAACTATCAGCTTTTGAAATGTATTGCTTAGACGAATATGCAATATCAGGTGGTACTACAGGTTAACTATTGAATATAGTATGAAGATCAATATCGTAGATAGTCAACAATGCCCAACGAAGATGGTTCGGTCATGTGGAACGCATGGATGATGACAGACTGCCCAAAAGAATAATGTATTCAAGGATGCATGGAATAAGACCTAGGGAAGACCTAGAACTACATAGTTGAGAACAGTGGAACTCGAAAGTCGAGAGGTGAGTTGGCGGGAAAGAGTAGAATTGGCGAGAGATCGAAAAGCATGCGAACGCTACAAACGCATGAGACGGGACCCAACCTGGAGACCTCCAGATGGGACTGAAGTCAAGTCATATATATATTATACCTACACTGTGACATGAGGGTCTCTACGGCAAAGGGTTGCCACATACCTCAGTTTCGTACAATAATTAAAAAAGAAAACCTATTTTGCTATTTTTTATCGTAAACATTTATTAAACTAAAATTTACAAATCAAATCCTATTATCTACTACTATTACCACTAATAATAATAATAATCAAGGCCGTACAGAGGGGGGGCCACAGGGGCTTGAGCCCCTGCCATTTTCCCTCCATGACTCAGAAGTGCCCTTTTTCAGTATATGAATACAGTAAACTTTTTTTATCCTGCCTTAGTATGGTGAACAAAGAACTTGGCCTTTCCTGTCAAGGGTAGAGTCCCTGTATTAAGAGAGTAGCGACATAGAGCGTCCGGAAAAATCAGATCACGTGATCACTGTACGCCACATTGTTTCCACCCGCTTCCGAGTCAGTTACTCGTTACCATTGCTTGGAGGAGACGTAACTGCTGTTTCTCTACAAAATGACAGGATGTTGTGCCTTTCGGGTGCAGCAATAGGTCGGAGAAGGGATTTAAGATGTATAGATTCCCTGCAAATCGCGAAAGGAGGAAAATATAGGAGAACAAAGTCAATGGTTTGGGATGGAAATCGACTTCATCGTCGTGTTTATGTCAGGTACGTTTAACGGACGTATTTTTAAACACTTGGGAGAGGCTTTCTCCTCGTCTTCGTAGAAATTGGTAATTTAAAAAATTGAAAGAGTTATATCTGCGGGAGAAGCAGAACTGATTCCCTGTAATATTGGAAGTTGAAGGGGCAAGTCTAAGCTCCCCTTTGCTTTCCCTCTGTTGGTTTTTAACACAATATACAGTTTTGGTCACACTATATGAACTGTGCAATTTATCTGTTGTTCAAAATGTCTGTATTTTTCTGCAATACTGAATCAATCGTGGTATTGTTATTTACTGAGCATTTTACTGTAATCTGAATAGTTAGTGTAGGCGATATTAGTCTAGGATTATACGATCAGATTCTGCGTAATTTAGCCTTTTTATATACTTTAAAGCCAGATATAAGTATATATAATTACGATGCTTGTATAAAGTTGTTGTTGTTGTTGTTTAGCCGATCAGCCCACCCTGATCGAGCAAGCCGGCGGCACGCAGGTAACCGATCGCCCTCTCCGGAGTGGACCAGAGGTTCAGCGCACTAGTGATGTTGTGTTGTGTTCGTTGTTGTGCTAGAGCGGTACAGTCCGTCATAATGTGTTCAATTGTTTGTGGTGTGTCCTGGCACAGGTGGCAGGTGTCGTCTATGGAGTTATCTAGTCTGTGTTTATATGTCCGTAAGTTGGGGTGATGTCCACATCGGAATCGTGCTAAGTTAACTCGATCTGCTCAGGCTGATCTCTGACCTGTTAATGGGTGGCGGCTTCGCACCTGGACCGCATTCGGACAGAGTCGTGTCAGTGCTTTGTGGGTTAGGTGTGTGTGTGTGTGTGTTTTTTCTGTACTGTGTGATGTCTGTGGGGCGTGGTATGGAATGGAGTATTTGGTTATAATGTGTCTCTGGTGTTACCTTAATGGTGCGAGGAGTTGGTGCATGATTGTACACGTAGTGGCAAGGGTGTTGTGGGTTAGTTGTCGCTGCTGCCATGAATTGTGTTCCCCTCATGTCTAAATGTTCCCTAACTTTCAGTATTTTTGTTTCTGTGTGCAGGTGTTCTATTGGTGTTGTTTGAGTGCATCCTGTAATGATACGAAGTACGTTGTTTTGTATTGTCTGTAAGGTGTTTATGTGTGTGTTTGAGATAATGGGTGCCCAGCATGGGCTAGCATAATCCATAACTGAGCGAATATATTGTTTGTATATGAGTGATGATGTTTCCTGCTGGTGTCCAAAGTTTGTGCCTGTTAGTACCCTAAGCGTGTTAAGTCTTGACGTACATTTGGTTTTAATGTCCTGAATGTGGTTTGCAAAAGATAATGATGTGTTGTATGTGACACCAAGTATTTTGGTTCTGTGAGTGTGTGGAATGTTGATGTTGTTTAGCGTAAGCTGTGGAATTACCTGGTGTTCTTTTGTGTTGCTTGTAAGCAAGGTGATGGTTGATTTTGTGGGCGCTACTTTGTCTATTGTGTGTGAGCCAGTCTTGTATACTGTTTATGTATGTTTGTAGGTTATTTGTAGCGGTGTCGATGTTGTTGTGGGTGGATGTTAGAGTGATATCATCTGCATATGATGATAAGGTAAGCTTGTTATCTATAGGTGTTGGAATGTCATGCATGTATAAGTTGAAGAGTGTTGGTGAGAGAACAGAGCCTTCAGGGACCCCGTTCGGAAAAAGCTTGTTTTTGGATGACTTGCCATTAAATGTGACATGTGATTATCTTCCTGAGAGAGAGTTGCTCAGCTACCTTTTGCTGTTATTGTGCATGTTTGTGTTGAGTATTTTGTTTATGATAGGGAAGCGTGGGATAGCATCAAATGCTTTACTAATGTCTTTTGTTGCTAATAGTGTACGTTGAGCTGGTCTTCTGGAGTTGATGCCATCCATGATGTGCTGCGTGAGGTTAGTGAGTAATGTCGTGGTTGAGTGGTGAGGTCTAAATCCATGTTGAGTAGGCGATAGTGGTATGTGTGGGTTGGTGATTTGTAAGATTAGTCTTTGTTACTTTGGAAGGTGTGCATAGTAAAGTAATGGGTCTATAGGAAGCTGGTTCTGTTGGATTTTTGTTTGGTTTGAGTAGTGTAATAATTTTACCTTGTTTCCATATGTCAGGAATAATACAGTGTTGGTATGAATATGTGCTGATATTTGTGAGAGCTAGTATTCCTTGTGGGCCCAAGTGTTTAAGGTGTATGTTAGATATGTTGTCTGGTCCAGTAGCCTTCGAATTCTTAATGTTTTTGATGATCTTGGTGGTCTGGTCTGTATTGAAGGGTGTAATGGTCGTGTCGAGTCTGTAGGTTTTCTTGTGTCTGGCTGTTTGTCTGTCTGCGTGTTTCTGGTTGTTGTCTCTGTTTAAGTGACTTATCTTTGCGTAGTGATTAACTAGAATGTTAGCTTGTTGTGTGTATGTTGGGATATTATTTTGGCTGCGACAGATAGCCGCGTGTGAGGTGTGAATGCCGCTGTTAGAGTGGGTAATGCTGTTTATAGTCTTGTATAGTCTGTATGTATCTGTGGAGTGGTTTAGTGTTGTTATGAATTCCCTGAATGTTTCTGTTTGTTTTTCTTTGAGTTTGTTGTTTATTTCTGTGTTGAGCTGTTGTATCTGCTCTTTTATGGCTTCTGTGTGTTGTGTTTGTGTGTTATATTTGAGGTTGTTACGTTGCCTTATGAGGTGGGCTATTTTTCTAGAGTCTAGTGTAATTTGGGTTGTATTTCCTAATGTTGCCCTTGGGTATGTATTTGTTTGCATTATTGATAATCTGATTAAATGTCTTGAGTGTTGTATCGATGTTTATGATGGGTGTGCTGTTTAATGTGGTGAATTGTTCCTCAGTCTGTATTTTGAACTGTTCCCAATCAGCTTTCTTGTAATTTCTGTGAGTGTGCCTAAGGCTGTTGGGGCAGAGTGTAGAATGTGTTGTAATGATGATGGGCAGGTGGTCTGATGACAGTTGTTTTTCTTTTCTCCATTGTGTATGTGTTGCTAGTGAGGGGGAACAGAACGTTATGTCTGGGGAGGAGTTTGAGTATCCTGCTTGATGTGGCATGTGTGTATGTTCTTCTGTGTTGTTAAGAATGAAGAGGCTGTTTAGTTGCGTGGCTATGTTTGCGCCTCTGGTGTTGTTTTGGTTTTGCAGGTACCAACTAGTGTCTTTGGCGTTGAAGTCTCCTCCTAAGATGACATTAGTGAGAGAGGCAAGATTGTGTAAATGTGGATTGTAATTGGCTGGCTTGTATAAAGTAGCACATATATACTGTAAATAAAATGACTATTTAGTCATTTGACTCATTTCACTTTGCAGGAACATTTTGACCATCACCAGTTCGAGAATGGATGAGCTGATGGTAAAAACAAGGTGAAATGGACTGCAGTACCTACCATCTTCTCTCACCGTAGCGCCCCAAAGCCTAGGAAGTCTCCAAGTAAGCGAAATCTCTCCGTTTGTTCTGCGGAAAACGTTCTCAAAAAAGCTGCTCTCTCTGATCATTTATATATATATATATATATATATATATATATATATATATATATATATATATATATATATATATATACAGGGTGTCCCAGGAGGAAATGTCAAGAATGCACCATTTCACTCTTTGGGTATTTCTAAGTAGAAAGTATTATATCGATATGGGTCTGATTCCCAACCATTACCGAGATACAGGCCTCTACATTTGGGTAATTAAAACATAATAAAAAGGCGATCTTAGATACTATTTAATGACACTTGTGGTTTACAAAAAGCACAAACATGCAATACACTATTGTACTTATTGCAGAATGGTTTCAAAGTGACCCCCTCCTTCTTCAATGCATGCGGCGAGCCTCCGATCCATCGAGTCTTGCCAAGGAAAACGCGGAAGTTCATTTCTGAGGTTTATGAACGCATCCTGTATACGTGCAACCAACTGCTCCCTAGTTTCGGGCTTACCCCGCTGATAAACGTTACTCTTCAAGAACCCCCAGACAAAAAAATAATGTAAATAAATAATGTGAGGATCTGCGCAGTTGCCAATGTATCATTAAATGTCATTGAATATTATCTAAGATCGGCTTTTTATTATGTTTTAGTTACCCAAATGCAGAGGCCTGTATCTCGGTAACGGTTGGGAATCAGGCACATGTCGATATAATACTTTCTACTTAGAAATACCCAAAGAGTCAAATGGTGCATTCTTGACATTTCCTCGTGTATATATATATATATACATATAAATGATGAGACTGATCTACATCGCTCAGTTCGTGACTCTTCCACGCTCAGGCAGTTACCAACAGGATGAGAGGGAGTTCCTTACTGATTTCTTAAATCGGGGAGTGATACTTTCTTGTGAGTCTAAAGTTGGAATCATCGAGTTTTCTGATGACAGCGCACAGGATCTTTCAATGGCCCTCTTCCCAAGGGGAGAGGGGTCGAAATTGTAGAAAGGCGGACCATTTGGTGCAACGACCTAGTCTCTGTGGAGGGGGTTTAGAGTAGTTTAAAAAAAATGCAAAAACAATGCGTGTTTATTTACTAAATGTTGTTATATATTATAATATCACATCATAAGTTATAACTATGATTACAAAGGTGGACCTTTCCTGTCAAGGGGGGGGGGGAGTCGTTCGATGTGAAAAAATCTGAAAAATACATCATAAAATTACTAGTTCTACGTTAAAACTCCTCTCTCAAGACCCACCACAATGTACCACGTGGCTGTGAAATTATTCCGGACCCCTTTTTTTTGGCCTTGAGCCCCTGGCCCTTAAATGTTCTAGGATGAATCGTCGTATCGCGGATCTGAATTTTCTATAGGCATAATTATATCATATAAATAGGGGATGTGTTCCCCGAAATTTTTTTTTAACCAATTTCGGCCCCAAAGCATAACTTTAACAGTAAATAAATACAATAAACAGATTAAGTATTAAGGGACATAAATTAAAAATTATTAACACTCACCAGAGATGGTGGAGAAGATTACATATGGAGGCCCGAAGTTGGTGGAGGAGTGGTGGAGTTATGCTGAACAACAGAGACTGGCTCACAATTTTGTTAAACCTTAAGTAAGCTTAGTTTACAGCGGATTTGAGTCTAACTTTATAAGAGGCGTAGAAGCGAATCGTCGGATCGCGGACCGGCGTATCGTGGGGTATTCCGGTAATAATAATAAATTTTTTAAATTTAAAAGTAATAATGTAATATGTAATATGTAATAATGAATGTAAAGGTTTCGTTGAAGTCTAAACCACAGTTTTGAATCCCACGGTTTAGGGTTGAATAGCAGGTTTGCCCCATATAAAGTATGTCTGTGAAAGAAAAGTGTGTATTATCCTGAAAAACATCTATGAAAATGGACGTATTCCCTTACCAAAAATCGACAAGTCATTGCTTAAGCAGTTACTGATGATCCGCGCTTCTGAAACTCCTTTTAAATTTGATGACAACTTTTATACACAGACGGGTGGAGTCTCACGGAAAGTTCACCTTTAGGACCAACATTTTGCCGATTTCCACATGTCTGAGATTGAAAAAACTACAAAAGATGAAAACTACAATTTTAATCCCAGTTTATATGTACGATACGTTGGTGATACATTCGTTCTTTTTAAAAGAAGAGATAACGTAGTTTTATTCATTGAAGAACTGAAAAAAATTAGTAAACTAAAATTTATTTTCGAAGGGCAACAGATAATGAATTTCGATTTTTGGATGTTAAATTTGAATAACTGGAAGATGGATCAATTAAAAAGTGTATCAATGTAAAGTGAACAGATAAAGATGTTTACACGAACTATGGTTAATACATACCATCTAATATATATCTATGGTTAATACATACCATCTAATATATATCTATGGTTAATACATACCATCTAATATATATCTATGGTTAATACATACCATCTAATATATATCTATGGTTAATACATACCATCTAATATATATCTATGGTTAATACATACCATCTAATATATATCTATGGTTAATACATACCATCTAATATATATCTATGGTTAATACATACCATCTAATATATCTATGGTTAATACATACCATCTAATATATATCTATGGTTAATACATACCATCTAATATATCTATGGTTAATACATACCATCTAATATATATCTATGGTTAATACATACCATCTAATATATATCTATGGTTAATACATACCATCTAATATTTATCTATGGTTAATACATACCATCTAATATTTATCTATGGTTAATACATACCATCTAATATATATCTATGGTTAATACATACCATCTAATATATATCTATGGTTAATACATACCATCTAATATATATCTATGGTTAATACATACCATCTAATATATATCTATGGTTAATACATACCATCTAATATATATCTATGGTTAATACATACCATCTAATATATCTATGGTTAATACATACCATCTAATATATATCTATGGTTAATACATACCATCTAATATATATCTATGGTTAATACATACCATCTAATATATATCTATGGTTAATACATACCATCTAATATATATCTATGGTTAATACATACCATCTAATATATATCTATGTTAATACATACCATCTAATATATATCTATGGTTAATACATACCATCTAATATATATCTATGGTTAATACATACCATCTAATATATATCTATGGTTAATACATACCATCTAATATATATCTATGGTTAATACATACCATCTAATATATATCTATGGTTAATACATACCATCTAATATAAAATCAGATATTCAAAAGAATATCTGATTGGAAACTATTTAACATCAAAGAAGAAAGAGTAACAAAAACTAATAAATAACGGTTATCTCGGTATATGATAGAGGAAACAGTTAAGAAATGTTTAAACGAATTAGTCAAAAGAAAACTAAAATAAGAACGAACAGAAAAATATGACAATTTATTATAAATCCAAAACTTTAGAAAGAATGAAATGTGAAGAATCCAAACTTTAAACGCATAATAAAAAATTATATTAAAATTAAAAAAAAAATAAAGCTGTCAAAATCAGAAGCTACTTACTACAAACCCCCCAGACATGATGTCTTCGCAATTCTCTACGAGAGAAAAGTTTTCCGATAATGAAGTAACGCCTTATACCAATTGAACTGTTCTGAAGACGGATGTAACTCCTCCTAAATTGGTTTATACAACGAATACCCTTCGTTTAAGAATGCAACAACACAAATACAAACTAAGTAAGCTATATGAACGCATAAAGACTGAACACGAAAAATTACCAACCAATAAAATCTTAAATAATTACCAAATTATTTAACGAACTGAGCGATTCTACGAAATTTAAACAAGGGACTAACATTAAGTGCAATGGAATACAAACTTTCTAAACGTCTATTAAAATTTCAATTCAATATCCAAAATTATAAAAGAAAATGTTTGTAATTTTAAATTTCATATTCTTATTTAAATGTGATGAGCTTCACATAAGTTTATTTCTTTTATTTAGTAGCAGATTTTCTCAATGGGTACTGACGCGCACATTCAACACGCTGCTTCTTGTACCTGGGTGTTAATGGTGACTGAATCGTAGGTTTACACGTCTTGCCAATTGTTTGGAGGATTCCACATCGAGATGTTCTTGGTACATTATGTATGCCAGCCTGCTCAAAAACCTCTTTACTTGAGGACAATGGATGCTTTGCAATTTGCGCTTGATTACAGATATCTGCCGCCTTGTCACTTTTATTATAGCTCCTTTATCACTTCGCTGCCTCAGTTTGGTACCCTCCGCTACAAACTTGTTTACAGTTCGATAAGCTCTGTCAAACTGCTTCGCAATTTCAATAGATTTTATATTTTTAGCGAGTAACTTGACTATTTTTCTTTTCTCAGTTAGTGTTAAATCCTTTTTCTTACCCATTTTCACCGTTTAGATCCGTAAATAGAATACTTGCTTAATAATTCGGAACACAATATTTTACATATTTTTCAATAAAATGAGATAATTATTTTAATTATCAAAATATTTTATCGAAATGAATACCATCAATGCTGCTATATATAGTGACTACTTGCTACAAATTTCATTGAAATCGGGGAAAAACTTTTGAAAACATTGGAGAAAATGTAATCTGCTTAATAAGTGCGAACGCAGTGTATTTACTGATCCAAAATGATATCTATTGGACAAATAACTTTTAAACCAATCACTGATTGCTCCTCTAAAGCCGTAACAATATAATTTATTAAGTAGAATATTATGGTCTATTACATCAAACGCCTTACTCAAATCCGATGAGGCCGATTTAGAATTGACTGAGAATATTCAGAACAGGCACTCCTATAAAAACCTAACATTAACAGCAGATCGTTATCGTGTCAGTTGTAGAGCTGCAGCTGCAATAGTCAATGCAGCTTTAAAAGATATGGGGATTCTTATCCACATCAACATGCTTGACAGAAAGAAATTAGAAAGAGAAAGAAATCGCATGGGTGAAACAAATACTTTTAGGTCTAAATCCGAAAATCTGACGATGGAGTGCCTTGGATATGATGGAAGGAAAGATAACACATTAACTAAAAGTGGAAAGATAAAAGAACACTATGTTATTGTGAAAGAACCTGGAAGCATCAATGTAGACCATGTCACAACAGATAATGGAATTGCTCGCTGCATTGCAGAAGAGTTGATAACTATTATTACAGACTCGAACAGCACAGATATTATAAAAGCTTTACTGTGTGATGGTACTCCTGTAAATACAGGAAAACTTGGTAGAGCCATAAAACTGGTTGAAATTCATCTTAACAGACCAGTGCAGTGGTTTGTGTGCCTCTTGCATTTGAATGAGCTGCCTCTTATGCACGTCTACAAAGCCTTTGATAGTAAAACAACAGGTCCAAATACTTTTGTGGGTTCAATTGGGAATAAACTGAAAACAGATTTAACAAAATTGGAGGTAGTCAAATATTCTCGCGTAAAGGGAAACATTAAAGAAATTCCAGCAAATGTTGTGAAGGAGCTAAGCAGTGATCAAAGATATCTCTATGAAATGTGTCTGGCACTGCAAACTGGAGACACTTCTCAAGATCTGTCCACTCGATCCCCAAGTACCCTTCACCATGATCGCTGGATAACTCTAGCCAACAGGGTCCTTCAATTATATATCTCAACGCCAAATCCCGATAAAAACCTTCAATGTATAGTCAAGATTATTATGCAGTTTTATGCTCCAGGGTGGTTTTGGATAAAATCTCATCCTAATGCAACTGATGGTGCATATATCTTTTGGCATTTAATGTGGTTGCTTCGAAATTTAGATGAACAACATAGATCAATCATAGAACCAGTATTAAAGAATAACGCCTACTTTGCTCACCCAGAAAATATACTCATATCAATGGTAACTGACAAGAGACTAGAAATTAGAGAGCAAGCTATTCAGAAAATCATCCTTTCAAGAACAGGATTTTCAGGTACCGTACCAGAAACTTTGAGTTGCCTCGAACCCTCAATTTCCAATCTACTGACTACACTGAGATGATCGATTAACAAAAGGAGATCATTACTCCTCCACCGTCGCTAAACAATTTTAGCGACGATGAGCTACTATAGGCTCGATGTAAGCCACTGGAGATAGCTTTTTTTCCATGCCACAGTCAAAATGTTGAAAGGGCACTGAACCTAGTAACAAGGGCATGTCAGGAAAGAAGAAGATATGACAACCGTCAAAAGTTTATCTTAAACTCATAAGAATCAAGACGAAAACTGCCCAAGTTTGAATGGAAGGCCCAATGGAATGAGTAAGAAACATATGAAATAAAATTTCTTAATGATATTTAAAATTTCTTCCCTTTTGATGTGATAAGGAACAATGAAAAAGTGAGTTGAATTTTAGCACATTTATTATGCCTCTAATTTTTTCATCTGAATATAGTGTACTTAATTAATTTTCCTAATACTGTACATTATTAAATAAAATATTATACGTTAATGAAGATTTATGTCATCAAAAAACCTGAATGTAGAGTATCTCGTATAAATGGAATATTCTTCAATATAGGTCAAAAAGTGAAAAATTGTGCCAGGGGTAAGAGGCTTTAAACAGCGAAAATAATTTATGAGGGGGTTCCTGTGTTCCATTCAAACCCCTCACAATATGTACCTTTTCAATATAAAATTTCGACACGGCCTAATATATATATAAACGGATGGTGAACACTACTGGTCTCGACTACAATCCCTGGAACTCTACTTACTCTCTCGAAAGAAGGCGCGAGCGGTACACAATAATATATATATATATATATGGAAAATACTTGAGGGCTCTGTCCCTAACCTTAGAAATGACGTAGAAACAAACTGCAATGAGAAAAGATGCAGATTTCCTACGGTCCCAGCTGTGGTAGGACAAAGGGCCATGAAAACGAGGATAGAAAATACCCTCAGAATACGAAGCCCAAAGCTTTTCAATGTCCTTCCAAAAGAAGTGAGGAATCTCCAGCACACCGACCAGAATAACTTCAAGAACCAGCTGGACAGATTCCTGTGCAAAGTCCCTGACCAGCGATGCGTGGCTGGCTACGAGGGCAGGAGGAGATCAGACAGCAATTCCCTCCTTCACCAAATCCCGCAAATGAGGCGGGATGATGCAGAGGGGTCGACCGCAGGTCGATCCTGAACCGTCGTTCGAACTCACCCAAAGTAATTTAAAGTAAGTAATATAATGATAATGATGTTAATAACATTAATAATGATAAACTATATGAGAACTGCTACAAAAAGGGGGGAGAGAGAGAGAGAAAGAGGGAGAAAATAGAAAAATGTGTTGAATACCTTTATAAACTTTTATTTATATAAATTTATTTGAGCAAATATGATAACATTAATGGATGAATAAATGTTTTGATGCAAAACGGCTTACACGCTTGTAAATTCGTATTCATTTTATTTATTCGGCTCGTCCAACACAACAGTACGAGAAACTATTTCTACAAGGGGAGAAAATAAAATTTGGCTATATCCCATACATCTATAGTAATAAAATAAAACCAGTATGGACGTAAATGTACTGTATATCTTATGTAATAGGTTATTTCTCAATAGAGATTATTATTAAAATATTAATGGGGAGTAACTCTCGATAAATTATAAAAAAAGGCTCTGGTAGAACTCTAAATTTATAACAGATCATTTAGACTGCAGTATAAGATCCCTCCAAAAGGTGAAAGATTAAATATCCATATGATTGGTGTAATCAATTTTCGTGTGTAATATCAAAGGACACTGCATCATTGGATCTTCACAGATAGATTTGAGGTGTTCAGCGGCGTCTGGTCTGTTAATTTCCTGGATGGGAGACACCAATCTTCTACGTTTAGATGTGTTTGTGACAATACGCTGGATTAGGATTCAATTCCTCAAAGCAGTGTTTTGTTTAAATCAAGAATGGTCCTAAAGAAAATTTACATTATCCGAAAATAGTATTTCTCGTACTTTAAAGAATTAGGTGATGTAGAGAATGCGTGAGAGAAAAAGAGATAATAATAATAGAGGTATATATATATATATATATATATAGAGAGAGAGAGAGAGAGAGTTACAAGGAAAAGAAGTACCTCAAAAGGCCTTGCGGCCCATACCGAGGAGGTACCAATGGCAACGGGTGCCAGGGAAAATTTTGTAAAAGTTTATTTTTCTTTCAAATATCCTAGCAGTAGTAGAAAACTGGATAGAAAAGTAAAAGGCTCTCTCCCCACCCTCCGCTCCCTCCCTGCCAGAGGCAGGTACGGAAAAAGGTTGAAGAAAATACCTTGACCCTGGAAAAGTAGCCAAGGAAATTTTACAGGAAAGTGGAGAATATATAAATAGCTCTATATTTAGCTTGCTCACAGAGACACCGTGCAAGCGATCTCCTGCAGAGTTTTCATATGTTTTAGTCTTAAACTATGAGAGTATTCAGTACTTTGTCTAGCCTATTTATAAACACATTTACACTTTGACTGGAAACAACCTCTGAGGGAAGTTGGTTCCAGATATTAACTATTTTATAGGAAAAGAAATTTCCGCAGACTGAGGTCCTAAATGTCTTTACACACTCAAATAGTGTGCAAGATTTCGTCTACCCTTTTCTTGAACTGATCCACAGAGGAACTGTTCACAACTTCCGAAGGTAACCTGTTCCACGTGTCACAGATCTTATACGTAAAGTAATTCCCACACACACTAGTCCTAAACCGTTTCAAATCCAACTTCCAACCATTGTTGCGAGTTGGGTTATCATTTAAACTAAACATACTTCTAAAATTGACATCGTTGAACCCGCGTAAGAGCTTGAAAACCTCGATCAGTTGACCGCGCAACCTCCGCGTTTTAAGCGAAAACAAGTTCAGGGCGCGTAACCGTCGATTGTAACCCATATGCCTAACGGAAGGGATTAACTTTGTGGCCCTCGCCTGCACTCGCTCCAGCCTTTCAATATCTTTCCTGAGGGTGGGCGACCAGAACTGCACAGCATACTCCAGGTGCGGCCGAACAAGGGAATTGTACAGTGAGAGCACAATCTCCTTGTTCCGAAACTGAAATTGCCTCCTGATATAACCCAATAGTTTCTGGGCTTTCTTTTCCACCTCTACACACTGTTTCGTAAACTTAAGGTCGCTGCTAATTAGCACACCCAAGTCTTTTTCTAAATCAGTCACCTCGATATTACTACCCAACATCGAGTAGTCCGACTTGGGATTGGCGTAGCCAATGTGCATCACTTTGCATTTACCCAAGTTAAACGGCATTTGTCATTTTTCGGACCACTCTCCTATCCTACCTAGGTCCGCACGCAGTTCCTCGATCGCTTCGGGCGTCCCAACACTGGCCCCAAGCTTGGTGTCATCAGCGAATTTGGCGATCCGACTGACGATGCCACCGTCGATATCATTTATATAAATGATAAACAACAGTGGCCCCCAAAACGGAACCCTGAGGAACCCCACTAGTGACCGAGGCTCAACCCGAACTAGCCCCTTTAATTACCACCCTCTGCCGCCTATTCCTCAGCCAGTTTTCAATCCACCTACCTATTTCCCCACCGATACCCAGCGCGCGCACTTTCGCCATTAGCCGGCGGTGAGGTACCTTATCAAAGGCTTTCTGAAAGTCGAGATAAAGTATATCAATCACCCTACTCTTATCGTACTCACTCAACATGACGTGGAAAAACTCGAGCAAGTTGGTGAGACACGACCTATGCCGTCTAAACCCATGTTGGGAGTCCCCAAGCAGCATGTAGGAGTCCAAATGGTCAACGATCCTATCAGCTATTATCCCTTCTAATAATTTACCTACAACTGAAGTGAGACTAATGGGACGATAGTTCCCTGGACTTTCGTGATCCCCTTTCTTAAAGATAGGGGTCACGTTGGCTTCCCTCCAGTCACCAGGCACCTGGCCCATCTCCAACGATTTGTTGAAGACTGTAGCCAGGTTGGGAGCCACCTGGTCGCGCACTTCTCGCAACACTCTGGGGAGAAACAGAGAGAGGGAGAGAGAGTTACAAGGAGTTACAAGGAAAAGTAGTACCTCAAAAGGCCTTGCGACCCATACCGAGGAGGTACCAATGGCAACGGGTGCCAGGGAAAATTTTGTAAAAGTTTATTTTTCTTTCAACTATCCTAGCAGTAGTAGTAAACTGGATAGAAAAGTAGAAAGCTCTCTCCCCACCCTCCGCTCCCTCCCTGCCAGAGGCAGGTACGGAAAAACGTTGAAGAAAATACCTTGACCCTGGAAAAGTAGCCAAGGAAATTTTACAGGAAAGTGGAGAATATATAAATAGCTCTATATTTAGTTTGCTCACATGAGAGTATTCACTACTTTGTCTAGCCTATTTTTAAACACATTTACACTTTGACTGGAAACAACCTCTGAGGGAAGTTGGTTCCAGATATTAACTATTTTATAGGAAAATAAATTTCCGCAGACTGAGGTCCTAAATGTCTTTACACACTCAAATAGTGTGCAAGATTTCGTCTACCCTTTTCTTGAACTGATCCACAGAGGAACTGCGTTGAAGCAGGGGTGACCGGTTTTGAGGGTATGGCAGCAGACTGCAGCACCATAAACTCGTCCCGGAATGCACTCCACACTCCCTCAACATCGCCGCCAACCTCTATCCCCATCTCTCCTACGCTATCCCTGAGGCTAACAAAGTTCGCCCGCCGGAGATCGAGCTTACTGCCTCTCGAGTTACTGCGCTTCACCCCAGGGACGCACACACGGAACCTAATAAGACCGTGATCACTCCCGCCCAATGATTCGTCAACGGTGAGGCCAGTGACGAGGTTGTCTTCGGTCGTGAATACTAAGTCTAGAACGCTTTCGCCTCGTGTAGGCTCGTTGACCCACTGAGTGAGGAAGTTCTCATCAGCAAAGTCAACTAGCCTCCTCCCTTCAGCATCGGCAGTCCTGTTTTCCCACTTTATGCCGCGACAGTTGAAGTCTCCTAAAACTACACACACCCTATCCCCTAGCAGGCTACTGAGTTCGGTGTACAGGGCCGTATCCTCCTCGAGAGGGAGATGCGGATGTCTGTACACCAAGATTAACCTATAGTTCGTCCCTCCCACGTTCAGATCGACGCCAAGCAGCTCCCGTTCCGACCGGAACTGGCAGTCAACCGGACTCAACGTGTCTCTGAAGTATATTAGTAACCCACCCCCGTCCCCTCGGGTGCGGTCTTTGCGAAACATTCTATACCCGGGAATTTCGAATTCCCCAACGTAGTCCCTACGATCAGTATGAATTCAGGACTCGGTGATAGCAACGATATCCTGGTATTCTGATGCTAAGAGAGAGAGAGAGAGAGAGAGAGAGAGAGTTACAAGGAAAAGAAGTACCTCAAAAGGCCTCGCGGCCCATACCGAGGAGGTACCAATGGCAACGGGTGCCAGGGAAAATTTTGTAAAAGTTTATTTTTTTTTCAACTATCCTAGCAGTAGTAGAAAACTGGACAGAAAAGTAGAAGGCTCTCTCCCCACCCTCCGCTCCCTCCCTGCCAGAGGCAGGTACGGAAAAAGGTTGAAGAAAATACCTTGACCCTGGAAAAGTAGCCAAGGAAATTTTACAGGAAAGTGGAGAATATATAAATAGCTCTATATTTAGCTTGCTCACAGAGACACCGAGCAAGCGAACTCCTGCAGAGTTTTCTGAGGTTTTAATCTTAAACTATGAGAGTGTTCAGTACTTTGTCTAGCCTATTTTTAAACACATTTACACTTTGACTGGAAACAACCTCTGAGGGAAGTTGGTTCCAGATATTAACTATTTTATAGGAAAAGAAATTTCCGCAGACTGAGGTCCTAAATGTCTTTACACACTCAAATAGTGTGCAAGATTTCGTCTACCCTTTTCTTGAACTGATCCACAGAGGAACTGTTCACAACTTCCGAAGGTAACCTGTTCCATGTGTCACAGATCTTATACGTAAAGTAATTCCCACACACACTAGTCCTAAACCGTTTCAAATCCAACTTCCAACCATTGTTGCGAGTTGGGTTATCATTTAAACTAAACATACTTCTAAAATCGACATCGTTGAACCCGCGTAAGAGCTTGAAAACCTCGATCAGTTGACCGCGCAGCCTCCGAGTTTCAAGCGAAAACAAGTTCAGGGCGCGTAACCGTCGATTGTAGCCCATATGCCTAACGGAAGGGATTAACTTTGTGGCCCTCGCCTGCACTCGCTCCAGCCTCTCAATATCTTTCCTGAGGGTGGGCGACCAGAACTGCACAGCATACTCCAGGTGCGGCCGAACAAGGGAATTGTACAGTGAGAGCACAATCTCCTTGTTCCGAAACTGAAATTGCCTCCTGATATAACCCAATAGTTTCTGGGCTTTCTTTTCCACCTCTACACACTGTTTCGTAAACTTAAGGTCGCTGCTAATTAGCACACCCAAGTCCTTTTCTAAATCAGTCACCTCGATATTACTACCCAACATCGAGTAGTCCGACTTGGGATTGGCGTAGCCAATGTGCATCACTTTGCATTTACCCAAGTTAAACGGCATTTGCCATTTTTCGGACCACTCTCCTATCCTACCTAGGTCCGCACGCAGTTCCTCGATCGCTTCGGGCGTCCCAACATTGGCCCCAAGCTTGGTGTCATCAGCGAATTTGGCGATCCGACTGACGATGCCACCGTCGATATCATTTATGTAAATGATAAACAACAGTGGCCCCAAAACGGAACCCTGAGGAACCCCACTAGTGACCGAGGCCCAACCCGAACTAGCCCCTTTAATTACCACCCTCTGCCGCCTATTCCTCAGCCAGTTTTCAATCCACCTACCTATTTCCCCACCGATACCCAGCGCGCGCACTTTCGCCATTAGCCGGCGGTGAGGTACCTTATCAAAGGCTTTCTGAAAGTCGAGATAAAGTATATCAATCGCCCTACTCTTATCGTACTCACCCAACATGACGTGGAAAAACTCGAGCAATTTGTTGAGACACGACCTATGCCGTCTAAACCCATGTTGGGAGTGCAGCTTATAGGAATCCAAATGGTCAACGATCCTATCCGCTATTATCCCCTCTAATAATTTACCTACAACTGAAGTGAGACTAATGGGACGATAGTTCCCTGGACTTTCGTGATCCCCTTTCTTAAAGATAGGGGTCACGTTGGCCTCCCTCCAGTCACCAGGCACCTGGCCCATCTCCAACGATTTGTTGAAGACTGTAGCCAGGTGGGGAGCCACCTGGTCGCGCACTTCTCGCAACACTCTGGGGAGAAACTGGTCTGGCCCAGGAGCCTTAAACGCGCTCAGTTTGTCTATTCTAGCAACGACTGTCGCGGTACATCTAACACTATCCAGGCCAGCACCTTCGTGCCTCACGCCTGGCTCGGGGATGACGCGGGTATCCTCCCTGGTGAACACTCCCGCAAAGTACTCATTAAGCACATTAGCGATGTCCGCGTCGGAGGTCCGCAGAACGCCGCTTCCGTCCTTTAACGGACCTATCATGCTTCTAATGGGCTTTCTACTATTAACATAACTGAAGAACTCCTTAGGGTTCCCCTTGCAGAGGCTTGCCACCCGTAGTTCTTCGTTACGTTTCGCTAGCCTAACCTTCGCCTTCACTTCCCTACACAGGCGGACATACGCTTCAGTGTTCTCGTGGGAACGATTGGCCTTTGCACTCCTATACGCTACTTTCCTATTTCGGATAGCCAAAGCGATGTCACGATTGAACCACTTAGGCTGCGTTGAAGCAGGGATGACCGGTTTTGAGGGTATGGCAGCAGACTGCAGCACCATAAACTCATCCCGGAATGCACTCCACACTCCCTCAACATCGCCGCCAACCTCTAACCCCATCTCCTACGCTATCCCTGAGGCTAACAAAGTTCGCCCGCCGGAGATCGAGCTTACTGCCTCTCGAGTTACTACGCTTCACCCAAGGGATGCACACACGGAACCTAATAAGACCGTGATCACTCCCGCTCAATGATTCGTCAACGGTGAGGCCAGTGACGAGGTTGTCTTCGGTCGTGAATACTAAGTCTAGAACGCTTTCGCCTCGTGTAGGCTCGTTGACCCACTGAGTGAGGAAGTTCTCATCAGCAAAGTCAACTAGCCTCCTCCCTTCAGCATCGGCAGTCCTGTTTTCCCACTTTATGCCGCGTCAGTTGAAGTCTCCTAAAACTACACACACCCTATCCCCTAGCAGGCTACTGAGTTCGGTGTACAGGGCTGTATCGTCCTCGAGGAGGAGATGCGGAGGTCTGTACACCAAGATTAACCTATAGTTCGTCCCTCCCACGTTCAGATCGACGCCAAGCAGCTCCCGTTCCGACCGGAACTGGCAGTCAACCGGACTCAACGTGTCTCTGACGTATATTAGTACCCCACCCCCCTCCCCACGGGTGCGGTCTTTGCGAAACATTCTATACCCGGGAATTTCAAACTCCCCAACGTAGTCCCTACGATTAGTTTGAATCCAGGACTCGGTGATAGCAACGATATCCTGGTATTCTGATGCTAAGAGTGCCCGTAGCTCGCAAAACTTGTTCCTGATCGACCTAGCATTAAAAAGCATTGCACAGAAGGAGCCTCCCCTATTCTGACCGCCCCCTAGCACGACCCGTTTCCCGAACAGCCAGGGCTGTCGGGAGTTGAAGAGCCCCTCACTAACGAGGGGACAATCTCCGCAGGAGCCTGAGCCCACTCCAACGTGGAAGGAGAGTCACCCACCTGTACCTGGACGCACCCTTCAGTTGAGGGTACGTCCGCCACCGGCTCATCATCATCCCTCCCCGGTGTGGGCCCATCATCCCTCCCCGGTGTGGGCCCATCATCCCTCCCCGGTGGGGGCCCATCATCTCCCCCCGGACTCGACCTCACCATACGGTATAGGTGCCGGTCAAGCAGCGTGCCTAGCACAACTTTACCCCTGACATTGAGGTGGACACTATCCCTCTGATACAGATCCCACCTACCCGAAAACGCGTCGAACGGGTCAACAAACCTCACGCCCAGTGGGACGCACAAGTCTTGCACCCTCTCGTTGATGCCAATGACCTTACTGAGCGCGTGGTCACTGGCATTCATCCGCGGTAAAATACCCATCAACATTCCCCTGTCTGTCTTAAGTTTCAGATCATCCGCAAGAGACATGATCTCGGTGATGATCCCTTCTGTTGAACCTACCCTACCGCCTTTGAGGAACAGGTCGTTGCCACCGGCATGGACAACGATCGCAGTCCTCCGACTAGCCACGCGCACCTTCTCTACCTCCTTCCTTAAGTGAGCCGTTCCCCGCCCAGGTAAGCACCTTAACTTCCTCCCATCCCGGTTTGCAGAAGCAAAGTACTTCTCCTGGCCCCTGATCTGTGAGTCCCCAATCAAAACGGTGTCTTCCTCCTTCGAGCACAGGAGACTAAAGCGGTTAGAGGTCCTGACAGGGGCAACTGGGGTCTCAGGCTTCGGCTTCGCAGCCTTCTTGCCTGAGACCTTTCGAAACCCGTCGCACCCATACACGCAGTTACACCACCCGACCCACCCCGACCGGTAGCTACATCCTTCGGTTTCTTTGGGCCATCAGTAGGCCCCTTCCCACCTTTTTCTTCATCAGCCCCTTCCACCCTTCTCTATCGACCCCTTCCCACCCTTCTCTATCAGCCCCTTTTTTGCGCCCTCCACCTTACGCCGCGTTTCCAAGCATTCCACGTGGGTCGCTGGCGATTCCTGACACTGATTTACGACCCTGGCCCCCGGTTGCACCTCTACCCTTTCTCCGCGGTCCCGAGATCTGTCCATTCCATCGCTGGACCTCCTTTCCACGGCAGCTATCCTATCCTGAATGAGATCTGGGTTAGGCGGCAGTGCAGCCTCGTCAGTGACTGCCGCACCTCCAACAGCCGGTCTGGACGACTCGAGCCGCTGGACCCTCTCCTCTAGCTTCTCGTAAAACTGCAGAGTTCGCAAAAGCGGCACATGCTGGAGTGGTTGATCTTCTCGAAGCAAGCTTCTTTGAAGTTCGTCACCCACTGGTTCACTTCACACTTCGCACATTCAGCCTTCAATTTCTGCGGTCCAGTCATTGTAACTTTTTTTTTCTTTTTTCGAATTCTGAATACTCTGAATAAGATAAAGCGTTCTAGCAATGAAAACTCTCAAAAACGTTCTGACCAGTATATAAAAAAGGGGGGGGGGGGTGACTTCATCCCGCGCGTAGACGCATCCACCTATTTGCAAGTGACGTTCATCCCTTCCAGAAGACTACACCTCTCCTGCTGCCGCACCGACCAAAGGTCTCCCCAGGGCCGGACAGTCCCAAACGTGTCGCAGCTTCCAACTGACAAACACTCGCAACGCAAGCGTCACGGATTTCCCGCCAGGAGCGACAGCGAGATGCAGCCCCTTAATAAGTCTTACTAGTCACTCACAAGCGGCCAGACTCTTAGAATCCAGTGTTCAAGGGATATCCCACCAGACCCAGAGGCTACGCCCGAGACTTTACGCTGGCCTGGCAGCCAGCTGGGCAGTAAAGCTCTCCCACCTCAGAGCAGTACAGCCAAGCACCATCAATTGGTCACCAAAGAACGGTCGCAGGGGGCTGGTCAGGCCATTACGCGTTAGGAATGGGCTTAACGGGGCACTAGCCACACTCCATTCATCGCGCCCCTACGCCTGGGACCCCTCCATCCCAGTCTCTCACAACCTACGAGCGTTAAATGGTGTTATTTATACAGGTTCCAAAGCCTCTCTTCCCACGCATGAGGTAGCAGTAGGGTCCTAATAGTAAAAGAAGAGAAAAAGACTTAATACTAAAAGAAAAGTTTTTTTTTTTTTTTTTTTTTTTTTTTGTCAGAGGAGAACAACCTTAACGTAAGCTAAAAGGACAGAGTAGGGATGGAATGGGGTCCTAGTAACCCTCGGGACGGGATTGTGCAAAATACTTCACCCGCCCTCCCGAGAGAGAGAGAGAACCTAAAGGAACTGGCAGCCAGTTCCTCTAGAATCCCACGACTCGGGACCGGAGGGCTGTCACACCCCAAGTATAAAGTTTACTACATCAAGAAGAAATGTGCATAACCTTTATACCCCCTGCGAGAGAGAGAGAGAGAGATTTTGTTTGTTACAAGGAAAAGAAGTACCTCAAAAGCAATGTTCCCTCTAAGGTGTGCGCGCGCGCACGCGTTGTGAAACCCGCGCACACAGCAAAATAAAATACGCACAGGCTCAAGCGTATCATGAGTCACGACAGTAAATGAAGTAATTATAAAAATTTCATTTTAACGAATTCTATAAAGAACAAATTAAGAAACCGCTTGAAAGAAAATCATTTGGACATGCTCATGCAAATTAAAAGTTACCTGAATGATGACGAATGTATTAATCTTCATAGAGTTTATTTGGAATGGGCAAATGCTAAAGATCGTAGGGAGAAATCATAATCATACTTAAGTGAAAGGCACTTTCATTTAATGTTATTTTGATTGTTTTATTTTATTGAATTTTATTATTTTTTATTTTATTCCTATTTTGTGAATGGATAAAATCATGTATTAATCTTGATAGTCTATTTTAAATTGCTAAATGCTAAAAATTGTTTGGAGAAATAATAACTAAAATAGTCATTTTCAATTAATGTTTTTTTATTTTATTTCTTTATTTTATTGAATTTTATTTTACTATTTTTTATTTTATTCATATTTTTCGAATGGATAAAATGTTTTCTTTTTTAAGAATATATAATATTGTAAACAGTTTTTAATATCCATTTAATAGTATCGTAATGATCAAGCTATCACCTTATGAAAATAATATTTATTAATTATTTAATATTTATATATATTTAATTTTGAAGATAATAGCGCTCAGAAAAGTGTGCACAATTTTTCACCATGAATCTAAATGTATGCACAACGAAAATTTCTTGCGCACACGGGCTAAAAAAATTAGAGGGAACATTGCTCAAAAGGCCTTGCGGCTCATACCAAGGAGGTACCAATGAAAACAAGGGGAAAATTTTCTACACACTTAAATAGTGTGCAGGATTTGGTCTAACCTTTTCTTGAAATGATCCACAGAGGAACTGTTCACAACTTCTGAAGGTAACCTGTTCCACGTGTCACAGATCCTATAGGTAAAGTAATTCCCACACATACTAGTCCTAAACCGTTTCAAATCCAACTTCCAACCATTGTTACGAGTTGGGTTATCATTTAAACTAAACATGCTTCTAAAATCGACATCTTTGAACCCGCGTCACGTAAGTGTCGATTGTAGCCCATATGCCTAACGGAAGGGATTAACTTTGTGGCATTCCTCAGCCGGTTTTCAATCAACCTACCTACTTCCCCACCATACCCAGCGCGCGCACTTTGGCCATTAGCCGGTGGTGAGGTACCTTATCAAAGGCTTTCTCATCAATTGCCCTACTCTTATCATACTCCCTCAACATGACGTGGAAAAACTCGAGCAAGTTAGTGAGACATGACCTATGCCGTCTAAACCCATGTTGGATTCCCCAAGTAGCTTGTAGGAATCCAAATGGTCAACAATCCTACCCGCTATTATCCCCTCTAATTATTTACCTACAACTGAAGTGAAATGGTGGTGTTTATAGAGGTTCCAAAGCCTCTCTTCCCACGCATGAGGTAGCAGTAGGGTCCTAATAGTAAGAGTAGGGGGAAAAAAAAAAATTTAGTATTTAGTCAGAGGAGAGCATCCTTAACCTAAGCTAAAAGGACAGAGTAGGGATGGGAAGGGGTCCTAGTAACCCACAGGGACAGGTTTGTACAACAGACTTCACCCGCCCTCCCGAAAGAGAGAGAACCTAAAGGAATTAGCAGCCAATTTCTCTAGAATCCCACGACTCGGGACCGGAGGGCTGTCACACCCCAAGTATAAAGTTTACAACACCCAGAAGGAACGTGCATAACCTTTATACCCCCTGCGGAGAGAGAGAGAGAGAGAGAGAGAGAGAGAGAGAGAGAGAGAGAGAGAGAGTGATTGATTGATTGATTGATTGATTGATTGTAGTAGACGGATAAGAGTGAATTTGCCCTTCATGATGGAGTCGTTACCTAGAGAAATTTTTTTGGAGTCCAAAACCCTTGGTGGGCCACAGTATATTATCTCAGAGCTTTGAAATTACCTTCAGAAAACAGTCGCTTCGGTTAACCTGAAGACTTCAAAATGCACGAATCATGTTTAAACAAATAAACTGATGTAATGGTTTATTTTCTTACTCGTGATAATATATATATGTGTATATATATACAGGGTGTCCCAAAAAAATGTACTCACACTTTGAATGACAATAAATGCAGTGTTTATTGACATAGATACAAGTCTAATAGGTTAAATTAAAGAACATTACATTAAATTAAAGAAAATTAAATGAAATTAAAGAAAAGTTTAGTCTTTTCCCCCTAGTCTAGTCTACTCATTCCTGCGTGTTCGCAAATGTTCAAACTGATGACCATCATTTTCCAGACACAGCTGATAACGCGGACCAATGGATTCGATAACATTACGAATCATTTCATTTGGAATTGCGAGACATTGTCTTTCAATTTCCTCTTTCAACTCATCGACTGTCGCTGGTTTTGCGGCGTAAACCTTATCTTTCACATATCCCCATAAAAAAAAGTCCATTGGCGTGAGGTCTGGTGAACGTGCAAGGAATTCAACGCAACCTCTGCGCCCAATCCATGTGTTCGGATGAGTTGCATCGAGATAGGCCCTTACATCACGATGGTAGTGGGGAGGTGCTCCATCTTGCTGGAAGTAACTCTCTTCGTCACCAAATATCTCTTCAATGCATGGACCGACGGATTCCTGCAGTAAGTTTAGGTAAACGGCACCAGTGACAGTTTGGTCAAAAAAGAATGGTCCTACGATGCCCAATGCTGATATCCCACACCACACTGTAACCCCTGGTAAGTTCAAATGTTGTTCCAAAGTAACATGCGAATTTTGAGGAGCTCAGTAGGTGCAATTATGTCGATTAATTGAGCCATTTAACTTAAAGGAGGCCTCATCGCTCCAGACAATTTTGTCTGGAAACGCTGTATCTTCCGCGCTTTTGTCCAGGTACCATTCACAAAATCCAACTCTCCGGTCAGGATCATCTTCATTGAGAGCGTGGATTAATGTTGGAATGTAACTTTTCCAATGGACTCGTTTCAAAATGCGATGGACGCTCGATTTTGGGATTCCTATCTCACGAGCCGATTGTCGTATGGATTTCTTTGGGGATCGGAGGAGGGTTTCCAGCAGTTGTTCTTCTCTTGCGGGGCTGGTGGATGTCCGTGGTCTTCCAGAACGTTGCTTGTGGACGTCCTGAACAGTTCCATCTGCTTCAAACTTATCTCTGATACGAGCAATGGTGCGTCGCGTTGGTGGATCTCTGTGAAACTGTCTTCTAAATTGTCTTTGCACTTCCGTGACGTTTTCGTACTTCCAATAGCACTTTATGACAAATTTTCTTTCTTCAAAAGTTAGTCGTACGTCTGCCATTATATTCACGTTAGTATGGCCTGAAACAAATAAAATTATATGAGTAAAGGGCTGTCTAAGAGTGAGTACATTTTTTTGGGACACCCTGTATATATATATATATATATATATATATTAGAAATTATACAGTGTGTGTGTGTGTGTAGTTAGAAAATTCTAAAAAGTTTATTAACGTAAAAATAATAATAAGAGAATTTTTGGGGGGGCTTTGGGCTGCGTTAATTCACCTTTACGTGTGTGTTTTTTGAGGCATAGCGATGCTAGTTTATATGTACGTAAATAACTGTGTACGCCTATACGGCTGGCTGAGAGGTGAATGGCTGCCTTCTAAGCCTGTTGGCTGTAATGCTGAAGACACCCTGGAAGGTTAGTGAAGAATTCAAAATGCTTTGAGAAGCCACTACGGAAGGATGGATCTTCTCTCGATCTTTGTGTTTAGGCTCCCCACATACCCACTTGCAAGTTGCATATATATACTTATGGGGCCATGAGCAGCCCAGTTACGTTACCTTTTGGGGTTCACATATATATATATAAAAGAAGCTTTTCTATACACACCCACATACATTTATATTAGTGGCGTGCATTCAGTGTAAGCTAGGTAAGCGCCGCCTGCCCTAATGAAAATCTTATTAAAGATATAAAAGACAGTACCGTACCCTATTTTTTGAGAATAGTGCGCACTCTACAGTATATCCCCACTAGCCAGTTACGAAGTTTATCATTAGCTACTATAACACAGTGTAACACTGATTCTGTTTATATAGAATTGGTTATGTTTTTATATGCATTTGTGGGCGCTGAGTCCAAATCTGGCCTTGGTTTGTGTGTATCATCAATGGTTTCAGAAATAATCCATTTTTCATGTTTTACCAGTATAATGTTATTATGGGCGCAGCAATATCAGAATAATCAGGAATTGTTGAGAACAATCCGGATGTTCGTTGACAGTTTCTTGCTCTAGAAGTTGCCCGAAACTTCCACTGTGCTATATAAAGAAGAGCGCAGAGTCTGAGAAGTCGGTCAGTGTGAGCACACAAAGAAAGCAGGTTGTTTGTCTGATGGTTACCAGCACTGAGGTACTGTGTTTCTGTGCTTCTCTGTGCTGACGATTTGAGTGTTATCGATCCTTTTTTATTGCGAACATTATTTCAGTGTTGTGGATACATCTTTTTTCTGGAATCTGTAATCTGTTGCGGATTTAATAACTCTTCTTTCTATATCTGCAGGTTATGATTAATGTAGTACAGTTTGGTAAGGAGAATGGCAACTAGAGCTTGTAAACACTCGCCGGATATATTCTGCTACGTTTGTGGGTATTACATAGGCCCCAAGCAAGTATCGCACAAGATTGTGAAAGGCACCAAGTTCTGGATCGCGTACCGGCTCTATTTTGGTATGCCTATGGGTGACTAAGATAAGCCCTGGGCACCCCATGTGATCTGTGGAAGCTGCCGCTCCACACTTGAAGGATGGCTGCGGGGAGTACTCAAGGCAATGCCCTTTGCGGTACCCAGAATATGGAGGGAACCAAAGAGCCACCATGACGATTGCTACTACTGCATGGTAGATGTTTCTAAGTACAGGAAAGTTAAAGGAAGGCAGACTCTTCAGTATCCAAGCATAGCGTCGTCCATAGCTCCTGTACCACATGGCGAAGGCCTTCCAATACCACGTCCACCAGAACAGGTATCTATCCATTAATTTACCTTCTGTATTTACAGACTGTGGGTCATTATGTGTCGATTTTTCTTAGTGCTGATGCTCTTCTACATATATAGCTACGCCTATATTTTGTTTCTTTGCTTTGCAGGTTGAAAATGAGGATGCAGCTAGCTCATCTGAGATGTCGGCTGGTGAGGACAGTCATGATGAAGAATATACAGTAACTTTCAGTACAAACCTTCACTTTCCAAATCAGAGGGAATTGGACGACTTAATTAGAGATTTGAGTCTGACGAAATCAGGGTCTGAGCTTCTGACCTCCAGACTCAAAGAGTGGAATTTGCTTGGAGAAGACTGCAAGAGCACTGTATACCGAAAGCGGCATGAAGAGTTTGCAAGGTTCTACGATGTCAATGGCTCTCTCCGTTATTGCAGCGAGGTTAATGGTCTATTCACAGCTATTGGGTTAACACATATACCCTCAGAGTGGCGCCTGTTTATTGACAGTTCAGCTCGGAGTTTAAAAGCTGTTCTACTCCACAATGGGAACAAATATCCATCTATACCAGTTGCACATTCTGTTCAAATGAAAGAGGACTATGAAAATGTCAAACAACTGCTCACTCAAATCAGGTATGAACAATATAACTGGGACGTGTGTAGTGATTTCAAAATTATTGGTTTCCTGTTTAGTTTACAAGGAGGGTTTACTAAATATTCATGTTTTCTTTGCCTGTGGGATAGCAGGGCTTCAACTGAGCACTATAAAACAGTTCAGTGGCCTCCACGTGAAGGACTGCAACCAGAAAAGTACAATGTACTCAGGGAACCTCTTGTGAAGCCTGACATAGTTCTACTACCACCTCTCCATATTAAGTTGGGTCTAATTAAGCAGTTTGTAACTGCGTTAGATTTTGGAGGGGAAGTTTTCCAACAGATTCGGGTCATGTTCCCTAAACTCTCTGAGGCCAAAGTCAAGGCTGGCATCTTTGTAGGACCACAAGTCAAGGCGCTGTTGAATTCAAAGAACCTTGAAGCCAAGATGACTCCGATAAAAAGAGGCTTGGTGTGCTTTCTGTGATGTGGTTCGTGGGTTTTTAGGCAACCATAAAGCACCAAACTATAAGGAGTTAGTGTCAAACTTGATTAAGTGCTATGACAAAATGGGGTGCCGTATGTCTTTAAAATTACACTATCTGCATTCACATCTAGACTTTTTTCGTGATAACCTGTGCGATGTGAGTGAAGAACATGGCGAAAGATTCCATCAAGATATTCAAACGATGGAGAAAAGGTACCAGGGCCATTGGGATGCTTCCATGATGGGAGACTACGTATGGTCGCTGATCAGAAAGGATAAGAATGTTCCTACGCGGAAGTCGCGTTCTTCAGTGCATTTTTAAGGAACGCACACTGCATAACGAGGCTTGTTATTCTTTTATCGGTTCTCCTCATGATATATATTATATCCTTTGCACCATTTTGGGTTTGTCAAACAATTTTGGCTCAATAAACATTAATTTCCAATAGTGTTTTTATTTTCAGAAAATATTTATGTTAGCCTTCTTTATATACTTTGCCATATGAAAAGTGTGATAACCTATATTTTTGAAACGGTTGATGATAGAGCAAAACCAATATCATTTTTGGAATCAGCGCCCCTAAATCATTAAGAAACGACAGAAAAATCACAATAAACAGAAATTTTTTCAAGTTTTGTTACCCAGTGTAATTACTATAGTTATATAATATGTACATATAGTGCGTGTGCTCGCACGCAATACCGCTTGCCCTGTAGACTAGTGATGCACAACCCTGGCCCGCGGGCCAAATGTGGCCCCCACGAGTCTTTTCAGTGGCCCCACGGGTCTTTTCAATTCAATGAAAAAGTTTAAAAAATCTGAAATATTACCCCTGGTTATAAAAATGCATATTTATAAAAAATAGAATATCTATATATCTGGCCCCTACATATAAAACAGATGGTTGGTTTGGCACTCACATCAAAAAAGTTTGTGCACCACTGCTGTAGAAGTACCCACAACACAACACGCCACTAATCTATACATATATATTTTTTTGTGCGCCTGAGGAACTATGATAGGTTGGGATACCTTTGGAGTTGATAGATATATACAGTATATATATAATTTTGGGGGGTGAAGGGGGCCTGAAGGGGTTGGAGGGGGGTTCGAAAACACACTCACATGTTGCATACAATTTTGCACTGTTGCATGCGATGGTGTAATGTTGCAAGGTTGCAAGGTTTCGTTGCAATTGCACTCTAACTTTTTGCGGCAATCCTACTGATTTGCATATCTAATTCTTTTGATGCAAATACATTGTAAATATTGTTATCTCCATCCAGTATTAATGATTCTAATCTGCAGTTATATATTTATAAATCTACTTTGATTTCCAGTTACGTATTTTACTTATTTATTTGATTTTGTATTTTCCATTGTTAATAATCGTCTTTTTTTACTACTTGTTTTTTATCCTATTTTCTTTTGTTTGTACGCAGATGTCGTTATATGGTTATATGGTTTCGAACGGTAGTTTAGGATCGACCTGCTGTCGATATCTCTGCGACAACCCACCTCATTTGCGGGACTTGGTACAAGACAGAATTGGTTTCCGCTATTTGTAGCCAGCCTTGCTGGGTCTTGAAATTATTGAGGGTGGTGTGATGGAAGTTCCTCAGTTCTTTTGGCAGTACATTGAAAAGTTTCGGACATTGTATTCTGAGGATAATTTCCATCCACTTTTTCATGGCCCCCTCTTCCACCGCAGCTGGGACAGTACAGGCTCTACCTCTTCTCTCATTTAATTTCTAAGAATAGGGATACAACCCTCGAGTATTTTCCACACATATATTATTGTGTACCGGTCGCTTCTCCTCTGCAGGAAGTAGTTTCAGGAATTGTAGTCAAGACCAGTAGTCCATCTTTCGTTTACTCCATCTTAGGAAAAAGTCATTTGTATGGCTTCTATGTTTGCAATATCTAGTTTTCTGTATGGGCTTGTGAGTACTGAGCAATATTCAATTACTGGTAGGACCAGACTCTTCCAAAATTTTAGTACGAAGTTTGCTTTACTGCTGTGAAAGCTCTTAGAGATAATTCCCATTATTTCTCTAGTTGTGATTTTAATGTTATAGCGCTCTCTGAATTCTGCATGCGATGATATTATTACTCCAAGATCCCTGACTTGTGAGTTTCGTGTTATCTATTTGTTATGCAGTGTTTTGTACCCTTTACTCTGTAGCATTTTTTTATTACCATATCTTAGAAGTTGGAATTTTTCTTCGTTCAACTTCATATTGTTGTCTCCAGCCCACTTGAATAATGTTTCAATGTCGTTTTGTAATTTCCCTAGGTCACCTTTTGATATTTCTTTGCATATCTTTGTGCCAGCTTTGAAACATGATATAATACTGTCATTAACATTTGCATCAATGTCTGCAACCTTTATAAACAGCAAGAGGGCTAATACTGTACGTACTTTGTGCGACAAAGCCTACGACTTTTGAGATTTCAGATTTCACTCCATTTACTTCTATGCTTTGTGTTGCTATTGTCGAAAAATTAAATACCGGTAGTCATTGCATCAGCTTTCTAGTAATTCCTAAATCACATTTATCGAAGTCTTTAGTAAAATCAATATACTGTACATCTATGTTTTGACCTTGACACAATGTTTTTACTATATTTTACAATAAAATGTGACAGACATGATCTTCCAGCGCTAAAACCATGTTGGTTCGGATCGAATAAATTCTTTTCTTGTAGGTATAATAAGCAATTTTCCATCTGATTACACGTTCGAAGCACATTGAGGTGAGAGCCACTGGCCAGTAGTTCTCAGACATTGCTCTGTTACCGTCTTTGAATAAGTGTGCAATATTTGCATTCGTTAATGGAGGTGAGTAGTATAGCCGCAAAAGGGGAGAGTGCAGGAATGTTGCAGGTTATTATGCAATGTTGCAAAGGGGGGTGGGGTTGTTGCAAAAGGGGTTGTTGCAAAGGGGGGTGGGGGAAAGGGGGGGGGGGGTAAACTTGGAGCGGCGTTATCCCCCAAGAGAAAGGAGAGGAGAGAAAGGAGGAGAGGTGTTCACCTGGCAGGAGCCAAGTGCACACTAAGACTTCCAGCCGGGCTGGCGTGTTTTATAGGCTCCTAATCAGCCAGTGGCGTTCGTAAATGGCTTGAGTTGCCAGATACCGCGATACCATTGTATACTATTATAGACTCCTAATCAGCCAGTTGGCTGGTTGTCAGATACCTCTTTTTAGCAGTATTATTGCATACATTATTATTATATACGCCTAATCAGCCAGTTGGCTGAGTTGCCAGATAGCTCCATGTATTCCGAAGACAGAGTTGCCAGATACCATTGTATACACTATTATAGACTCCTAATCAGCCAGTTGGCTTAGAAGGCTTAAATATTGCCAGATACCTGTTGTATACAGAATACCGGTAGTAGAAGGCATAACAATAAACAACATTGCATCATTCTTTTTATTATAAATATATAGAAAATAAATATACATTTGAGGAATATGCGTATAACAGAAATATATACACACAATTATGGATATATATATATATAATAAAATATACATTTCATATACATTTGAGGAATATGCGTATAACAGAAATATATACACACAATTATGGATATATATATATATATATAAAATAAAATATACATTTCATATACATTTCAATATGTACATAACAGAAATATATACACATAATTATATATAAAATAAATATACATTTCAAATAAATATACATTTCATATACATTTCAATATGTACATAACAGTACAAAACACACACACACACATATGGTGATATATAAAATAAAATATACATTTCATATACACTTCAATATGTACATAACAGTACAGGAGAAATATCAAGATAAAATATATAATATATATATATATATATATATATATATAAACACAAATCAATAGAAATATGCGTATAATCAAAATATATATACAATTCACTTTTTTTCAAAATACTAAAATCGGTCTTAATCGAGTTTACAATTACATCATTATTGCTCTGCATTACGCAGTCTATGCGGCTTAATAATATTTCACCGCTTAAAGTATAGGGAAACCTGTATTCGATATGAATGGCTTTCATATCGTTCAGTACTATTTTTGTCCCCACTTTACAACCGGTTGGCAAGTCATCTTTAAATACGTCTAGAATACAATCAAAAGCACGCACAAAGAGTTCATCGTTAGCTACATTATTAAACACAAGTTTATAAGAATGCTTTTCCAATCGAGGGTTTATTTCTACCGACTCGAGCTTTTCAATCGTGAACTCTTCACTCAACATAACGGCAATTGAAATAATCTTCTAAATCGTTACGGCAACTGCGCGTTATATAAAGAAATAGTTCTTCAGGGTGAACGGTGTAGGTGAGCTCAGCCTTGTACCGATCAATTGCTTTGTACCAAAGTTCATGGTATTTCAAAGAGTCTAAACTTTTTAAATAAACATCCAGCACTAGACCATTCTCACCAGTCCTACACTCGGTAAACCCATCGAGCAGAGCAGTGTATGCGTATTCAAGAACTGTATCAAAATAAAGCATATCCGTAACACGCGCGTCTAATATAGGTTTCAGTTTACGGAATCCGACGATTTCAAACATTCTGTCGAGGATGAAACGGTTTCGCGTAGGAATAAGAGCGTTATTATCAGAAGCATTCTTCCACATAAGCCTTATATCAATGCACGGCCGATCGTTATTTATACACAACGTACATACAACGGCGTATGAGGGCGCGTCACTAATCTGCTCTCTTCTTGTACCTACGTTAGCAGGTATTTTATAACGATCTTCACACCACTTATCAACTATCACAAAGATTCTATTCATCTCCTCGATACTTAAATAAACCCGTTTGTTTGTCGGTCTACATTCCGTTTCCAGTACATAGCTAATGGTACCGGAATTACGCCTGAACACGCGCAACGATTTCGTCACGGACACATCGTACGAGGCGTTGAGAATGCTGCTCAAAGGAAGTTCCATCGTATTCGAGGAGCGCACGTCTACTCGGTTCAAGCTCTGAGATAACTATGAGCCGTGTGAGGCACAGGCAGGAACGGTTCGACGGGCGGCTGACTCGATGATACGTGAATGGGCATGTTCGTACGACTCGAATTGTTGCACATATTTGTTTTTCCGTTTCGTCACTACCAGCCTACGCACTTTGGATAAGAACTAGGCGCTAATCATCTCCACACTCCGGCGCACTATTTGAGAGGAACATATGCTCATATTTTTCCTTTCTACCCATCAAACGATACTCGTCTCTAAAATCTGTTAAAAACTCACGCATGGCACTAGCCACAACCTCACTATGAACCTCATCATGATATACGTTAATATAGTGATAAAAACACCTAAGATTGTCCATGATCACGAGATTCACATTTTCAGACGTAGGGTATGAGTAATCGACATGGTGTAGCATGACGTAATACCGCTTGTCACACCACCCATCCACAAGGCTCATTATCCATACCTGCTGCTTCTCTTCTGCACGCGTTGTTTCTTTTACTTCACGGTGTATGTGAGACTTTATAAAGTTTAGCCCTGCAGCATACTTCAGCACATCGTCTGTGCAACGAAAGCCTTCAACAGTCTCACCAGAACATCCGTAGAGTATTTGTACATCTTGGAACTTCGCACAATCCAATGTGGTTTTAAAAGAGGCATAGGAGGGGGGAATAGGAAGTTTTTCGGTATCCACCACATCCTCACACTTTACTGAATACCATTTCATAAACGTTGTGCAAGCAATATTAAAGGTAGCCATTTCAATATACGTCTGATCTGAATACACGTCTGATCTCTCGGGCTTACTGCGGTCGACTGACCACGCAGGGACTCCCAGATAGTAGCATGACTCACGCAGTGGGCGGAGCTTAGAACTTTCACACACACACACACACACACACACACACACACAAAGGAGAAAGTGAAACGCTATTTGATTTATTGAGATATTCATATATTTACAAATACGATTCGAGATATTCAAGTATATATATATATATATATTTACAAATAGATACGATTATATACAAGACGTGTGAGTTAGAAGCATCATTGGTATCCAAAGGGTACGGTATCATAGGTGCCAGGTAACTGGTAACGTTTCCTATAGGTGTTACGGCACACCATCGTACCCCTAAGTTCCTTCACGCCTCCCAGCTTCTGCGCCCGAAAATTGTGGGTGCCTACAATTAGTTGGTGAGGTTCCAAACATACTAGATCCTTCAACGACTCAAAGTTAACAACCTCCCGATTCGCATGGTTGAGCGTAATACCCTTTGCCTTCACGATATATTTCATTTCATCCCCTACCCTGACCCGTACCCCATAAGTCTTAGGTCCTGTTGAGATAAAAGAGTCGGCGTATGCGTCGTCCCCATACTCATCCTTGATCTCATCAGTGAGCTCGCCGAGGAACTCCCCAATAGCGGGCATGTAATCACCCTCCCTCTCTGTGAATATCACGCTATCTGTATCGGCATACAATACTCTCCGCCCAAGAGAATGCAATAGACCCCAAAGTTTTATACGGGCGTAGGCTGTTGTGAAGCTCGCCACAGGTATGTTTGTAACCCTTGAGGTATCTGTGGCAAATTCAGTGTTGTTGTACTTTATTACGTAAGTATTACCTACATTCACGATCTCCATGACCTCTTTATCGGGGGCATTGGCATAATCCCAGACATCGCTATAACTTTGTGCCAAATGAATGTTCCCTCTGCCGGTATTCTGCGCAAATTTTCCCCATAGACTGTTTAGACACAATTTTGCACTAAAGCGCTTGCCAGGATTCTTTACAATTTGGACACGATCAAGTTGTATACCTTCGCGGTCGCGGTAACGTTGAATATAGGCAGACTTTTCATCTTCGGTATCAACTCCTCGCGGATACCCTGATGCTTCAACCTTATCCTTCAAAAAGGCGTTTATATATGGTGTGAAAAGGTTGGGGAGCTTCTGAAACCTCCACACCTCGTGTATCTTCAGTATTCTATAACCATGGCGTACGGCTAGGGCCAGCTCAGGACTTGTATATACGCCTCTGATCTTACGCTGGTGGGGTATATGGTTACATTCGCCGTTATCCTCTTCCGCGCACTTCACGCACAGGGGAAACATGAGCTTGTCGTCGATAACGACAGGTAAGATCGGCATCCATAAATTGCGTGGGGGGAGTACGTCTACGAAAGAGAGCCCAAAGTAATGATCATTCAAATTTTTTGAAAATTCATTGATGGATGGTAGGCTAGGCCCCACCAGTTTCTCAGGAGCGCCCACGGGGTACGGATTGCTCTTCATCACGTATGGGTATAAAGAACAGAAATCGTAGTAATGGAGCTTCACGCCCTCCGTAGGTGGGAAGTATAGTCTGAAAGGATTTGTACGTCCTCCAAACAAGCTATCACCACATTTGAGAGGATCCAGCACCATTGAACGCTTGATCGTTTTTATTTCCTCACGGTATACATCGTCTGTCTCCATCCGTGCATCATATTCATGCTCCCACAAGACTTTGTGAGTGAACTGTGATCCTATAAGTTGATCGCGGGTGCGGGTCGATGCAAGACAGTCGGCAGGAGACCTACCGTTGATATCTCCGGTGACTCCGCACTCAGGACGGGGGCATCCATGCCACCAGCAACCGTTAAAGGAGTACACAGTCTTCACACCAGTGACACGGTTTTCACTTAACCCATCAACCCAAAAAACACGTCCATTAATCTTAATGGGTACTTCACCCGTGTTGCGGGCGTGCTTTATGTATACACCTGTTTGTTGCTGCAGGTGTATGAGCCAGTAAATAGCCTTGTGTCCGTAACTGCGGGGGTTGTTTCGGTGAATAATGGCTAAGGTGTCTTTAGGCATGAAGTTATTCTTGAACACCGTAAAACATAATGATGCGATGGTGGTTGCGACTTGCAGTGGATCGCATTTGAAACGGGCTATGTACATACTTCTAAAGGCCTGGAAACATACTCTAAGCACGCGCACATCATTCACGCAATAACGCTCACATTCATCAGCTATATTATAAGGGTTACTTTCATTAAAACTGTCGTAGTATCGATCAAAGTCTTCACGTTCATCCATGCAGTCAAAATAATGTTTGGGGGGTGGTGGGCCTACGTAGTTTAAAGTCTCGCTGGTGAGGAAAGTGTATGGGAAGTATCCTTTGGAAACTTCAGCTGCTACTCCCATCACCTTGGGTAGCTTTGCTAATTTACAAGGTGTGAATAATAAAGTATCTTTAAATTGTACATTGCCTCTTATCTGCATCTGTATTAATTTGTTGCCTCTTTTCAATGGATCACCTGTAAATATCTCAGAGGATTCGTGTTCAAGCAACTCCTTATAAAGGAACTGCGTGTCAAACTTTGCCCCGTTATGGGCGAGAATATACACAGTCATTTTTTTGAACTTGTCGGCTAACTTGACAATATAGGACACAAATAGTTTCACAGGACTATCGCTGACATTCGTTTTAAAAACGTTTGTCCGTTTACCGCATTTGGGGCACTCGTCACATTCGATACCCATACACTCATCACAGATGGTCTGGCTCACAAGTAAATGTGGAATTACCTCTTTGGTTTCAGCGTTCGTATATGTTTCTATATCGTAGTACACAGTTATACAAGGGTTATTTTTAGGCTTAGCATCTTTCATATAACACACATGCTTTACTCCATCCGCCTTATATTCCTCCTGGCATGTAGGACAGTGAATTACGTCGCACTTGTGCTTAAATTTTCCCCAATTATCCATTGTGTGAAACATACCACATTCACAGATTCTCATTTTCCTGCACGTACCAATTGATTTATGGAGATCAAAGCAGCTATTATTGAAAAATGTGCGTCTACACACATCACAGTCTCTCTTCTCAACTACACGGCTTTCACATTTGGTGCTTTTACACTGCTCACATACCATGTGACATTCTTTACAATGTCTCACTATATCATCCGCAAACTCGAGGCACCCCTTACACAAATCATGATGTCTCCCATATTTTCGACTTTTGTCATAACTCGCGTAAAGCCCCCTTATATTACGGATGGGGAGATACGTTGTCCTGACAATCCTAAAATAAGTAGGGGCCTTGTACGATCTCTCACACAGCTTTTAAAAACATACACAGTCCGGCGGCGATCATCCAAACCAAATATAACTATGCGCACATTCATTTCCTGTTCTACCTTTCTCAGCTCTTCAGGACCCATATTACAGTCAAATTCAAGTTCACAGTCTACAGCTAGTTTACGGGCACGCTCAACGATCGTAGGCAGCCAAATTTTTTGAGTCCGTGTATTTTGTACAGTAAACATACGTGCTAAGAGTACTGCTATAAAGCCGCAACCACGATCGACGTTTATATGCCTTCGGTAAATAGTTGGAGAATTGAAGTTAAGAGTGTACGGTATGGCACTATGACCCGCAACACGGAATACACGGTCAATATTTACCGTGAAGTTGTCCATATTGAAGGCTATACTACTTTGGACGGCTTGCATTATACGCCCTAATATATATTCTACATCTTCAGCAGCCAAACGTCTAAACGGTACTATCACCCAATAATCGTCTACATCACCGTCATCTGACCCGAACCCAAAGGACAGACTCGTCCTGACCTCACGCTCGTCGCGATTCTGAAGAGCAAACTCTATAATACGCTGTACTACCCTGCGTATCCCGCGCTCAATTCCATTGCTATACAGGGCTCTAGGGTCGACCCTGACTCTATACCGATTTCTAGTCAAGGCGGGGGTGGGGGCTGCGGCGCACTAACTCGAACGTAATAACATCCTCAACAGAACGGGGGGCGGAATTAGGGTATATTAGGCTGCTGCTGATGGGGGCCCTGTTGCGTAGGAGGGTTGGGGATCTATTATTGTAGACTTAACAGAACGGGGGGCGGAATAAGGGGGTATATTAGGTGCTGCTGCTGCTGGGGAGGTTGTTGCGTAAGAGGTTGAGGGTTGGGGGTCTGCTGCAACAGGTACGTATTTCGGCCGCTTTATACCTGATGTGGGGTTCTCATACCTCCGCTTTGGACGTGCAACCTGTATCGCTGGTGAGGGTTCAGGGGAGGAGATCACAACTACACTGTCAGGTCATCCGTAATGATAGGGTGCTCTACCTCATCGTCGGTTCTGTGGGAGAAGAAATATAAGGATCAGCACTCAAAATTTGTAATATTTTGTAAATGACCCACTTAGGAGTGTGACGTGTTAGAAATGGACTCTGTAGAAAAATTCAGATTCACGAGCCCATCCACATGTATTATATCTGGACCTACAGGATGTGGTAAAACTGTGTTTATGCTTAAAATCATTAAAGAAAAGGGCGAGATGTTCTCGAAATTTGTGCATAAAGTTATATGGTGCTATTCGACGTATCAATCAGTGTTCAACGAGTACCAAGATGATATTTTGTTCCACAAAGGTGTATATGACGTTAATTCGCTAAAGGGAACTGAACATACAATCATTGTAATTGACGATCTCATGTTGGAGATGGATAAAACGTTTGCCGAGACATTTACAGTATACTCCCACCATCTTAACATAAGCGTGTTCTTCATCAATCAGAATCTATTTTTCAAAAATAGATACATGCGCGATGTGTCGTTAAATACGCAATATCTAGTCTTATTCGCGCAACGTAGAGATGTATCACAAATTGGGGTATTAGCCAATCAAATGTTCCCGAATCAGCGTAAGGAGTTTTTGGAAGTTTATAAAGAAGCTACAAGCACGCGTTACGGATATTTGCTTTGCGACCTTCATCCGCGAAACACGTTTAGAGTGCTTCTGCGAACGAATATATTTCCAAACGAGCCTGAAACGGTGTATATTCCAGAATGACAAAGAGACTAAAGAAATACCATGAATTAATAAAAATCTATCATCGACTGCCCCGGGCAATGCAGCAGATGTTTATTAAAAATATCGACGCCGACTTTTTAAAATGCATCTGTGAAATCTGTCTTAACGTTATAAATTGCAATGTATCAATGAAAACCCATCAGAAGGCTCGCCTACGCCGCTACAAGAACATAATACGTACACTCGCTCGTAAAAGTCAAACTGTAGCGAAGAAAAAACGAGTTATTGTGCAAACAGGAGGGTCATTTCTCCCCATCTTATTTTCAGTTTTGGGCCCTTTACTGACTAGATTAATATAATGAAGAAAGTGGTAGTGATTCCCCACGAGGTGTACGCTTCACTGCAAAGAGACACGGATCTAGATCCCCGTAAAAGCAGACTTAAAAGAATGGAAAGCGAATTGTTAGCCCTATTAAACAGTGAAAAAACACCTGATGAGAAAAGAATCTTATACCAAGAAGCTCTGCAGAAATTTCTTCACGAGTACGAAAATTATAAGAGCCCTACGGAGATTCCTGTGGTTATTAGGCACAGCACGGGGGACGATGGCGACATAGGATCTGTACCCGACGATACAGCTGATCAACCAAAAAGATTAGCCACACAACATATCGAACATGTATTAAAAAATACCCTCCCACTTACATTGAGGAGTAAAGGCTTAAGTCTTTATAATCTATTGAATGAGGATCCCGCCATACAATGGACCGATACAGGGAGATCATTGTGGAAGGATCAAAGGTACAGGGATCGAATATCGTAGACATTGTCCATGATCTGGTGAGAAAGTGGGATAGGCCATCACCATCAGGATGGAAGCATATTAAAGCAAGACTACAACAAATAAATGTCCCTAAAACGTTGATAGGAAATCTGAACAGGTTAAAAGACTTGGAACACGCAACGTCTGTGGCACAATTGAAGACGCCGTCACCCCCTGCGGTAACACCTTTCAAGAGGAGAAAGAAGAGGTTAAACCAACCCTACCCACCTGCCTCTAAAATACGCAAATGGCTAACGTATTAACTAAACGTTATTATGACATTTCTACCCCATCCTCTTACGGCGGCGTAGATAGACTGCACGTTTACGGAGTAGGAAAAAAAGATGTTGAAAGATTTTTGAGGGAGCAGGACGCTTATACGCTTCATAAGCCTGTGAGAAAAAGGTTTAAAACAGCCAAGACAACGGCTTCCTCGATTGATTCTATTTGGCAAGCAGATTTAACAGACATGCAAAGATATTCTGTGTATAACGATGGTTACCGCTACATTCTATTCATAATAGACGTATTCTCTAGATATCTGTGGCTAGTTCCTCTGAAAAATAAATCACCTGAAACAGTTGCTAAAGCCACCAAAACGCTAATGTTAAAAGAAAACAGGGTTCCTGGCTATTTTTGTACGGATATGGGGAAGGAGTTTATAGGCCGTGCTTTTCAGAATATGTTGACAGAGTTTAATATCAGCTATTACACAACCAATTCTATACATAAGGCTTCTTTAGCTGAAAGAGTTCAGCGCACCATAAAGGAACGCATGCACCGTTATTTTACACATAAAAACACATACAGATTTCTAGACATTCTGGAACCATTGGCATCATCCTACAACCGCTCACACCATCGCACGATTGGGGCAACACCTAACGAAGTTTTAGAAAGAGGTACGCTCCCGAGAAGAGATGGACCACCACCACCACCACCACCACACTCTGTGCGCTTCAAAATCAATGATTATGTAAGGCTGTCGCGTTCGGGGAATAAATTCGCAAAGGGTTTTGAGCAAGGATGGACACGCGAGATTTTTAAAGTTAGGGCTGTGAGACCTAAAGGTGTGATAATGATGTATTACATTGAAGATTTGAATGGGGAAGAAATCTCAGGAGGCTTTTACCGCGAGGAATTGCAGAAAGTTGCGTTTAATTTAGAAAAAAATGTGTTTAAAATTGAGAAAATTTTAGGAAGCAAAGGTTCAGGAAGGAGAAAAATGTACCTGGTGAAATGGCTAGGGTACCCAGAAAGCTTCAACACCTATATAAAAGCTGATGCAATAATGAAGCTTAAATAGTATGCAACATGGCTCCTAACCATTTCTACGTCACACTCCCGTCCTCCTCGTCCCTGTCTGTACACCCTAACAACACGCTAGCCAACTTTGTAACAGAACTCCATGGGCACATTGAATTGGGTCGTGATTCGTATGAGGTGGGGATATGCGAAATTCAGCTGGACACCGTCTTTTTAAATATTGAACATGAAGAAACCGTTTTTACGATTCTTAGAGACATTGACGAGTGTGAAAAAGCTGGGGTAGCTATGGATGAAACTATGCGCATCGCTTGGACTAAGATTGCACGGTATTACAGTACAGAAGTAAGACTAGGGCCGGGTCAATATGGTTCGGCCGAGGATGTTGTGAGAGGCTTAAACGTAAGTTTAAGAAACTCAAACCTTACGAATGATTTAGTATATGAAATCGTAAACAACCCTGCACATACACTAATCCTAAAATCAAAGACTAACAGATGTCTTAAAGAACATAGAAAGTTCAAAATTCTAACCAACGGCCGATATAGCGCAGCCTTCCAAAGAGACACATTTCACGAGACACAGTATAACTTGTCCAGATTAATGTATCAATTGAAGATGGAGAAATTGGCTGAAAGGTCCCCAGACATGTGCTATATTTACAGTAATATAGTGGAGCACCAGTTTGTTGGGGATACCCAGGCACGCCTGCTGCGCATTGCTCACATCCCCAACCATAGAGGAAGGAGTTTGAGTATTACATATGACAGACCCCATTATGTGAATGTCGCAACTAATTTAATAACCAATATCACAATATATATAAGAACGATTGAGGGCGAAAACTTCCCATTCGGTAACGGGAGCTTAACAGTGAAGCTACACTTTCGACGCACTGAGTTATAATGGATAGAAAGCCTTTCACCGTCTATCGAGGGATGCGATACCAGCGCGGTAGTGGACTTGGATCCATTTTTTCATCCATACTACGTACGGCTGTTCCTTTGCTGAAGAGGGGTGCCAGATACCTTGGAAGGAAAGCGCTACAATCAGGCCTTAACACTGCAGAAGACATATTGGCCGGGGCTAAACCTAAAGAAGCCCTAAAAAAACATTTAAAGCGTACACGGAACGAAATCATCAAAGATGCAAAGAGAAAAATGCGTGGTGGCGGGAAGAAGGAGGGCTCCCGAAGAAGAAGGGGTCACGTGGTATTAAACGTAAAAGGCTATCAAAAAAGAAATGCTGTAAGCGAATGAAACCTATGGTTGACCACTTTTTTGACTGATATAAGCTAAGGATATTGATCTCATGAATCATAGTTTGTTTACCACTTGTCGAGAGAGGAGTCACTATTTCGCCATGGCACGCTTCATCCACCCATGTAGTTCACAATGCTGTAAGTCGGAGCTGTCCTTTTTTGAGCTCCCGCCAACCCAAGTTTCTATTGAGCACAGTGACTTTATTACAATTAACCCTTTAAACACAATTAGTTCCCCGAGTGCACCTATAGAATTCGTGATACCCAGCTCAGGTCCTTACTTTTTTGATCCAAGCTGTGTGCACATGTACGCTAAGCTACGTATAGCCCATTCTGATGGAACGGCCTGCGATGACAAATATGCTGTATACCCTGAAACAAACTTTCTGCACGCCATATTCAACCAGTGTGACGTATATTTAAATCAGACCAACATATCGGCAGGCACGGGGTACTATCATCTACGAGCCTATTTGGAAAATGTCCTCAACTTTTCCAAAGAAGCGAAGGCTACCTTTTTAAGTGCGGAGGGATATTATCAAACTAAAGATGAAAATAGTATAAAGGACAAATTTAAAAATTCTAAAAAGAAAATATACGAGTGTTTTGGACGGTTGCACACAGATTTCACTTTCCAGGAGAAGTTGCTTGTGAACGGGGTGGATATGAAAATAAAGCTCACCCGCACGAGTCCTGAGATCTGCTTAAATCTGGATGCGAATCAAGAAGAGGGCGCAAAGTCCGTTGTGGTTCACATTATGGACACATACCTCCGCGTACGGCGAGTGAAATTAAGTTCACCAAAACAACTAGAAATTGAGAAAAATTTACTAAACGCTACAGTGAAATATCCTATTAACAGAGTGCAGATCAAACTATATACGGTTCCTGCAGGTTGGCATCGAAGCAGATAGAAAACATTGCCCTGGGAAATCTTCCTAAAAGGATATTAATCGGCATGCAGGACCACATCGGTGAATGGAAAATATAAAAAGAGTGCCTTTAAATTCGAGAATTTCGGACTTAAAAATATAAATCTATACGTTAATGGCACTGCTTTGGGTGGAACAATGGGTACGGACTATTCATCAGACGCTGTGTTACCTCTTTGTGCCAGAGCCTATAGTAATCTGACCCATATTGCAGGTGATTGTGATGAGCTTGGTAATGGGGTAACGCAGGAAGAATTCATTGATCAATTTAACCTTTATCCGTTTGACATTACACCTGACTTATCTGCTAGCGTAAATACCCATTTAACACCACAGCAGAGCGGTAACATCTCAGTGCGGCTGGAATTCGCCAAGCCTATAGACGCTCCTATTAGTGTACTAGTATATCTCGAATCGCAAGCCCTAATAGAAGTAGATAGATTTAGAAGCGTTATCACTGACTTTTAAAATGGATGCTAATACACTTCAGAAAGTAATGGAGCGAGTCACACGTTCCAAATTTATCGGCGTGTTTGCGAAGAATGAAACATTGAGTTTGCCAAGTACGCGAGAATGCGGTAGTCGAACACAGACATCATCGGTAATGAAGGGATTCACTGGATCGCTGTCTATTTTAAAAATAGACAGCGCCTGTACTATTTTGATTCACTCGGTACTCAACCCTGGAGTGACCCTATTATTGTAAAATTTCTCGCTCAGTTACATATTCCCGAAGTTGTATGGAACCCATTTCGTATGCAGGGATATTTTACTAATGTTTGCGGAATGTACTGTGTCTCATTTCTCATGCATATGTCAAATGATAAAGAATTTATAAATTTTTTAAATTTATTTGACCCGTGTCACACTCACCGAAACGATGAAATGGTATGCAGACAGATAAAAAACCGTTTTCCAATTGTACGTACTCGTTGTATATTATAATGTTTTTGTTCGTATATTTGTATATTCGTTTATTGTACTGATTTCTTTCATTTAATAAATTTATGAAAATATTGCGTCTTCTTATCCCAAAAAGATCGAAAAACACTTACATTATTTGACATTGTTGACTGATTAGTATATCATCCGTATTCCCTTCAAAAGATTGTATAACTCGTGTCAAATCCTCATCGGACCTTAAAGGAAAACATATACAGAGTATACAGACAGACAGATCCCCATTATGTGAAGATATCTTTGGTTCGAGGAGTGAACGCCATAAAAATTTCGATTTTAGCATAATGGGGAAATAACATTGATTGACATTTTTGGCGAGTATCTATTTGACGAAATACTACAACTCTCCGTATATATATATAAAATCGAATTATGGACACTTACATTTCTATGGTAGTCCCTTGCGTCGGATTGTAAGGCGTCACTGCAAATATCTTCTACGGTTTGCGTCGAAAATAGTTCGCCACAATCAGCAGCATTGAAAAGACTAATTGTGGTTAATGCTGCAGTATCACGTTCTTCATACAAGTCTGGGGAGACGTACAGGTCCATGGTGGAGGATGTGTGACACTGCTGACTGATCAGTATATCATCCGTATTCCCTTCAAAAGATTGTATAACTCGTGTCAAATCCTCATCGGACCTTAAAGGAAAACATATACAGACAGACAGACAGACAGATCTCCATTATGTGAAGATATCTTTGGTTCGATTACCAATTTCGATTTTAGCATGATGGGGAAATAACATTGACATTTTTGGCGAGTATCTATTTGACGAAATACTACAACTCTCCGTATATATATATAAAATCGAATTATGGACACTTACATTTCTATGGTAGTCCCTTGCGTCGGATTGTAAGGAGCGTCACTGCAAATATCTTCTACGGTTTGCGTCGAAAATAGTTCGCCACAATCAGCAGCATTGAAAAGGCTAATTGTGGTTAATGCTGCAGTATCACGTTCTTCATACAAGTCTGGGGAGACGTACAGGTCCATGGTTATTTATTCACTGATGCGAAAATAGCTACTGTTACTCCCAACTGAAAATATCCCCTTTTATATGCACATTCGCCAAGCTCCGCCCAAAAGACCAGATGTTCGTAGTGATTGGCTGCCGATGTAGCTGGGTGGAGCTATGACGTGTACCAATCCGCTATAACGAGACCGGACGAGTAACATATATATAAAATCGAATTATAGGCACTTACATTTCTATGGTAGTCCCTTATATTATATTTTTTACTTACAAATTATTAGTATTGTTTGTTAACATAATTGTTAACTTATTTTATAATAAAGAAATTATATCCTAATTATATTTTAAAAAGAACAGTCGGTTTCAACGTTAAGCTGTGGTCTAAGGCGGCGTGGCATGAATAAATACTAAAATAAAATTAAATGTTAAAAATCTTTATTCATACGTTATTAAAAGTTAAAAATCTTTATTAATAAAACAGGATAGAAGCATATGAAAGTCAAGGTAAACTATAGTTGCAAATTAGGTTATACGATGTTTTTCGGATATACTACTGCCTCGGGTAAAATGGTCCTGTTATTTTAAATCACGTATTTGAAAGAGTTAATTATTATTGCTACATAGAAAAAATCGTGCATTACGATGTTTTTCGGATATACTACTGCCTCGGGTAAAATGGTCCTGTTATTTTAAATCACGTATTTGAAAGTTAATTATTATTGCTACATAGAAAAAATCGTGCATTACGATGTTTTTCGGATATACTACTGCCTCGGGTAAAATGGTCCTGTTATTTTAAATCACGTATTTGAAAGAGTTAATTATTATTGCTACATAGAAAAAATCGTGCATTACGATGTTTTTCGGATATACTACTGCCTCGGGTAAAATGGTCCTGTTATTTTAAATCACGTATTTGAAAGAGTTAATTATTATTGCTACATAGAAAAAATCGTGCATTACGATGTTTTTCGGATAACTACTGCCTCGGGTAAAATGGTCCTGTTATTTAAATCACGTATTTGAAAGAGTTAATTATTATTGCTACATAGAAAAAATCGTGCATTACGATGTTTTTCGGATATACTACTGCCTCGGGTAAAATGGTCCTGTTATTTTAAATCACGTATTTGAAAGAGTTAATTATTATTGCTACATAGAAAAAATCGTGCATTACGATGTTTTTAGGATATACTACTGCCTCGGATAAAATGGTCCTGTTATTTTAAATCACGTATTTGAAAGAGTTAATTATTATTGCTACATAGAAAAAATCGTGCATTACGATGTTTTTCGGATATATTCCCATCATTAGCCCAGCGTCTTGACCACTAGGCCTCCTAGGGTACCCATTTATCTACCAACCACTTTCATTATTGTGTGGAAGGATGAACAGCTGGGTTTTGCTGCGCGCCGGCTGCCGTCGGGTCTCGAACCCTGGGCCGATGGATTCGTAGTCCGCTACGCTAACCACTACACCACCGAGGCGGTATTTGTCATTACTTACTCGGACTATAGTGGATTTAATTATCCCAGAAGAGTTCCATGCACGGTCTGTGTGTGTAGCATATATATATATATATTGGGAGGGGAGATCTCTCACCCGTTCTTCGGCCCGACCCCGTTTCATTGTAGAAATAATAATAATAATGATAATAAGAATTGATGTGCAAGGTGTTTGCAGTTAAGATGTAGTTTGTGTGTAAAAAGTTATTTATTAATAAGTAGAATTTAATTGGCTTCAAATTATATTTTAAAATACGCGTAAATATTTGTAGAAGTAATAACAATGATAAAATTAATATCTGGAGTCAGTGGTGATTTCTGCTCGAATAGCTTGTAGAAGGATAATCCCTCGGGCCGAAAAAGGTCCCTAGAGACCTTTTTCGTTCGAATCGTGTCCCTAGAGACACAATTCGAACTGATTTAGCTTCTGCCTTTCATCGTGTGTGTGTGTGCGTGCATGAGTTGTTTATTATATATATATATATATATATATATATATATATTATATACAGGGTGGGCGGAAAGTAGCTCCCTATTTTGGATTGGTAAAAAAATATGTAATTATTCATTTATTTCAGAAAAAATAATACGAAAAGGTAGGCATACATGGTAGGTTTTCTCTAAAATTCAATGTGGGCTCCAACTCTTTCCACCAGCTTCTGGAGCCGCCCAGGAATGGCGTCCACTGACTTTAGCAGGAACTCCGGCGGGATGGCGGACATGACTTCCCGAATTCGGTCCCCAGTTCTTCCAATGTCATCGGTTTGGTGCGGTAGACTTCTTCCTTTACCCACCCCCAAAGAAAGAAGTCGCACGGTTACCGCTGAAAACGGCAGAATCGGTTCAGTGTAACGGTGTGGTGTGGTATGACCTCAGATCAGGTTGTGGGCCCGTTCCTTCTGCGCAACACCATGAATGCTGAGCGGTACCTTGCTATGTTGCGAAACGAGGTCTGGCCGGTTGTCAGCACATGGGAGAACATCGACGATCTGATATTTCTGCAAGATGGCGCCCCTCCGCACTTCGCTCTTGTTGTCCGTGAGTGGCTGGATGCCCACTTCCCTGGGCGTTGGATGGGTCGTCGTGGTCCACATCAATGGCCAGCCAGGAGCCCCGACTTGACACCGTGCGACTTCTTTCTTTGGGGGTGGGTAAAGGAAGAAGTCTACCGCACCAAACCGAGGACATTGGAAGAACTGGAGGACCGAATTCGGGAAGTCATGTCCTCCATCCCGCCGGAGTTCCTGATAAAGTCAGTGGACGCCATTCCTGGGCTGCTCCAGAAGCTGGTGGAAAGAGTTGGAGCCCACATTGAATTTTAGAGAAAACCTACCATGTATGCCTACCTTTTCATATTATTTCTCCTGAAATAAATGGATAATATACGTATTTTTTTACCAATCCAAAATAGGGAGCTACTTTCCGCCCACCCTGTATATATATATATTGGGGGGGAGATCTCTCACCCGTTCTTCGGCCCGACCCCGTTTCATTGTAGAAATAATAATAATAATAATGATAATAAGAATTGATGGGCAAGGTGTTTGCAGTTAAGATGTAGTTTGTGTGTAAAAAGTTATTTATTAATAAGTAGAATTTAATTGGCTTCATCAACACTATATATATCTATATATATATATATATATTTATATATGAAGATAGGATTAAAGTGTTAGACTTGTATTCACTCGAAACTAGGAGATTAAGGGGGGAGCTTATTGAAGTTTTCAAAATCGTTAATAACATCGATAACGTAAATTTTGACAAATTGTTCACTTTCGATAATAGTAATACTCGCAATAACGGATTCAAGTTGCGTGGCAGACGTTTCATTACTAATATCGCTAAAAACTTCTTTACGTTTAAAGTAATTGATAAATGGAATAATCTTCCCGCGTCAGTCGTTCATTCTACCAGCGTTAATGTGTTTAAGAACCGTCTTGACAGACATTTTAAAAATATTAACGTTGTTTAAAATTAAAAAAGAAAGTTAACAACAGGAGCTCTGGTGGTGGTGCTCGAGGATGAGTCTGTTGACGATGAATGCCAGCTTGTGACATGCCAGCGTGATGCCAGCAATAAAAAAAAAAAAAAAAAAAAAAAATATTAGACTAACACGAATGTAGATGTAGCTCATAGCGTAAACTAACCCACTTTTGTTTAACTTTACCTACTTTTTTTTTTTTCTTATCCTCCTTACTTTGCATGTCTCTAACTCTTTTCTTGCATGTTTGTAGTTTGCATGGTATGACAGTGAGTTAAGACTGTTTGCATGGTTTGTAAGCGTTCTTATTTTACTTCTTTTCATCTTTCACCCCTCTCCTATATTCTCCGACTATTTTTCTGACTTGTCGGCAGTGGCCGGCGGATGATGATGGTGAGACTTTTTCCCTCTTTTTCTGAATGAATGTTAACCCACGAATGATAGGTGTTGCTCCTTACTTAACCCCTTATTCTCCTCTCTTCTCTTAACCCCCTACTCTCTCCTTTCTCTCGGGCTAGCCTTAGAGTGGATCTTAGGGTCTTTGTTAGCCTTAGCTTCTGTAGATCTGTAGATAATTATAGTAAACGAAATAACATAGTTTACCCTAAAATGAAGTTTTCTATTATGACGTTTTCGAAGGTAAACTATGTTATTTGTTTCTTTAATTTCAATGAAGTCAATGTTAAATTTGCTTCTAAACTAAAATTAAATGTTATAAAATAAATAATATATATATATATATATATATTGGGGGGAAGATCTCTCACCCGTTCTTCGACCCGACCCCGTTTCATTGTAGAAATAATAATAATAATAATAATAATTGATGTGCAATCGCTATGATCCAAAAGAATGGAGACTGTTCATTGACTCTAGTAAACGAAATAACATAGTTTACCGTAAAATGAAGTTTTCTATTATGACGTTTTCGAAGGTAAACTATGTTATTTGTTTCTTTAAGTTCAATGAAGTCAATGTTAAATTTGCTTCTAAACTAAAATTAAATGTTATAAAATAAATAATATATATATATATATATATTGGGGGGAAGATCTCTCACCCGTTCTTCGACCCGACCCCGTTTCATTGTAGAAATAATAATAATAATAATAATAATAATAATGATAATTGATGTGCAATCGCTATGATCCAAAAGAATGGAGGCTGTTCATTGACTCTAGTAAACGAAATAACATAGTTTACCGTAAAATGAAGTTTTCTATTATGACGTTTTCGAAGGTAAACTGTTATTTGTTTCTTTAAGTTCAATGAAGTCAATGTTAAATTTGCTTCTAAACTAAAATTAAATGTTATAAAATAAATAATATATATATATATATATATATATTGGGGGGAAGATCTCTCACCCGTTCTTCGACCCGACCCCGTTTCATTGTAGAAATAATAATAATAATAATAATAATTGATGTGCAATCGCTATGATCCAAAAGAATGGAGACTGTTCATTGACTCTAGTAAACGAAATAACATAGTTTACCGTAAAATGAAGTTTTCTATTATGACGTTTTCGAAGGTAAACTATGTTATTTGTTTCTTTAAGTTCAATGAAGTCAATGTTAAATTTGCTTCTAAACTAAAATTAAAGTTATAAAATAAATAATATATATATATATATATTGGGGGGGAAGATCTCTCACCCGTTCTTCGACCCGACCCCGTTTCATTGTAGAAATAATAATAATAATAATGATAATTGATGTGCAATCGCTACACGATTAATGGGACACATGGCGCTATCTGGAATACCTTGCGCTATCTGGCAACTCAGCCAGAATAGAGGATTATAAAAGATCGCGAAGTTGGTGATGAACCATTCCCCCCTCGGCTCCGGCCGAGTAAGGAGCTCTGCTCCTTCTATTTCAGGCCCTTTGGTAAACCCCATAGTGGCCTCTTAGGTTAGGGAAACGAAAATAAATTGGGGGAGAACTCCACTCTGTCCTTCAGGAGTCTCTCTCCCTCCTTCAGCTCTCTCTCCTGCATGTATCTTCCTCCTTCAGATGTCTCTCTCTCCTGCATGTTTGCCTCCTGCATGTGTACTCATGCATGTGTACATCCAGCATGTGTACCTACTGCATGTGTACTCCTGCATGTATACGTATGTGTGTACCTCCAGCATGTGTACTCCTGCATGTGTACCTATCCTCTCTCCTTCAGGCGTCTCTCCCTCCTACAGGCATCTCTCTCTTCTTCAGGTCTCTCTCTCTCTCTCCTTCAGGCGTCTCTCCCTCCTACAGGCATCTCTCTCTTCTTCAGGCGTCTCTCCCTCCTACAGGCATCTCTCTCTTCTTCAGCTCTCTCTCCTTCAGCTGTCTCTCTCTCTCTCCTTCAGGCGTCTCTCTCACCTTGGCTCAGCCAACTGGCTGATTCTGGCTGATTCGGGGCCTATAAATCAACGCCAGCCCGGCTGGAAGTCTTAGTGTGCACTTGGCTCCTGCCAGGTGAACACCTCTCCTCCTTTCTCGCCTCCTCCTTTCTCTTGGGGGATAACGCCGCCTCCAAGTTTTCCCCCACCCCCCTTTCCCCCCACCCCCTTTCCCCCACCCCCCTTTGCAACAACCCCCTCCCCCTTTTTGCAACAACCCCCCTTCCCCCTTTGCAACAACCCCACCCCCTTTGCAACATTACATAATAACCTGCAACATTCCTGCACTCTCCCCTTTTGCGGCTATACTACTGAGGTGGAATTTGTTTTGTGTTCGGTGACTTTCTCCATAGTAAGTATAGAAACTTGGTAATAATCTCTCTACATTTCTTCAGAAACGTGGCACTCTATGCGATTGGCCCTGGTGATGAATTTTCTCATATTTGTAATAGAGGCTTAATTACGTCTCCTTCCATGAATTCTAAATTTATTAGTATGATAGATTTGTGCCTGAACTTGTTCTTGGTTGACTTGTATCTTTCTCAAAGAATTCATCTGGATTTTTTTTTTTTTTTTTCGGACTTAGAGGTGTTAAACACAGAGTTAAATTCTTCCCTAAGCAGTTCGCTCATTTATTCTGGTTCATATGTATATTCGGTCGCCCTATCTTTTGACGGACCAATACTCTCTTTACAGTGCATTTTTAGTTTTGCAAACGTGTAGAAGTATTTTTTCCTGGTACCTTGCTTTCCTCCTCGTTTGTCTTGTGGCTGAATATCTGGTTTTGGTCCACTTCTATGTTTCGCAAAGTTTTTTTTCTCTAGTTTGAGTCTCCTTGCCTCAATTCTACGTCTGTGAAGATTTTTTACGGCTTGTCTCTGTAGTCTAAATAATGTCTTGATTTTTCTCTCGAGCTTACTACGTTTATGGGATGAATTTCACAATTAAGCACGTGAAATAAATAAATTGGTAGCTTTGTAAACTCCGTAATCTATAAGCAATCGAAAGTCAGTTTAGTCAGTTTATTAACTCCTTTAGCTGGATCTATTTCTGAATCCCATATTGTAAATACAGTAGTATGAATCTTATAAACAAACTAAAGTTTCCTAATGATCCTAATTGCAAAGTGGTTAGTCTCTGATGTATGTTCTTTATTAACTAAAGTCCTTGTGTTGAGATGGTAAAATCGGGATTTATCAATTAATATAAAAATTACAAAATTCATAATTTATAAATGGAAAATATGTCAGGTTTATACTAGGGGCACTCAATATATTTTGCTCCACCCTTTTTTCTTAGCTAAATAATAGGCCATGGGGCTGAAATGTCTTTGGGCCGTAAGTTTGAAATTTCTGCGCTTCACATAACCAGATTTTTCCAGTTTGAACCTCCCCTCCTTGTATAAAACCGCTTTTAATTAAACGTCCTGGTATAAAACCGATGGTTAACGCAGTTTCGAAAATGGCCTCCGACAGTGATGTGCATCGTAAACAGAGAGCTGTTATCGAGTTCTTAACCGCAGAGAAGGAAACAGTTGGAAATATTCACAAACGTCTACAAAACCTTTACGGAGATGCTGCTGTTGATCGAAGCACAGTTGGACGCTGGTCTAAACGTGTCAGATCATCGGAGAGAGGGAGAGCAAGCCTCGATGATGAGCCACGCAGCGGTCGCCCTGCATCGGCTTTGACATCTCACACTGTGCAACGTGCTAACAGCATCATTCCATCAAATCGGCGCGTCACATACAAGGAGCTATCACTGGAGCTAGGAATTAGTGAAGGAAGTGTGAATACAATAATTCAGCAACTGGGTTACTCAAAAGTGTGTTCACGGTTTGTTCCTCGCGAACTGACTGAAGATCACAAAGCCCAAAGAAAAGAAATTGTTTCTCAGTCGTTGGTTCGATATACGAGAGAGAAGGGGATGACTTCCTTTCACGAATTGTGACTGGGGATGAGACTTGCGTACACCACTTTGAACCTGAAACAAAACGCCAATCCATGGAGTGGCATCACGCAGTCTCCCCACGCAAGAAAAAGTTCAAAATGGCTCCCTCTGCAGGAAACGTTATGGCCACCATCTTCTGGGACATGGAAGGGGTGATTCTGGTGGACATTATGAAGAAAGGACAAACAATCATCTCGGAGGCATATATTGCTACCCTTCAGAGACTCCAGAGACGTATAAAGCGAGTTCGACCGGAGAGAAAAGTGGAAGACGTCCTACTTTTGCACGATAACGCAAGACCACGCAACAGTTTGCAAACAAGAGAGGCCATCACAAAAATGCGCTTCACTGTGTTACCCCACCCCTCATACAGCCCGGATCTGGCACCTTCAGACTTCCATTTGTTTGGAGCCAATGAAGGATGCTATTCGTGGAAGAAAGTGTCAGAGTGACGATGAGGTTGTTGAGTAGGTTAAGAGGTGGCTCCAGCGGAATCCAGCGGACTTTTACCAGCAAGGAATAAAGGCCCATGTTTCGAGGTGGAGGAAAGCCGTAGAAAAAGATGGAGACTATGTGGAAAAATAAAAACTTGTGAAAAAGGTATGTAACTACTTGTGTACAAAATTTCTGGAACTTAGAAGGAAACTTGGAAAGAAAAAAAAAAAGTGGGGGCAAAATAAGTCCATCTACGAGGACCACTCAATATAAAGTTAGGAAATAGACCTTAGATGAATTTGGACAAGCGTACGTAACTTTTTGCACAAAGCTAGAACATGAAGTTTTGTTGTGTTCATACTTGTAATTGCGATTACAATTATGGTTACGTATGGACGTCACTTGATGTCCACCTCCTGTTTTGACCAATTATGTCATTAAAAACAAATTATTTTTCAATTGCGATTACAATTATGGTTACGTATGAACGTCACTTGATGTCCACCTCCTGTTTTGACCAATTATGTCATTAAAAACAAATTATTTTTCAGATAATACTAGGTCTATGTAATTAAGTAATTTAATATCGTAAAATAGGCCAGTAAAGCTAGTTAAATATTAAATAATTAGGAAATAATAATAACTATTGAAATCATGTATTAATTACTGTTTCTTAAGTTTTAGGTGCAATAATAAAACACAGTTCATGTGTAAAGCGCTAATGGAACAACGAAATCTCGCTGGAAAGGCAGCGCATCACAAACGAGAAGTTAGTCAAGAATGAATTGAGTCAAGAGTGTCAGAGAGAGTGGTCGGAAGCAGTTTGTCCATCTTAAGATCGTTTTGCTTTCCCTTGTTGATTTATTTTCAATTCCTCTATTCGAGCCCGTGGGAAGTAGGGCCTATATTTAAGATGAATTTATAAAAGTAAATTCAATTCACTTTCTACTACTAGGGCCAACCAAATATCATAGAATCTTCTATCCGCGGCTCCAGCCTTTTATTTATGTCACGCGCAAGGCTATATCGTTTTTGAATGCCGACTTGATTTTCGGTCAAGGCTTAACCTTGTCTATTGAATTATATAACGTAAGTGTAAAGTTAATTTAATTTGTGAACATAAGATTAAAAGTATAAAATTTTGGTGTTTCATAATTTTGAAGTTAATACAACGAAAAACAATATTAGTTTACTTAGTTGTGATCTGTTTGAAAATTAAAAAAATTAATCCGAACAAAAGCATCAATGTTACGTTACCATATTTAGTGTTACATATGGCATATGTCATTGTCGTCAACATCAACCCACGAACGAGTCAATGGACGTGGTACGGTCACACCCGCAGGAAACCCCAAACCCTACATGTGGCCTAGTGGAAAAACTAAAAATAATCCGAATTAAAGCATCAATGGTTACGCTACCATCCTTGCTGTGAAGTATGTGAATTTTATGTCGTTACACACTAATCCACGAACGAGTCAATGGTCGGTTTACCGAAACACCCAGGAAACCATTGAACCCAACCAGTGATGTAGGTCTCGAGATCGGTCTCGGTCTCCGCTATTTAGATCTCGGTCTCGATCTCGGTCTCGACAGACGCGGTCTCGGTTTTTCTCCCCGAGACCTCTCGAGACTGTAATGAAAAATACATGTTATTGGCATACTCATGATGGTGGCTTGGTTGAACAGACACAATTCAGAATGTTTATGAAAGTTTGTGAAAGTAAGGGACTCTAGGTATTCACTAATCAGTCACCTTGTTTTGAGTGGATGTTGAATTAATGTCATATATATATATTATTTAGACCTTATGCTAATTGCTATGCCTCTGTTTATAATACCGATATGTCAATTTATTTTTCATAGAAATGGTGTTGGAAAAATGCTATACAGGAAACTCAAGCACGGAGAATGAGCAGATACAGAGAGACAGCGTTCATTCTCACAGCAGCGATGACGAAATAAAACAGAGTCAAACCAAAGTTCCGAGACTAATGGCAAAATATGAAAGCTATCGGTCCAAGCAGAAGAACGTTAAAACTGGGAAGATTTTGAACCGCAGGGAACAGTTGCGACGGTACCTCTTAGAGATCGATGAATCTCATATTTTCGACAACTGCTCTCCAATAAAGTTTTGGCACCAGAAAAGGGATAAATTCCCATCACTGGCCAAAATTGCCATGACTGTTTTAACAGTGCTTGCCTCTAGTGCTCCAATTGAGCGTGTATTTAGCCATGGAGGCATAATAATGAGGCCCCACAGAAGTCGAACTTCAGCAGAACTTCTGAGCATGCTGATGTTCCTTAAGTGTAATGAGCACCTATCATGCTTTAAATAAATGCAAAAGTCAAACTGGGTAGTGGGTACGTTCATTAAACCTTCTGTAACAGATATAAAAGAAGTAAATAAATAAAAAGTACATATATATATATATATATATATATATATATATATATATATATATATATATATATCTTATATTCATTTCTTAATTTATAGGCTACACTTTTTGCATTCAACACACTACATCTGAGAAAGTAGTTATTAGTTTATTAATATACTTAACATAGTCTAATTTCCATAGTAGTGTGAAACAAATTGAAAGGGCATGAGCTTGGTCTCGATCTCGATCTCGATCTCGGTCTCGAATTTTAAGTGTCTCGATCTCGAGCCTTTGATCTCGGTCTCGATCTTGGTCTCACAGGATCAGGTCTCGGTCTCGGTCTCGGTCTCGGACTTGGTGGTCTCGACTACATCACTGAACCGAACACACCTGTTGATGACATCTTGACTTTCTGAAAGATAAGATTTCCGAGTTTTGTTTCCTTGTTGAATGCAACACACTTACTGAATTAATTAAGCTTTGCATCAAAGGTTGTGATTTTCAGTTTGAAGATAAATTTTATGCTATGTCGTTTGGATTGGCAATGGAAAATACCCTCTCACCTGTGTCGGCTAATTTATATAATATATGCAATTTTTTGCAAATAGAATTTTGCCCACTATTGTTAATTTCAGCATTTTTTAGTACCGGTATATAGATGGTCTTATGCCTTTGGCCTCATAATTTGGATGTTGCCGTATTTCTTGATAGGGTGAATAATTTAGTTCCATCTATAAAATTTACTGTTGAAAAGGAAAAAGACGATTGATTATCATTGGTAGATCTAAAAATTCAGAGATGCACAAATCATTTCAAATTTGAAATTTTTCACAAGCCTACTAATAATAACTCGTATGTTCATTTTTATTCTGATCACCCTTCGATAAAATCTTCAATTTTTTTCTTCTGTTTCTCAGAGCACTAAGAGTTATTAGTCCTGGATTGTTAGATTCTGAGTTACCCAATATTATGAATATTGGTATTAAATAGTATTATAATAGTGTAATTGAAAAAGAATTTGATTATAAAAATATCCCTAGCCTACCTTGCCATGTAAATTTTAAACATTTTCCGACCTTACAATTGTCATTAAGGTAGTGTTTAAATATGAAAATACTGTTAAATCTCGCTTAATATAGAACAGCCAAGATAATGCTCCTGGCTGTGTCTACTCGACTGGATGTAAACAAAGAAATTCAGTTTATATTGGTCGAACTGGAAAATCTTTAGACAACAGAGTAAAACAGCATAAATATGCGTGGAGGACGGAAAATAATTCTCGTGCATTGTTTAACCCTATGTATAGATATAATCATAGTATTAAATGGGGTAGTTTAAAGGTCTTGTTAAAAATAAAGATATAACTGAAAGGAACATTCTGGAATGTGCAATGTGCATTCCTCTATTTTATAAATAATTTCAATAACATTTTGGGAACGTATAAAATGGACCACATCTTGTTAAAATAATTTTTGCTTTTAATTAGTACCCGTTAATTTTTTGCTAATCCCTCCTCTTATGCTTACGCTGCACAGAGATACTGTATATTAGGGTGGATCGATTTTACATTTTTTTCAATTTCCATATTCTAATAGAGACAAAAACTTGCGCATGCATGAGAAAATAGCCTCTGCAAAATCTTAGCTTAATAGGTAATCATCTTCTGCCCCCGGCAGAGCGATGAAAATCATATTTTAGTAGTCAAAAACGTATTTTTCTTATAATTTTGAAAATATTTGAATATGCATCAAAATTATTTCTAGTAACTATAAAGTCGATGAAAAAGACCTCATATGATCGTTTCTCGAAGCGCGTTGTCCTACGTTAATATCTTTTGCCCCCGGCAACAACGTCAAATGTTGAAAAAATAGGTAATTTATATACATATTTTCAGATCGGCTCTTTGTCTTAAATAATGCATTTAAATATTTCCCATAGCATTTATATCGTTGCTTAGGCATGAAATAACACACACGCAAAATTTTATGACTCTAGGCTAGGGTTTAAAAGTCATCTCTGGTGAGTGCTGCCAGTAGCAGCAGCAGCAGACTAACAATATTAGCACGGACGACATTGTGGCTATCGGCTGTGATGGTACCGCAGTGAACACGGGTCGAAAGGGTGGAGCCATTCGTATGATTGAAATGAAACTACAAAGGCCAGTTCAGTGGATCATATGCCTATTACACGGTAATCAATTATCACTGCGACACCTCATTCAAGACTTGGACGGCAAAACAACTGGGCCAATGGGCTTTACTGGACCAGTTGGAAAACAACTGAACGACTGCGAAAAACTTCCAATTACAGAATTCGATGCCATTCCATCTCCCGACATTGACATAGATGATGCCGAGTTGAGCACTGACCAAAAATATTTGTTAGGCATCTACAGAGCAGTGTCGAGCGGTAGCTGCTCTTCAGCTCTCGCTGCTCGAAATCCAGGTAAGATGGCGCATTCCAGGTGGCTGACAACAGCAAATAGATTTCTGCGCCTCTATGTTTCAACCAGTGAACCCTCCAGCACCTTCAACGAAATTGTGCGATTCATTATGACAGTTTACGCACCAATTTGGTTTAAGATAAAGAAAAACTCCAGTTTCACTGAGGGCGCAAAACATTTTTTCGAAATGATGCGTCTCTCTCAGACCATGCCTCAAAGATCTAAGACAATCGCCAACAAAGTCCTCCGTAGAAATTCTTTCTTTGCTCACCCAGAAAATATTTTGATCTCCATGCTACATGCCGATGAGCAACACATAAGAGAATTTGGATGGAGAAGAATATTAAAAGCACGATCAAAACAATCACCAGCGGGGGAAA
>JAJOZX010000727.1:897500-1157500 GCA_023014485.1 Bathynomus jamesi | reverse complement strand
TTTCAGCTGTTACGGTACGGAAAAAGAGAGAACCTAAAATCCATGAAATATTATACCCCAAATGGACACGAAATTCAGAGAAATTCTAAAGCAAAAGTCTTAGGGGTTGTAATGACTGATGTTGCGAAATGTGAAAAACAAAATAAGATAGCATTAAACAGAGCAAAGAGAGTAAATGGGCAGATACTGAGAACCTTTAAACGAAGGGATAGGAATATAATGATTCCTCTACTGAAAACACTGATCATACCCAAATTGGAATACTGCTCGGTCCTAACATACCCATATAAAAAAGAAGACATTATACAAATAAAAGGGATTCAGAGAAGCTTCACAGCCCAGATCAATCGGTGCAAAGAACTAAACTACTGGGAAAGGTTACCCGAATTAAACCTACATTCACTGGAAAGGCGGAGAGAGAGATACACCATTATTTACACTTGGAAAATAATGGAGAAACTAGTCCCTAATCTTACTCTGAACTCTGTAACTCCCCAAACATCGGTGGAAAGTAGAAAAGAAAGACTGTGTCATGTTCCCAAATTAAATGCTAGACAGGGAACACCTTTAACCCTGAAAGAAAATAGCTTTGTTGTGAGAGGACCAAACCTGTTTAATCAGCTGCCCAAAGACCTAAGGAACACGAGTGGGGTTACAGGGAACATCTTCAAAAGAAGACTAGACGCCTCGCTCAGAACAATCCGCGATGAGCCGGGAGTACCTGGCTGTGTGAGTTGGAGAGTACAAAAAACCAACTCACTACTTCACCAGGCCAACTCGAGAGGAGGGGCGACAAGCTTGACCTTCGTGAAATGTGGAATCATCGCGCGGAACATTTGAAAGGTTGAAAGGTATACACACACACACACACACATATATATATATATATATATATATATATATAATATATATACATACGAGGGCCGCTCAATATATTTTACCACACCTTTTTTTTTCTTTCCAAGTTTCTTTGTAAGTTCCAGAAATTTTCTACACAAGTAGTTACATTCCTTTTTTACAAGTTTTTTTGTTTTTCCACATAGTCTCCATCCTTTTCTATAGCTTTCCTCTACCTCGAAGGAAGGGCCTTTATTCCTTGCTGGTAAAAGTCCGCTGGGTTCCGCTGGAGCCTCCTCTTAACCTCCTCAACAACCTCATCGTCAATCTGTAACTTTCTTCCACGAATAGCATCCTTCAATGGCCCAAACAAATGGAAGTCTAAAGGTGCCAGATCCGGGCTGTATGGAGGGTGGGGTAACACAGTAAAGCGCATTTTTGTGATGGCCTCTTTTGTTTGCAAACTGTTGTGTGGTCTTGCATTATCGTGCAAAAGAAGGACGTTTTCCAGTTTTCTCTCCAGTCGAACTCGCTTTATACGTCTCTGGAGTTTCCATAGGATAGCAATATATGCCTCTGAGTTCATTGCTTGTCCTTTCTTCATAATGTCCACCAGAATCACCCCTTTCATGTCCCAGAAGATGGTGGCCATAACCTTTCCTTCAAAGGGAGCCATTTTAAACTTTTTCTTGTGTGGGGAGTCTGCGTGATGCCACTCCATAGATTGGCGTTTTGTTTTGTTCCAAGTCTCATCCCCAGTCACAATTCGTGAAAGGAAGACATCCCCTTCTGTCTCATATCGAACCACCGACTTAGAAACAATTTCTTTTCTTTGGGTTTTGTGATCTTCAGTCAGTTCGCGAGGAACAAACCGTGAACACACTTTTGAGTATCAAATTTGCTGAATTATCGTATTCATATTTCCTTCACTAATTCCTAGCTGCAGTGATAGTTCCTTGTATATGACGCGCCGATTTGATGGAATGATGCTGTTAGCACGTTGCACAGTGTGAGATGTCAGAGCCGATGCCGGGCGACCGCTGCGTGGCTCATCATCGAGGCTGGCTCTCCCTCTCTCCGATGATCTGACACGTTTAGACCAGCGTCCAACTGTGCTTCGATGAACAACAGCATCTCCGTAAAGGTTTTGTAGACGTTTGTGAATATTTCCAACTGTTTCCTTTTCTGCTGTTAAGAACTCGATAACAGCTCTCTGTTTACGATGCATATCACTGTCAGACGCCATTTTCGAAACTGCATTAACCATCGGTTTTATACAAGGGCGTTTAAACGCGGTTTTATATCATACAAGGAGGGAAGGTTCAAACTGGAAAATCCGGTTATGTGAAGCACAGAAAGTTCAAACTTACGGCCCAAAGATATATCAGCCCCATGGCCTATTATTTAGCTAAGAAAAAAGGGTGGGGCAAAATATATTGAGTGCCCCTAGTATACATATATATATATATATATTTCATTTATTTATTTAATTTTTGAGGGGGCGAAAGATTGAATACTTAGGATCCACCTGTGTTTGACTTAAAGAAAATTTCTTCTCTAATCATTAATAAAATTTGGCTGAACTCCACAAACAAACAAGTCTATCCAATAAATGGAAACCGAGCTTTTCACTCATTTAAACTAAATTTAGTGGTGATGGTATTTCTGTCTTTGTACAAACCGAAAATAAAACAACCATGTATAACTGAAGACTACAGGGAAAGTGTAGAACAGTATAATTGTGTCGAGAGGTACGGGAATCGATGAAATTAACAACACATTTGTATCGCCTTTCTAACGGAAGTTATTTGCAATTGATTAACCATCTTGACTGAATAAATAATAGCTTGAAAGATGCCTGAACGAATTTTGAAGGAGATATGAATTTTTACCACTTGGGAATTGATGCTGGTATATGCACATAAAATTAATGAATAATGTTATGAAGAGGATTTTATTTTTTATAAATAAATCAACTAGAATGAACGCTTATGAAGTTTAGAAAATTTCACATTTATTATTAATTCTATATGGAGAAATTTGAGCCAAAATATTATAGTTAATTCAGATATAATTACTGCCGATACAGCTGACCACTGCCCTTAATTCTCCTCTATTTTCATTCCTAAAATACAGGATAAACTCAGATGTTTGTATATGCTAAATTTGGTAGTGTAGGACTACTTTAATTAAGTAACGCATATAAAATTTTTGTCTAATTGTACTCATATTCTTGTTACCTGAAGTACACCTGTCGCATTTCCATTATTTTATGTATATTTATATACAGATACACATTTTATAGCATACAGCTATTCGCCCTTCGCCGCTCCTTCCTGCATACAAAAATTTATATATCGTATAGCTGCATATTATATATATGCACATAAACAGGGGCGTACCAAAAGTATTTGGCACCCGGGGCGGATCCTTCCTTTGACACCCCCCATAAATAATTTTAAAATTTAAACACACAGAAAAATATACTATGTTTGCAAGTAGATTTTTAAACAGTACAGTACTGTCATAAGCAAATTGAAAATAAGAAAAATGCAGGACATTAAAAATTCAGTGAACAGGTAATACTGCATTTTATTTTATACAAAAAACACAGGAAATCCAGTCTCAACGCTCAGCCTATTCTTCAAAGGTAAATAGAGAGGATTCACAGTTTCTGCTTTCGAGCCTTAATTTCTGCAAATTGATCAATGACCTCATCAAAATTCACCTTCTTTGCATATTCATGTTCAATTGAAAGTAAATCCAGATTTGTCAATCTTGTCTGACTCATGGTCGAGCGAAAGAAATTTTTTATCAATTTCACTTTGGAAAAACTTCTTTCACATGAAGCAATAGACACAAAGACAGTCAAAAAGAATTTCAAACACAGTGACAAGCTTGGCAAAGATTCACAAAAATTCCATTTCACAATAAACTCCAGAAACTGCAATGCTGTCCATTCTTTTGCCTCTTCAACGCTGATTTTGGCAGCTTCCAAATGCCTCCGAAGTCGTCCAATTTCCACACTGATATCTTCAGAGAATTCATCGAAAATCTGAGTCAAATTTGGAATATACTTCCGAAGTTCTTCTTCTGTTGCAACAAACAAAGTGTTTGGCTGAATAATAGCGAAGATTGACAGAATTTGATCCATTGCCTTAGAACGAATCTCCAATTCTTGATGAAAGCGATCAAGACATTCAAACATAGCCCTTTTTACTTCCTCTGGCAATGTGAGACTAGCATCCTTTGCCATCTCTCCTGGCATCCTTTTTCGGAGCTTTTCTCTCCCTCTTCTCTCCATAGAAATGTCTATTTCCTCACACTTTGTAGTTGCATAATGAATGGGCCTCTCCACAATTTCATTGCGCTGATCTTCAAGAAACAGTTTTAGAGCTTGGAGCTTCACAATGCACTTTTCAAGGCTGATTCCAGCTGTTTGCAAATACTTTTGTGTGAGATTAATTTCTTCCAGGACTTCACACCAGAAAGAAAGGTAACTCAGAAAAGAGAAATCACATACAGCAGACAGCAAAATCTGAGCTGATCCTCTTGTGTCCACATTTTCTTTGGGATCGCACAGTACTTCGAGGGTTGAGGTCAGCTTTTCAAAATTTGCCTTCACTGGTTTCACAGCATCATAATGAGTACTCCATCTTGTCTGGAAAAGTCTTCTGACTGTCATGCCTACATTCTCCATCAGCACTTCCCATCGATGAGTTGAGACTGAAAAGAAGGAATATACTCTCTCCAAGGTTCAAAAAAAAGTCACACATGAAGAAACGCTTCCAAATGAGTGCACTCCGCAAAGGTTCAGAGAATGATTTGCACAAGGCACAAACAAAGCCTTGGGATTAATCTCTCTGATCTTTGACTGAACAACACCATGAATCCCAGCCATGGTTGCAGTGTTGTCATATCCTTGACCACGGCACAGGTTTATGTCCAGTCCATCTCTCTCCAGATGTCTCAGGGTATCCCCTGTGAGCTCAGCAGCAGTCTTTCCGGCAATAGGGAAGAAGCCCAAGAATGATTCCTTTACTTCAACTTTGTCACATTCAATATGGACGTATCTGATCACTTCACACATCTGATCAGTGTGGGACACATCAGGAGTGCTGTCAAAAAGAATCCAAAAATACTTTGTTTTCTTGATATTAGCCACTATTTTCTCTTTGACGTAATTCCCCAAAAGGCAAATGAACTCATTCTGAATCTTTGGAGATAAATACGAGGCCACTCTCCTCCCAGATGGAATAGAATGCTTAATCCTTACAAATGTTCTTTCAAAACTGATCATAATTTGACAGCAACTCTACCATTCCATGAAGTTTCCTTTGTTTGCTGATGACATGTCCTCTTTGTGACCACGAAAAGGAAGATTCTGGTGAGCCAGAAACAAGGTTACGTCCAAGAGGCGATGTAAAATATCCCTCCATTTCTTTCTCTCCTTGTCCATTGTTGCTTGATGAACTTGATCAATGGTTTTTTTGAAGCTTCAACCCTGCTCCCAAGGTCTTCCATTTCTCCAGGTATGAGAGATGCTGCTCAGAAGCCTCATGGTCAGACACCTTTGGGTTTAGCTTCCACCATGCTTGAAACCCAGTGACAAAGCTGGATGTTCCAATTCCTTTGTCATCAAGAGCAAACAGTCCGCAGCAAAAACAAAAACTTTCTTTTGATGGAGAGTAAACCATCCATGTTCTCAAAACTTTCTCGCCATTTGGCAGAGCCTTATAGAACCATGCAGTGGTCAGCTGTCGACTCTTCCCTTTGGATTTCTCTCCTTGTCTTTGAACTGCACTGAAAGGTCCATCCCTATTTTGGAAGGGTTCACTTCCCCTCTTAATAAGATCAACTCTCAAGTCATTTTGAACCGGGATTGGCCAAGCAGCGACATCAGAATAAATTGAAAATCTATCCGTCTCCTCTTCTTCATCAGAGTCTTCCTCCTGTTGGTATGGACTTCTGCTGGCGTCTCCTTCCTCTTCATCAGTTTCACTGCTTTTAGAAGATGAATTGCCATCCTCCAATCCTTGTTCTCTCATTTGAGTCCTCTTGTGAAGATGCTTCTTGTATTTGCCCTTCAGATTCACCAGGCTGAATATCTTCAGGACTTTCTCCTATTGCACTTGATGTTGAAGGCGTCACATACTTCAAAATTGATCCGGACATTGCCTGAGCCACCTCTTCTCTTGCCTTCTTCATTTTTCTTTGTTGGAATCCACTGGGTCGATTTCGCTTCATAGTGGATGTTTTCTGCAAAATTTTAAAATCAAAAGGTATAAAGCATGAACATGCATAACAAGCATGAACTATTATGACTTGAAATACATTAACTGAACAAATTGTCTGTGATTATTATTATTATTATTATTTTTGGGGGGGGGGGTTAAGTGCAAACACGACTCCTAAAAAAGCAGAAAACTATGAGCATTACTCACAAATAACTAGACCACTGACAAAATTAAAATTAACAGTATACCCAGTAAATAAAGTAATAAAAAAAATTTATTACAACAGAAAAGCTTCAAACAAGTGGTTCTCAAACTTTTTCCAACCAGATACCCATTGAGTTATCAGATTATCAACCCAGACAAGCAGAGACAATTATCATTATTATTATCATTATTAATTATCATTAATTATCATTTATAAACACTTAAACATCACTATGATACCACATTGTCAAAAATTACTGGACACTGGTATAAGTACCATGATATTGTTATAAACACCAGCACTTTATACTTTATCATAATTATTTAATGAAACATACCTCATGCATGTGGAGTCACAGTGTCAAGTGAACAAGACTTGGAATGTCAGTTGCAGCCAGCTGGCTATGCTCAACAAACTGATGACTAAAACGTCAACAAACGTTCGCCTTTCGATGTAATTTTTATCAAATATTTAATTTTTCGTTTGTAAATTTTATATTGCCAATAAAAATAAAAATTTATTTTATAGTGGAAATTAACATTAAGCTGTTGTAATAGTTTGAACATTTTAAATTTTTTTTCTTACTTTGGCGAATTTTTCATTTGGTTTGAAAACTTGTACTGGTATTTCAACTCTCCCGATGGCATCCCCCTCCTGGCTGTCACTCGGGGCGGACCGCCCCCCTTGCACCCCCCTTAGTACGCCACTGCATATAAATAAAGTAATAGAAAGGCAGTAGATGTACTTTAGGTGCCAAAAGTACAATTAAACAAAAGTTTTAAATTTATTACTTAAAGTTGTATTAAAGTAGCAAATCTAGAGTGTATTCAGTCAATTTTAAATAATTTTAAGCAGACATAATTTTGATTTTATTAATTCTTACCTGAAACTATTAAGATCTATTGACCGAAAACACAAACTGTGCAAAAAATTTAAACAAGGAAATTTTCCTTACAAACTACAGTAATTATTGTTACAGGTAACTCTGTGTAACAATTTTGTAATATTTTGTCAGTAACTTTGACGTAGATTAATTAAGTGTAAGTGTTGCTTTACTAAATGTACCGTTTGTCCTTAACTTTTCTGTATCAAACATATGCCGAATCTCATAAACAACAATTATGAAGAAAAGCAGAAAAAACGCAGTTTAATAAGATATTTCTTTTATAGTTATCGGTCACATAAAACATGAAGCATGAAGCTTATCATTATCATTATCATTATCAAATCATTCTTGAAAATAAATAAAAATAATAATTAAAACAGAGAAGTATAATGAAAAAAATAAATTATAGAGTGTATAGATATATACGATATTTTTAAGCAAAGTTTATGTAGTGTAGTGGTTAGCATCGCTAACTACTAATGCACCGACTCCGGCGACTCCGGGTTCGATTCCCGGTGATGTAAGGAGGCGCTCAACTCACCCAGCTGTTAATTCTTCCATACCAGAAAAAATTTGGTTGGTAGAAAATGGGTACCCTGGGTACCCTCTTGGTTTAGACGATGGGCTGCTGATCGGGAGATCGTGAAACGGAATCCGAGGGAGAACTTTGTAATTTCTGACTTACCTGGTGGGTCGTGGTTAGAATTCCACGTTAGGCTGTAGGTTTGAGGTGGAGCAAAATGCTTGACCTTCATCAGAATGAACAATTCCTGCGGAATTAAAACCAAAAATATATATATTTATTTAAATATATTTTATGCAGGAAGCAGGAGCCAATGGCGAATGTCCGCAAAAACCCGCACCCACCCTCATAGAGGAAGAAGAGAGCCAAAATCAAGGTCCAAGGTTTTTGAGATGTCTAGATATTCTGCTGTAGTGAATACTCTTATTTTAGTTTCAAGTTAAATGTTAATTTTACCGTCTTGAATTTCGGAATAGTATAAATTCATTTTAAATTAGTTACCCCATTATAATTCAATTGTGAACCACATTAATACTAATTTTATGTATACTATATTATTTTATTGTATGTAAACATAATTAATTATATATCACAATTGTCAGTTAATTATTTATATTCAAATATTTATTTTAATCTAATACCATGTCCATTTTACAAATAAATAATAGAAAACCAAAGGTTATATTTTCCACCTTTGGTACTGTCGCAGTTTCGCCTAACGGACTCAATACGGCTAGTGAGATAATCACTGGTTGGCACTTAACTAGCGGCAGTGCTTATGGCTACATCATCCAGGTTAACCTATACCGGATAGATGCGCTACGGTCCCAAGCCGTAGCTTGCCTAGGCCAACGACGACGACGTAAACCAACAATTGGTGACCCCGGAGCTGGATTACCCCTTCTACCCGAACGACTAGGACTAGACTGTAATGTCGTTCGTGCCCATCACCCCCTTCACCCGAACGACTAGGACTAGACTGTAACGTCGTTCGTGCCCACCACCCCCTTCACCCGAGCGACTAGGACTAGACTGTAACGTCGTTCGTGCCCATCACCCCCTTCACCCGAGCGACTAGGACCAGACTGTAATGTCGCTCGTGCCCTCTGCCCCTCACCCTGCCCGTGCGCTCTGTGCCTGCGCTCGTCTCAACCTCCACTCCTTCGTTGGGAACTTGTCGTCTTGCTTGTACGTTAGCAAGCATAGGAGAAGATGCCTGACGACGCTGGTGCCATCTCCCACTTGAGCGTAAAGCTCCCCGTCTTCTGGCCGGGTGATCCATTTATTTGGTTCCACCAAGTGGAATCACAATTCAACTTGGGAAGGATCACCGCTAGCAGGACGAAATACGATCATGTTTTGTCCTCTCTACCAGCGAGCATCATCTCTGAAGTCCGTGACGTCATCGTATCTCCTTCCACGAGTGAGGACCCGTACAACGATCTGAAGTCTGCCATCCTGCGCCGCACCACTGTCTCCGAGCGTGAGAAACTACATCAGTTAATCTCAAAAGAAGAACTTGGAGACCGTAAGCCCACTCAAATGCTGAGGGCTATGCAGTGCGCTCTAGGCGAACGCGCACAAACCTTCGATAAGGACATCTTTAGACAGTTGTTCTTGCAGAAACTTCCTCCATCAGCTCAGCGTGTCTTGGCCACTATGGATCCTGCTACTCCAGTTGATAAACTAGCAGAAACTGCCGACAAAGTAGTGGAGATTGACACAGCTCCGGTCAACAACGTGAACACACAATCGGAACTGGAGTTGAAAGTGAAAGAGTTAAGTCAACAACTCAACCACGTTTGTTCTCTGCTACAAAATCAACGGCAAAGAAGCCATTCTCGGTCAAGATTTACGAAGAGGCATCGTTCGAGTTCCGGGAAGATCTGCTTCTACCACTCGAAATTTGGAAAGAAGGCTAGGAAGTGCATCTCCCCTTGCAATTTTTCGTCGGAAAACCCCAGCAGCGAGTCCTAATGGCGTCTAGTACTCGCACTGCCAACCTGTTATTCATAAAGGACAGGAACTCTGGTGTCAATTTCTTGGTTGATACCGGAGCGTCAGTCAGTGTATTCCCTCAAAAATCTGGTCATACGCACTCGGAATCTCCGCCTTTATACGCTGCTAACGGTTCACGCATACCCACGTACGGTACTCAGTCGCGTGAACTAAACTTGGGCCTTCACCGATCCTTCAAGTGGATTTTCATCTGTGCTCAAGTGCAGCATCCCATAATCGGCGCTGACTTCCTCCAGCATTTCAAACTCCTGGTGGATCTTGACAAGCGACGCTTATGCGACCAGGCCACACTGCTTTCTGTTCTTGCCAAACAGGTTGCCCTTCCGGACGCCTCGAACTCTGCACTTTCCCTCGTTCCCCCTAATTCCATGTACCAGTGCCTTTTCCAGCGATATCCAGGAATTCTTCAACCTATGCAGATGGGTGATACCATTAAGCACACCATTACCCATCACATTACAACAAAAGGTCCCCCTGTGTTTGCAAAACCCAGACGTCTTGCCCCGGACAAACTGAAAGCTGCCAAATCGGAATTCCAGCTTATGCTGGATCTTGGGATAATAAGACCTTCCAAAAGCAGTTGGTCCTCTCCCCTACACCTGGTCCAGAAGAAGTCAGGAGACTGGAGACCATGTGGGGATTACCGGTTTTTGAATTCGACAACCATCCCGGACCGATATCCGGTACCAAATGTCCAAGACTTTACTTCTCTTCTCCACGGCAAATCTATCTTCAGTAAAATAGATCTCGTTAAGGCTTTCCACCACATTCCCGTAGAGCCTTCGGATATTCCCAAGACTGCAGTTTGTACACCATTTGGGTTATTCGAATTTGTAAAGATGCCGTTCGGGCTACGGAATGCTGCGCAAACCTTTCAGAGGTTTATAGATGAGGTCACCAGAGGCTTAGACTTTGTTTATGCCTACATCGATGATTTGCTTGTGGCCAGCTCAACGGAAGAGGAACATAAGGAACATCTTTCACTTCTCTTTCAACGCTTAGAACAATACGGTGTTACTATTAATGCATCTAAGTGTGTGTTTGCACAGCCAACCTTGGAATTTCTTGGTCACACGATTTCGCAGCACGGAATTACCCCCCTTCAGGACAAGTGTGAAGTGATAAAAAATTACCCTATGCCAAATAATCAGCGTGAGTTACGTCGGTTTCTAGGTTTGGTAAATTATTACCACAAGTTCATTAAAAACTGTGCCAGTGTTCTTGCTCCTCTACACGCTATGATCACACACAAACGCAAGGTAACGAAATTGGTATGGTGTAGCGATAGTTTACAGGCGTTCGACAATGCCAAAAATGCTATCAATAGTGCATTGTCTCTGTCATTTCCTATCAGTGATGCCCCCCTAACTCTGACGGTCGATGCCTCAGATGTTGCGATCGGTGGAGTGTTGGAACAAACCATTAACGGTCAACAAGCACCCATCGCGTTTTACTCGAAAAAGCTGCAGCCAGCCCAAACGCGTTATAGTGCTTTCGGACGTGAACTTCTTGCTATTTACTTAAACGTGAAGCATTTTCAACATTTCCTTGAAGGCCGAGAGTTTTGTGTTTTTACCGACCACAAACCTTTGGTCACTGTCTTCAATAAAAACAGCTGTAACCACTCTCCCAGAGTCATCAGGCAACTCGATTATATCTCGCAATTTACCACAGATATCCGCCACATCAAAGGTGTCTTGAACACTCCAGCGGATGCACTTTCAAGAATAGAGATTACTTCTGTTACCCTCAGCTCTACACTGTGGAATGCTATTGCACAGGATCAAGATAAGGATACGGAACTACAAGAACTGCTCAGAGAAGACTCCACTCACTCACTTTCCCTCAAGAAAATGAGTATGCCAGGATTGTCTGTGCCCCTCTATTGCGACGTATCAACAGCTGCTATTCGCCCTTATGTCCCTCCATGTCACAGACAAGCAGTCTTCACGGATCTTCATAACCCCTCCCATCCTGGTATCCGTGCTTCGCAACACCTGGTTACCTCTCGCTTTGTTTGGCCCTCGATGCGGAAGGATGTCAAACATTGGACCAAAACGTGCCTTGCCTGCCAGCGTGCCAAAGTCCAAAGGCACACCAGGTCCCCCTTTGACGCATTTCCGCCCCCATCCCAGCGATTTGAGGTAATTCATGTAGACATTGTTGGCCCTCTTCCAGTGATTCAAGGCCAACGTTATCTGCTCACCTGTCTCGACCGCTTTTCCAGATGGCCTGAAGCCATCCCACTTCCTGATATCCAAGCGGACACTGTTGCAAGAGCCTTTCTTCATGGATGGGTATCAAGATTTGGATTGCCGACAAAAGTCATCACTGACCAAGGTCGCCAATTTGAGTCTTCGCTTTGGAAGAAGTTTACCAGCTTGTTGGGTACATTACATGCGCATACCTGTGCGTATCATCCGCAAGCTAACGGCCTCGTCGAACGCTTCCATCGCCAGCTGAAGTCATCCCTTATGTGTCACGAAGACTCCCATTGGATGGATAAGCTTCCACTCGTGTTACTTGGTATTCGCTCTGCATTTAAGAGTGATCTGAAGACTACAGCGGCTGAACTAGTCTATGGAACAACACTGCGGCTACCAGGTGGCTACTTCACTGCAGGGGATAAGTCATGCGATCCTACGGAATTCGCTCAAACACTTTCCTCTCACATGCAGTCCCTTCAGCCTGTTCCCCCTCGATTGACTAGCCAACAGAACATCTTTGTTTCCCCAGCCCTCCAGTCTTGCACCCACGTTTTCGTTCGTGTACCTCTCCCAAAACGGCCTCTCCAATGTCCATATGACGGGCCCTATGAAGTTCTCCGACGTACGCGCAAATCATTTCTCATCCAGCGCGGTTCCAAGGTCGACAAGGTTTCTATCGATCGTCTTAAGCCTGCGTTTTTGGAATCAACCTTAAGTGAGGTACATGTAGCTACCAAAAAGGTTCAGCGGAAATCTGTGTCGTTCGGAACTCTTTGAACTTCCTCTCTGGTGGGGGAGTGTGTAGTGAATACTCTTATTTTAGTTTCAAGTTAAATGTTAATTTTACCGTCTTGAATTTCGGAATAGTATAAATTCATTTTAAATTAGTTACCCCATTATAATTCAATTGTGAACCACATTAATACTAATTTTATGTATACTATATTATTTTATTGTATGTAAACATAATTAATTATATATCACAATTGTCAGTTAATTATTTATATTCAAATATTTATTTTAATCTAATACCATGTCCATTTTACAAATAAATAATAGAAAACCAAAGGTTATATTTTCCACCTTTGGTACTGTCGCAGTTTCGCCTAACGGACTCAATACGGCTAGTGAGATAATCACTGGTTGGCACTTAACTAGCGGCAGTGCTTATGGCTACATCATCCAGGTTAACCTATACCGGATAGATGCGCTACGGTCCCAAGCCGTAGCTTGCCTAGGCCAACGACGACGACGTAAACCAACACTGCGTTTGAAAGACTGGAGGTCATAGACAGGAGGAAAAATGAATTGAGGATTATATATATCGAACCATGAGTTAAAAACATTTTTAAACATTTTGTTTCCACGTTGAGGGAGCTATGTGGTGACCGTCGCAACACTGCTTTCCGTCGTTAGATCAGTGAGGTCAAGCGTCGTTCGGTCTGTTGAATCGATAGATGGGTGACCGTCCTTTGCGTTCAGATGATGTAGGTCACCGTTACGATGGAGGATTAAACAACCCAAAATAATATTATTATTATTATTATTATTATTATTATTATTATTGTTATTATTAACGCGTTCAAAGCTACATACAGGTTTCTCCTGCTATTTTTGTTATAAAGGAAGGAGGGGCCAAGTAGAGATTTAACATGTTTGATATAATGTTGCAAAATGATCAATGTTTAACTGAACGTAAATAAAAAACTGCACTTCAAAACTTGACTCACGAAACGGGAAATTCTTCTAACGACAAAATCCCTAAAAAGTAACGAAAACGATGTTTACAGAATTTAACAATAGCATAATAAAATTAAGTCAACGAAATTTTGAACATGTTTACATATATTATTTTAGACTTACATTTATACGCAATCAAACTTCAGTATTTATTTATCATTTCAATCATAATCTGTTCGACTGCATTAATACTTCATATATAAAATTAACGATATTTTGTAAGCCACACACTCCTTTCTTTGAATTAATTCTTAAAGAGCGGTTATTCTTCTCACCTCTGCTTTAAAATGAACACGTAATGAATATTCAGAAATACTTTTCATGTATTCTTAACGTTTTTTATTCACAAAATTGGATTAATTCCGAATGCTCTTTTATAAAAGTCGATTAGGTTATGCAGTCCATAATTTCTTAATGAAGAATTAGAACACATCATAAATTCTTTTAGAAAATCTGGGTTATCCGTCCAATTTTGTAAATAAAACTTTAACTACAAGCAAGTTCTATAAACCTAATGATAAACGATTTCAGCCGGAATTTTCATTTGTTTTTCCTTCAGACTTTAGAGAAAACAAATTCCTTACTGCCTTTGGAAATGAACGTTGTTCAAAGCATTCCTTTCGCATTACTGGTTTAATACGACTTAAATTTATTAAGAATCCAGAGCCTAATTTACGAGTTTATAAGATACCGTGATCAGATTGTTCTAAAGTGTGAAAGAAAAGAAAACTTCACCCACATGGGTATAGCACGCAAATAGGTGATTATAATTCTGCACTACATGTACACAGAGTTGAAGAAAACCACAATATGTATTAATATAAAAGATGCTTCCCTATCGTGGAAATAGTAATAGTGAAAAAGAAAATTAATTGAGATGGGTTTTTTAATAGACAATGCAAGTAATTGAAAAAAAATTCAAAATAATACCAACCCTGAATTTTTATTAATAACTTATTAAAGAAAGTAACCCGATTTTAAGAAGTTACTAGATCAAAATAGGTACATCACTCAACTAGTGTGCGCATGCGAGAGGCCTATACTCTACTATTTTTAAATTTCAAATTTAGTTATTATCTAAAACCTACAGAAGTAAGGTGGTTATCTCCTCGAAAGACTTGTCACTTTTTCGTTCAATAATTTTTCTTTAATTTTAACTTGCAATTTAGTCTTTTAATCTGGTTTACTTTTTACAAAACTAATTTCCTCTGAGAAGTTTCATACAAGTAAGATTCAGCACGGATATTGTTTTTTGAAAGTATATATACATTTTGTGTGTGTGTGTGTGTGTGTGTGTGTGTCACCAAAAAATATCCTTACTTTTATTTGAACCCATTATTTTATAATGGATGTATATTTTATTATTGGGTTTCTCCTTCAGAAAGGTAACAGATTGAAATTTTTATTCCGCATACACCTATTTGTATATATAGTACCTATGCATTTTTTAATGGCTGAACCCTCAAGCAGTGATGTCGCGTTTGCAGTTGGAAAAGAAAATCAAAATGTTGAATGGTTTCGTGTGACAAATTCTGTGACGCAGGTGCAAAGGAACTTTTGCAGAGATCCATCCGATAGAAAGACAGTGTCACGAATTATTAGAAAATTTCAAACTAAAAGAAATGTAAGCAATCAACATAAAGGTAATAGTGGTAGGCAAGAAGAACTGTGCAACACGTAAATATGGTTCATGAAATTATTGCGCTTAGTCCACGGAAGTCATTTGTTTCACGAACATCTGTGCATCACATACTTCGTACCGAATTAAACCTTTTTCCCAGCAAAATTAATTCACGAGCTTCACTGACGAATGTTCAAAAATAAAAACGAGTGGAATTCGCAACATGGATGTTAGCAAAGCTAGAAGAACATCCTAAGTTTTTGAAACACATCCACTTCACTGACGAGTGTTATGTACATCTGTCTAGGGCAGTGGTATTTAACCTGGGGTAATTCGTCCTTTTTCGGGGAGTAACGAGCTGGCGGCACTGTCCAAACAAAAAGAAAAGCTGAGTTATGGTTCCACTAAAATTTTGTTGTGCTTTCATAATTTTCCTTTTCTCATATTTGCCATTTAAAAGGGGGGGGGGGATGAATTACGATTTTGTTGGCTAGCTCAAGGAGTAACGGTGCGGAAAAGGTTAAATATGACTGGTCTAGCTTTGCTAGACTCAACATTTGGGTCGTTGTTAGGTGGTATGGTGTAGTAGTTTCCTACTTCTTTGAGAATGAAACTGAAAAAGCAGTAACGGTAACGCAAAATTCATAGTCAGATGCTGCAAGATTTCTACTTACCACAACTAATTAGTTTGTCCTGTAAAAGAAATAAGTATTTCATCAAAAAATAAAAAAATTTATTTTGATTATTCAAAAATGTCAGAGCTTGCCTACATTTTAAAGTAAATCCTATATAATCAGAGTATGGTCCGTATAAAATCCGTTTACAGTCCGGATCTGGGCTGTTGTCCGTCTGTTGGTGACCCACGCCCTAGACTGAGGATAAATAATTCTTAATAGTTAGGAGGAGTCAAAGACAAGAAAGTATGCCATATTCAAAATCTTAGCCATACTATGACAGGCTACAATAAAAAACTTATTGATATGTAATTAATAGGTTATAAATTAAACTAATAAATTAGTCTTAATCATCACCAACTCGAGTTAAAGTGGTCAGAGAATATGGCCAATGGAAGTTTCTATATTATTTTGTCCCCTTGAGGTTGGTACTTAATTAAATCACATTTGAATATAATTGTAAAGGTCTTGATAATGTACATTAAAAATTAATTACCATAAGTTATTCGTAATATGTAATCTGGCCAGATCACAATGATCGGTCAAACATTTTTCACTGAGGTGGAGATTTGTGTTTCATTGAATACTTCCTTAGATATTTTCGGCGATATTGTTTCACAGTTATATTCCCGTACGTATCATGAGTGTTTCATTTCTCCTTTGCCTTCTGCTGTAGGGGATAGGCGTTCGAGTATTCAAACACCTCACTCGGTATGCAATTAACCCTCTCCCACCGAAGAAGGAGGGGCATACGTGCCCGTCAGGGTACAAACACTGCTAACAGACCTCCATCAAGCCACAGAGTAGGGGAGGGGCTTCTCATTCCCCCAAGGTCGTACCACCCATCCTTCAGTCAGGCGAACCCTGCCTCAGTGAGATCGAGGAAGGATGACGGATGGGTAACGACCAACAGACGCACTTCACAAAGGGTTTCGCAACCCGTTCTCACCCCAAGGCGGGGTAATAATAATAATAATAATAATCATAATAATAATTTGTATAATAATAATAATAATTTGTATAATAATAATAATAATAATAATTTGTATAATAATAATAATAACAATAATAATAATAATAATAATAATTTGTATAATAATAATAATAATTTGTATAACAATAATAATAATAATAATTTGTATAATAATAATAATAATCGGATAAAAATACTCATGGCGGTTAATAGGTTGAGATTAGTTTCGCATAACGTCAGATCAATAAGAAATTCATTTGTAGATGTTCATAACATTTGGAATAATGCAGACTTGTTTTGCAAGAACACTGGTTGCCTAAGCAGGAATTAAATTTTTTATCTATGATTCATGAGGACTTTATATACCATACATCATCACCTGTAGACTTATCTGACAATTTACTTTATGGTAGGACCTCTGGCGGAGTTGGTTTCTTAATCAGAAAAAATTTTAAAAAAATATGTAAGATTTCTTTTGAGCGATAATGAAAGAGTGATAGGTATTGAATTTCATATAAACAATGAATGCCTCTTAATTGTGAACTGCTATTTACTTTGCAATAATGGCAGTAACATAGATGAATAGTGAATACACCGATTTTTTGTACAAAATTAAGTCACTTTCAGATAAACCACAATATTTGCAATTTATAATATTCGGGGATTTTAATGCCGAGTTAGAATCAGAATTTTTTGTGGAATTGAGTACCATGTGCGAGTCTGCTGAATTAAGTACAGTATAAGTGATGTAGAATCTCTAGGTACAAATAGCAAGACTTTCACCTATGTCAGCGATATAAATGGGGGTACTAGAAGGATTGATCACTGTCTCATTAGTAATAATTTAAAGGAACGTATTGTCAAATGTTCATTTTGCATGATTTCTTTTTCTCAGATCATAGACCATTGAAGCTAATAATTAATTGTACCAACTTAAATAAAACACGACATAACTCTTCGGGCAGAAATGAACGTGTCGACTGGTCTAAGGTTAATATGCAATAGAAAATAGAATATAAAGATAAGACAGAGAACATTTTTAATAATTTAGAATTATTGCATCTTGACTGCAGAAATTCCTGTTCAAATGATTCTCACTTCAAACTTGTTGATACGTATTATAATGATATAACATCCATACTAAGGGAAGCAGGAAGGTCTTGGATTAAATCATACAATTGTCATACTAAAGTTATTCCCGGATGGAATGATTTTATAGCTCCTGTAAAAGGGGGTCAAAGGATACTTACTATATATGGTGTCTCCTTGGTTGTCCGAAAATAGGAGCAGCTTACATGAATATGAGTAGAAGTAGGGCTCACTATAAAGCAGCCATAAGACGATGTAAACAGGAACAAGACTCCATTCGAGCTTGAAAAGCCTGTGAGGCTAATTTAAATAATAATAATAACAAATTCTGGAAATTTTTAAAAAAAGAAACGGGTGCTAAGAATGTCATCCTATCAACAGTTGATGGAGTGTCTGGGGAAATAGAAATACCTAAATTATGGAGAACGAAGTACTCAGACATCCTTAACAGCGTGGGAGGATTAATCTTAATGTAGGCTGCAATGGAACGACATTAGGTGGGGCCAGTGAAAATGCGGGGACTTTAATGCCTGAAATTATTAGTCTGATTAAAGAGCTAAAGACAGGCGTCTCGCCAGAGTTAGATGACCTGTCGAGTGAGCATTTAAAGTATGCTAATGATGTGATCAGTCTTCATATCTCATTACTGTTTTCAGCCATGCTTGCTCGCAGTTATATTCCTGTAGAGTTTATGAGGGTTTATATTACACCCACTTGTCAAAAATAAATATGCGGACATTCTATTCAGCGATAACTACAGGCTTATTTCTGTTACCTTCTGCTTCTCAAAACTACTTGCGGAACTTTTGCTACGCCGACTAATGATTATTTATGGACGTCTCCTAACCAGTTTCGTTTTAAAAGGTCCCATTACTGACCTGTGTATTTATGTTTTGAAAAAGGTTGTATTTAGAATCTCATACCAGAAGACTGTATATATACCCGTTTCCAGCATACACATGCGCTCATATAAGGCGTTTGCTCATATTAGGCGTTTGTAACACTGACACCCTTTTCTTATATAAAAAACCAAAATATTATATAAATTTTTTCTAAATATAATGCTAATACTCACATTTGTAGTTTATAGATTTATTCTGTGAACCAAATTTTGTTTGTGCATACACTAGACCAGTGTTTCTCAACCTTTCACATCTCGCGTACCACTCAAGCCTTCTTCCAATAATCGAAGTACCACTATGACAGAAAGAGCACTTACATTTAAGCTTCAAGCCATATACAGATATTTATATGTATACATTCCATACATGTACCATATTAGGCCTATGCTAAAATTTCCATTATTCATTATAAAGATTATATATTTACAATTATACAAGTATCATTGGATAATAAAGTTTAATGACTTTAAGCAATAAAACCAGTAGCTACCAATTACTTACAAATATGAATTAGTTATATCAAAACATCAAATCTTCTAATGAGAAGGCTGTGCTTGTAATTCACTGACGAGCTTATCAATTCGAGGAGTAATGTTTGAAACAGCCACTCGAAGAGCTGTTTCAAGTTGAAGACGGTTTCTCTCTTTTGTTTTTAATGTTGTTTTGTTTTTAATGACTGCTCACAAAGGTAGGTTGATGCAAATGGCAACAGCTTTTTTATTGCTTTTTTATTTAGTTCTTCATATTCTGTTTCCAATTTAAGCCAAAAAACATCCAAAGTCTGAGTCTTGAATAGGTCTTTTAAGGTTAAGTCACTTGATAATTCTATAAGACTATCTTGCTCTGAGACTGTAAGTGAGATCTTGTTGGTTTCATTATCAACGTGAATGAATGAGTCCATCACCCAAATATGATATATCCTGTTCGTGGATCGTTTTCTGGTGGAAAATACTCATTAAATTTGACTACAAGTTTATCCAAATGATCTGAAATAGTTTTTGTTATGTACATCTTCCATCTGACTGCGACTCTTTTCGAAAAAATGTGAAGATAAAGAAAAAAATTCAACTGGATAAAGTTTAGTGTGTACCACATATTTAATACGAAGGCGATGCGTACCACCTAGGCAGCTATTGCGTACCACAGGTTGAGAAAAGCTGCACTAGACAACGTGTGGATAGATTAAGCCGCTGTCCCACAAAACATGATATATTAATAGGATATATCTGGCAAAAATTAATTAATTTATTGGAATGGTTTAACCTCCTTCGCAACATCTAAGATCATATGACGGAGGGAACCTACAGCTTTATGTGGGATCCGAACCACGGGTCGCTACATAATCTGGGCGCGGAGGACGGTCTCCCATCAAACTACTAGCCAGACCCAATGTCGATTAACTTCTCTGATCTCCGGGAAGCGGTGTTACGACATTGGCCACGACGTAACCCTATCTCGCAACATGTTACGTCACAGAATGGTTACAAGGAGATTCAATAAAGCTTAGCAAAATTTATTAATCAATTTTTATTGATCAATTATTTATTTTATTTATCAATTAATTAATTCCCATAATTATGTTTGATTCTGATTATGACTCCAAGTCTGACCTATTACAAACACCATAATAAAATTTTTTTTTGGAACAGTTTAATTGGGGACCCCTTTTTGTGGGGGCCCATGGGCTGCTGCCCAGTCTTCCCTGTCTCTTGGTATGAAAGTGTGTTTCTATAGCTCCACTTAACTTCTGCATTAGCCATTCCATTACATGTACTTCTTATTTTTATGAAACTGCTATTACTATTTATTATTATTATTATTATTTCTCGTCTCCTTATGTATATCATTATTTCTTTATTATCGTAGTCCTTTTTGTTTTTGTTTTTAAAGTTAGTGTTTAATTAGTTGTATTGTTGATTACCTTGATGGATACTCTACCTTTTATTTTAGGTTGGGGGATCTGTTCCCTGCCAATAAACAGCATTATTGTCATTATCATTATCATCATTTATGTAGTCTTAGCAGTGGGTAGGTTTTTTGTATTATTATTATTACTTGTTTATCTCCTTTAGTCATAATTTTTAGTTTGTTTGTTTTTAAATGTATAATTGTGTGATTTATCTTTTATATTTTGACAAGAATATTGTACTATTATGGGATTTATATCCTGCCAATAAAGCTTATCATTATCATATTACTTGCAAGATGCATCTTTTTGAACACACATTTGGTGGCATTCTGTTCAGATAATTCCAAATCCATTGCAGCATCTTCTGCTTTGCTGTCTTCAAATTATTTTGGTTTAAAAGATTTTACTCAAAGTAACTAAGCATATGTTCCTCACAATGTTTCAGCACCTTTCAGGTAAGTAAATAAGCGCAAATAACCTATTGAGAAGAATAATTCAAGCTAAATACATTGTCGATTCTTTCATATGTCCTAAGAAAAGGTTAAGGAAAATGTCTAAGGCTTCATTTAATGTTACATTATTTTGTTCACGAGTTCAGCATCTCGCTCACATTTAGATATATAAACTCAATTAGGTGCATATCATATTATTATGAGGGGTGTATTCTTTTGTGTATAACAAAAATAAATGTTTGCCGATAAAGTCTTAACTTATGATGTCATTCCCATTTCTTTCATATATTGAAATGTGGAAGTGAAAATAAAATTTACAGTAAATGCACCGTAAATAAATACTTATTATAAATACTGTATTGCCATAAGTGCAAGGCTGCACAAACACAAGCTTTTATATAATTTATAAAACCCAATAAAAACTGAGGAAAACGAACTATAAATGAAGAAAAATGGAAACTTATTCCTCTTTAACGGAGAAAAACTTCTTTCGAAAGTTTGAGCAGAAGTACTGTAGATTCTCATTAAACGTGTTTTTTCCTAAGAAGCGGTTTCTAATGGCGATTTTACATTTTTTTATGCAGAAAGGAGGGGCCAAGGGGACAAAATGCTTGGATGCTTGGACACTCTGCGTTTGAGAGATTGGAGGTCATTGACAGGGGGAAAGATGGGCTGGGGAAGATTTTTCCAGAGTTCACCGGTTGAGTTGATGAAAAATTGAAAATACCGATTAACCCTTGCGTTAGAGAGTTCGACAGAAAAGGAATGAGAACGTGTAGAAAGTCTCGTGCTGTATGCTCTCCTTAAAGGTGGAGGTATGCAGTTAGAGAGTTCAGAAGAGCAGTGTCCTTTATAATAGCGATAGTAAAGAGAGAGTGAGGCAACATTGCGGCGAAGAGAAAGGGATTGAAGACAGTCAGTAAGAGGGGGGGAATTGATGAGACGCAAAGCCTTTGATTCTACTCGGTCAAATAGAGCTGTGTGGGTTGAACCACTCTACACATGAGAAGCATACTCCATACAAGGGCAAACAAGACCACTGTACAGAGACAGCAACTGAGGGAGGGGGGTTGAAGAAACTGCGGAGTCGGTACAGCACACCTAACCACTTAGAAGCTGTTTTGGAAAAAGAGTATATGTGATATTTCCAAGAAAGATCACGAGCAAAGGAAACGCCAAGAATGTTAAGAGAAGAAGAAGGATTAAGTTGTGTATTGTTGAAGGTAAGGGGGATAGTCATGTGGAAGATTGTGACGAATAGACAGATGGAGGAACTGAGTTTTTGAGGTATTAAATGCATTAAAGATCAGATATCGGGTGTACCATAGCCCTCCTACACGATTCATGGAGTGACTATTGAGAGGGACGCTTTGCGAAGCGGGTGGAGAAGTGAAGAGTGGAATCATCGGCAAAGGAGTAGATAGGTGTAGATCATTGATAAATAAAAGGAAGAGAGTGGGTGACAGTACAGAACCCTGAGGAACATTAATATTAATAGCTTTAGGAGAAGAACAGTGGCCATCTACAACCGCAGCGATAGATCGGCCAGAAGGGAAATCAGAGATGAAGGCACAGATAGAAGGATATAAACCGAAGGTCATTTTGGAAATTAAGGATTTGTGCCAGACTCTATCAAAGGCTTTTGATATCTTCAGCAATAGCAAACATTTCAACGAACAATTGAAACGGATTAAAATTAATTAAATTATGGTTATTTCTTTATTTTAATATGTAATAAGACTTAAAAAAAAGTGGTTTTGACAAGTTTTAAAAATATATACATTTTTCAGTTATATCGTACAATATAAAATAGTTTTTATACATTTTTTTAACTATGAAAAGAGTATTTTCCTTTTGGCACTGACGTTCATTATCTAGAAAGGGTTTTTCAGCATTATACAGAGGCAGGTCGCCCCAGGAGTCAATATGAGAGCAGTCGCAAACAGAATATCAATAACATACCCTTGCACGTGTGACAAAAATAACGAGGAGAAAGAAAATACAGTTTTATAAGAGCCTATAATATATATATATATATATATATATATATATATATATATATATATATATATACACACACACATATATATATATATATATATATATATATATATATATATATATATATATATATGATACAAACAGACCGTGCATGGAACAAGGAACTCTTCTGGGATAATTAAATCCACTATAGTCCGAATAAGTAATGGTAAATGACAAATACCATAGTTTTTCTTTTTCATGATGCAAGCCCGACGTAGGCAACGGGTCTCTCGCAAAGAGGTCCCATAAATATAGCTTCCCTCACCAGCTATCTGCAAAGCAGACAGGATCCAGCTTTGGGACATGGATCTAGGGTTTAAAGCAGCCTAGTCCCACTACATTTAGAACCTCAATATAAGTAAAAGACTCGTTGCATTCACGCCGGATTGAATAAATCAAAGAAAAAGGGGTAACTATTATATTTTTAGCCAAAACCAAAACTTAAACCTCAACTGGCAGAATTGAGCGTCCACTTTCCAAGGCACATAACATGTCCGTTTCATGATGGGAATGAACTCAGAATGGTTCCCTGAGTCTTTTATGATACACACAGAATGCAACGAGTCTTTTACTTATATTGAGGTTCTAAATGTAGTGGGACTAGGCTGCTTTAAACCCTAGATCCATGTCCCAAAGCTGGATCCTGTCTGCTTTGGAGATAGCTGGTGAGTGAAGCTATATTTATGGGACCTCTTTGCGAGAGACCTGTTGCCCACGTCGGGCTTGCATCATGAAAAAGAAAAACTATGGTATTTGTCATTTACCATTACTTATTCGGACTATAGTGTATTTAATTATCCCAGAAGAGTTCCTTGTTCCATGCACGGTCTGTGTGTATCATAAAAGACTCAGGGAACCATTTTGAGTTCATTCCCATCATGAAACGGATATGTTATGTGCCTTGAAAAGTGGACGCTCAATTCTGCCAGTTGAGGTTTAAGTTTTGGTTTTGGCTAAAAATATAATAGTTACCCCTTTTTCTTTGATTTATTCAATCCGGCGTGAATGCAACGAGTCTTTTACTTATATTGAGGTTCTAAATGTAGTGGGACTAGGCTGCTTTAAACCCTAGATCCATGTCCCAAAGCTGGATCCTGTCTGCTTTGGAGATAGCTGGTGAGGGAAGCTATATTTATGGGACCTCTTTGCGAGAGACCCGTTGCCCACGTTGGGCTTGCATCATGAAAAAGAAAAACTATGGTATTTGTCATTTACCATTACTTATTCGGACTATAGTGGATTTAATTATCCCAGAAGAGTTCCTTGTTCCATGCACGGTCTGTGTGTATCATAAAAGACTCAGGGAACCATTCTGAGTTCATTCCCATATATATATATATATATATATATATATATATATATATACCTTACCTTACCTTACAACCTTACAAAGGTTCCACGTGATGATTTCTCATTTCGCGAAGGTCAAGCGTGTCGCCCCTCCTCTCGAGTTGGCCTGGTGAAGTAGTGAGTTGGATTCTTGCGCTCTCCACCTCACATAGCCAGGTACGCCCGGCTCATCGGGGATTGTTCTGAGCCAGGCGTCAAGTCTTCTTTTGAAGATTTCCACTGCAACTCCCTTCGTGTTTCTTAGGTCTTTGGGCAGCTGATTAAATAGTTTTGGTCCTCTCACTACAAAACTATTTTCTTTCAGGGTTAAGGATGTTCCCTGTCTCGCCTTCAATTTGGGAATACGACACAGTCTACCGTTTCTACCTTCCACCGTTGTTTGGGGAGTTATGGGATTCAGAGTAAGATTAGGGACTAGTTTCTCCATTATTTTCCAAGTGTAAATAATGGTGTATCTCTCTCTTCTCCTTTCCAGTGAATATAGGTTTAGTTCTCGTAACCTTTCCCAGTAATTTAGTTCTTTGCACCCATTGATCTTGGCTGTGAAACTTCTTTGAATCCCCTCCAGCTGTCTACTGTCTTCTTTTTTATATGGGGATGTTAGGACCGAGCAGTATTCCAGTTTGGGTATTATCAGGGTTTTCAGTAGGGGGATCATTACATTCCTATATATATATATATATATATATAACTCGCAGAAACATGATATTCTTTTTAATGTTACAAAAACTAAGGTTATGCAATTTCATCCTAAAAGCTGTAATCAGCCAGCTGATATAAGGTTTAAAATGAATGGTGAAGTAATTGAGGAAGTACAAGAGTTTAAGTATTTGGGTCAAACTATTACCAGCTCCTTGAGTGATGACTCGGATATAAGAAAACAATCTCGAAGCCTGTGTGCTAAAGCGAATATGACCATAAGGAACTTTCGTTTCTGTACAAGTGAAGCTAAAGACACACTCTTTCGTACTTTCTGCAGTAATATATACGGTCAGCAACTCTGGGTGAATTATAAAAAAGGTTCTGGCAGAACCCTAAATTTGCTGTACAACAGGTCTTTTAGACTCACATAAATTACCACCGAGATGCTCAGCTTCGCAAATGTTTGCTACCCGCAATGTTCCGAGCTTCCCGGAGGTAACAAGACGTGCTCAACACAGTCTAATGCAAATAATTAAAAAAATGAACCAACCTGATCATCTAAGCTATCCATGAGTCCTGCCATTAATCCTCTAAGCTATGGACTTCTTGATACGAAAACGTCTGTCTGTAGCTCCACTTAACTTCGACAGTGCAGTATTATTTCTAATCAATTGTATATATTTCTATCCTTAGTGTATGAACTGTCATTGTATTAATAATATTTGTCATATGGACTATAGTCTGCCAATAAACCTTTTCATTTTCATTTTCATTCAAAGGACCTAAATTGATTATGTTTGTATCAGGTGAATTCGTTAATCATTGTTGGCAACACTGCACGTCGATTCGGTTGCCAGCTACCGTACATTGGTTATATGAGTCAGTTGAACATGGCGGCTCGACTGGAACAGTGCCATGTCATTTCTGCAACGATATTCCGAGTTTGTCAGTGGTCAAGAATTTCTCGAGCCCATTGTCACAGGAGACGAGACATGGGTTCATCACCGTACTCCGGAAAAAAACGTGCCAGCATGGAATGGAAACACCCTTGGTCTCCGCGACCAAAGAAGTTCAAGATTGTGAGGTCCGCTGGCAAATTGATGGTTACTGTGTTTTGGGACCACAAAGGCGTTTTGCTCGCAGACTTCATGCAAAAAGGCACAACAATCAATGCAGCTGCATATTGTTCAACACTTGAACGTTTACGAGCGGCCATTAAACGTAAACGTCCTGGACTGCTCCGTATGGCAGGGCACTGTTCCAGTCGAGCCGCCATGTTCAACTGACTCATATAACCAATGTACGGTAGCTGGCAACCGAATCGACGTGCAGTGTTGCCAACAATGATTAACGAATTCACCTGATTCAAACATAATCAATGTAGGTCCTTTAGTTACGAAATTATATGCCGTGTAAACTTATTTCCTGACTGCCCCTCATACAATGATCCGATACAGGTGAGGTTGTTATTGAAGGAACAAAGGTACAGGGTTCGAATATCATTGACATTGTACATGATTTGGTGAGAAAGTGGGATAGGCCCTCACCAGCAGGATGGGAGCATATTAAAGCTAGACTACAGCAAATAAACGTCCCTAAAGCATTGATATCCAATCTGAACAGGTTAAAAGACTTCGGACAAGCATCCCATGCACCACATCTGAACACGCCTTCACTCCGAGCTTTAACATCTCTAAAGAGGAAGAAGAAGGAGCTCTGGTGGTGGTGCTCGAGGATGAGTCTGTTGACGATAAATGCCAGCTTGTGACATGCCAGCGTGTGATGCCAGCAATAAAATTATTAAAAAAAAAAAGACTAACACGAACGTAGATGTAGCTCGTAGCGTAAACTAACCCACTTTTTGTTTTACTTTACCTACTTTTTTTTTTTTCCCTTATCCTCTCCTTACTTTGCATGTCTGTAACTCTCTTTTCTTGCATGTTTGTAGTTTGCACGGTATGAGAGTGAGTTAAGACTGTGTTTGCATGATTTGTAAGCGTTCTTATTTTACTTCTTTTCATCTTTCACCCCTCTCCTATTCTCTCCGACTATTTTTCTGACTTGTCGGCAGTGGCCGGCGGATGATGATGGTGAGTCTTTTTTTCTCTTTTTCTGAATGAATGTTAACCCACGAGTGATAGGTGTTGCTCCTTACTTAACCCCTTATTCTCTTCTCTTCTCTTAACCCCCTACTCTTTCCTTTCTCTCGGGCTAACCTTAGAGTGGATCTTCGGGTCTTTGTTAGCCTTAGCTTCTGTAGATCTTCTGTAGATATTAAGAAAACGTTATTATGATATTTCTAATCCAGCCTCCTACTGGGGTGATAAAAGATTGTACAGGGGCGTTTATAATGAGAGAATAGGGAAAAAAGATGTTGAGAGGTTTTTGCGGAAGCAGGATGCTTATATACTTCATAAGCCTGTTTAAACTTGCCAAGACATCAGCAGCCTCGGTTGATTCTATTTGGCAATCAGATTTAACAGAACTGCAGAGATATTCAGTGTATAATGGAGGCTACCGCTACATCCTGTTTATTATAGGTGTATTCTCTAGATATTTGTGGCTAATTCCACTGAAAAACAAATCGCCAGAAACAGTTGCTAAGGCCACCAAAACGTTGATTTTGAAAGAAAACAGGATTCCTGGCTAATTTTGTATGGACATAGGGAAATAATTTATAGGCCGACCTTTTCAGATGTTGGCATAGTTTAATATCAGTTATTACACTAGCAATTCTATACATAAGGCATCTTTAGCTGAAAGAGTTCAGCGTATCATAAAGGAACGCATGCATCGCTATTTTACACATAAAAACACATACAGATATATAGACATTCAGGATTCGCTGGCTTCATCCTACAACCGTTCACACCACCGAGCGATTAGTACAACACCTAGTGAAACTTTAGAAAGAGGTACGCACACAGATCGTGAGGTGAGAAAAGATATTCGTCGAGCGCCACCACGCTCTGTGCGTTTCAAAATCAATGATTATGTAAGACTGTCGCGTTCGGGAATAAATTCGCGAAGGGGTTTGAGCAAGGTTGGACACGTGAGATTTTTATAGTTAGGTTTATGAAACCTAAAGACGAGGCGAGGCTGTATTACGTTGAAGATTTGAATGGGGACGAAATTGCAGGGGACTTTTATGGCGAGGAGCTGCAGAGGGTGTCATTTAATTTAGGAAAAAAGTGTTTAAAATTGAAAAAAATTTAGGAAGCAAGGGTTCAGGAAAGAGAAAAATGCACCTGGTAAAATGGCTAGGGTACCCAGAAGGCTTCAACACATATATAAAAGCTGATGCAGTAATGAAGATTAAATAGTATACAACATTACGCCTAACCACTTCTACGTCACACTGCCGTCCTCTTCTTCTCTCTCTGTACATCCTAACAACACCCTGGCCAACTTTATAACAGAATAGCATGGGTCCATTGAATTGGGTGGTGAATCATATGAGGTAGGAATATCCGAATTTCAATTGACCACCAAGTTTTTAAATATCGACAAGAAAGAGCCCGTTTTTATGGTTCTTAGAAACCGTGATGAGTGTGGAAAGGCCGAAGTAACTCGGGACGATATCATGCGTTCCGTCGGAGTGGGGAGGCACAGTACTACACTACACAAGTAACACTAAGACGGGGTCATTATGACAACGCAAAGGATATTCTGAGAGACTTAATTGGGAGTGTGAAATGCTCAAATCTTACTGCTGATTTAGTATACGAAATCGTAAACAAAGATACCTTGGTACATATTTTGACTCTAAAGTCGAAGGCTAACGGAAATATTAAAGACAAAGCACTGTTCAAAATTATAACCGAGGGCAGATATGGGACAGTCTTCCAAAGAGATACTTTTCATAAGTCATAACATGACTTGTGCAGCTTATTGTATCAGTTAAAATTCGAGAAATTGAACGATGGAGATCCTCCCCCGGACATGTGCTATATTTACAGCAATATCGTAGAACGTCAGTTTCTTGGGGATACCCAGATGCCGCTGCTGCGCATCGCCCACATTCTCAATCATAGAAGAAAGCTTGAGGATTGCATACGACAAGCCTTATAATGTCAAAGTCGCAACTAACCTACTAACCAGTATCTCAATATGTATAAAAACGATTGAGGGGAAAAGTTTTCCATTTGGTGACGGGAGCTTAATAGTGAAGCTTCACTTCCGTCGTACTGTGATAGAATGACCCAAAGGCCGTTCACATTCTACCGAGGGGTGAGATACCAGCGCGGAAGCGGGATTGGATCCATTTTTTCGACTATACTGCGTACGGCTGCCCCCTTGCTGAAAAGTGGTGCCAGATATTTTGGAAAGAAAGTGTTACAATCAGGTCTTAACACGGTAGAAGACATAATGGCCGGTGTTAAGCCTAAAAAAGCTATAAAAAATTACTTAAAACGTACACGGGACGAAATTGTCAAAGATGCAAAGAGAAAAATGCATGGTGGCTTGATTTACTTGTTCCTGTGGAAGCTCTTCCCATTTTTGAATGATGATCTCGCGTAAATAAGCGACATCTTTTATTCTAGTCCTGTAGACTCGCTCTACTAAGTTCTCCCATATTCCGGCCAAGAATAAAAAAAGTTATTGAATTGGAAGGAAAGCATTTCGAACAATTTTTTTTAATAATTTCAGGTAAATTTTATGTTAAAAATTATTTTTATAAAAGAATATTAAAAAGGTTTAATAATTTTTGCATGTTAAGTAGAAAAATCATACTCTTTCGTTAAATGTTGATAGAATTTGAATTATTTGATATTTTAGTCTGAAAACTTGTTTGTATATAGATAAATACATATGTTTTATTGTGTAGAAGTTTTATTAAAATTAAATGACAAATGTTGATTTATAGCCTTTTTAAAATGTACCCTTTTTTACGGCACACCCGTTTTATATATATATATATATATATATATATATATATATATATATATTAATATAAAGAACGACGCTTGTGTAGAAGAGCGTCCGCACAAGAGGTGGAGAGAGAACGAGCAAATGAAAAATGAGGCACCTCCCAGGAATCGAACCCTGGATCATCCAATTGCCGGTCGGATATGCTAACCACTGCACCAAGGTCCCCGATGAGTCACAACTCGTAATTCTTCTACATACGAGCGGAATCGAATGCCCTGAGGGGGCACCTTCTCATGCCGTACATATATACATTTTAACTGCAAACAACACACAATATAATTAATGTAAAGTACGACTTTTGTTTAGAAGAGCGTCCGCACAAGATGTGGAGAGAGAACGAGCAAATGAAAAATGATGCAGTGGTTAGCATATCCGACCGGCAATTGGATGATCCCGGGTTCGATTCCTGGGAGGTGCCTCATTTTTCATTTGCTCGGGGACATTATTTACGTCTTCTACGGTAAAAACTGTCGCGAAAAAGTTGATAATAATAATATTAATATACCGGATCTTCTACGAACAGATGAGAGAGAGAGAGAGAGAGAGAGAGAGAGAGAGAGAGAGAGAGAGAATATAATTCGGAACAATAATAATAATAATAATAAACCGGATCCGTTACGAATAGAGAGAGAGAGAACATGATTAGAATAATAATAATAATAATAATAACAATAATAATAATAATAATAATAATAATGAACTATTCAGGATTTTTAATATATCCAGATCTGCTACAAATAGAAGAGTGAGAGAAAGAGAGGGAGAGCTAAAAATAATAATAATAATAATAATAATAATTGATATTAAAGCCACAAGCGTAAGAAATTAATTTACAACATCTTACCAATTCCGAAAAATTACACTGTACAACAAATTTTCGGTTCAGAAAAAAAACGGGAATAACATTCGGTCATTCTTAATATTTCGAGTGTGCTGATTCCAAATCTGAAAATAGTTTTTTCTATCACGTCACGTTTTTTTTGTAATGATTGCTTAAAATCTTCATACCAAAAAATAAGAATATATTGATAAACAGATAAACTTTATCATATGGAACAGTTTAGTTATTGCTATACTTCAACATATATGCCCCAATCAATATAAAACTCTCGTATTATACTGTTTCCAACTCATTATTTGTATTTATGCTGGCGTTTGTGTGATGCTTCTGGTTGGTCACGTTTTAAATCCCAGCAGAAATCGGCCAGCATAGCAGGACTCCACTTCCCTTTGTATCGGCTCTCCATTGTGGCTATATCCTGGTGGAATCTCTCCCCGTGTTCGTCGCTAACAGCAGATGCGTTTTCCGGAAAGAATGAGAGATGTGAGTGCAAAAAATGAATTTTCAATGACATCTTACATCCGAGACGTTGGTATAAGTTGATAAGTTGATCCACAAGTGCAGCATAGTTGTCGTATTTAGTCTTTCCTAGTAGACCGCTGCACACGTTTTTGAATGTACGCCAGGCTGCCAACTCAAGTTCATCCATCACCGCTTCAAAGTGTTCGTCTAGTATGAGTTGGCGAATTTGAGGGCCGACGAATATGCCTTCTTTAATCTTGGCATCACTTATTTTTTGGAATTTTTCCTTTAGGTGTTTGAAGGCAGGTTTATCCTGTTTCAACGCCTTTGCAAATTGTTTCATCAGCCCTAGTTTTGTGTGAAGTGGCGGCAAGATAACCTTTTCCTTTCGTACTAGTGGTTCGTGAATAACATTGCGAGATCCAGGTGAGGAATTGTCTAGCGGCGGCCATACTGAGCGTGTGTAGTGTTCAGACCTTGCTCGGCTATCCCACTTGCATAAGAAACACATGTATTTCGCATAGCCAGTTTGCAATCCATTGAGAATAACCACAACCTTCAAATCTGCGCAGATAAGCCATTAATGTTCATTGTATTTTATACAGTCCAGAATAAAAGCAACATTGTCATACGTTTCTCTCAAGACGACTAAATGAGCGATCGGAACAGAAGGCATTGCGTTCCCATTGTGTAGCAGTACACCCTTAACACTGTACAGAGATGCATCAACGAACAATCTCTACTGATTCGGTTCATAGCACAAACCTAGAGCATCGAACAGACCATGTATATCAATGCAATAACAAAGATTGTTCTTCATTGTGAAATATTCCTGCAAATCCAAGGAGGACTTTCGGAATGCTTTAGTTCGTACGCCTTCCGCCAGCAGATTCCATTCTTGTAGACGTGAGGCCAGCAGTTCACTTTGTTGCTTGGTAAGTATTAAATCACGGACCAAATCATTGAGTTCAGGCTGCGTGATGAGATGTTGTTCTTTCTTGGACTCCACTTGAGCTCCATAGCATTCTTGTCAGAGTCTGTGTTATCGGTCGGCATTTCAGCTGGAGGACAAGGGATGGGTATATCTGTAGAATGTTCTACAGGACGCATAGCAGAACGAAGATTTGAGTAGACTGTAGCCTTTTTCCCTTTTCTGTTGCAACCTGTAATGTGAGACAATAGACATTGTTGACTACTTAAGATAGTATAATTGTGTAATACATTATGCAGAGCAGGATATGCTAAAATGTGCTAAAAACACCAAATTTGATGCATATTCAGAAAAATAAAAGATTCAAACCTGTGATGTTCGTTAAGCAGAAATAGCAATCAGTTGAATGGTCCAGCGGCTCTCTCCATACCATTGGGACACCGAATCCCAGACCAGGACCGGTGCCTTTGAAACATGCAGATAACGAGCTTGTACATCTCACACAGCAGATATGAGGCGCTCAGTGCTTGTCCTGATCACCAACTTTGCATACGAAGTATAATTCATAAAGCTTTTTCACATGAGAAGTCAACTTCCTTTTATACTGTTTTAACGTTAATGTCCCACAAATATAACAAAAACTGTCTTGCGAATTTTTGCACTCTCTAGGCATTGTAGCATAACATCAATAAAAACCTGTAAAATAAGAAAATGATAGATCAATTTGCAATTTCACACAATATAGACGTTGTCGGTGAAATATACATAATTTGATAGCTGTTATTAAATAATACTCGCTTATAGCACCGATTTATGATAAAATATGGCTGACAATTTTGTTTTAAGTGATTAATGAAAGAAATTTTTCATAAAATCAAAGTGGAAACACAGAGCCGAACACCACCACCACAGCATATGCATGATTGAACAAAATGTAAAAGATGCGTTCAGAGAACCAGTGGTTCTCAAAATGATACAATGAAATAGGGTAATTTTCATAAAATCGGCGGGTGATACAAATGAATGAGTGTTATTTTTGTAATCTACGCATATAATTAGCCATAAAAATGACGATCTCATTTCCGTTTTTTTTTTCACTGTTGTACAGTGTTATTAGAAATATATTTTGAAAATGAATAGTTAGCGCTCAAATTATAGATATGCGTTTTAAGAGATTGTACATATCTGCATGAGAAAATTATCTTGCTTATATGTATAAGTATCTCTGGGCAAACATACGTTTGAGAACGTCTGTATGCTAACACAGTATTTTTGTAGATAGAAAAGAGATATTTTGTTGAATTGTCGCCTGTATTGGGTCATATGGGTAAGTCTTGTGACATACAAATTAGTATTTTTGTGATAGAGATGATAAAAATGGAGAAATTTTGGTGCCAACTTGGCGCTGATTCTGACCTGACCAAACACAATACAACTATCTTATCTAAGAAGGGTGAAAGGGTGAATTTTCTTTCAAAGATCTGACCCTTTCGGTTCAAGATGTTTTATACCAAGCAAACACCAGATGTTACAAATTGGCATTTGCGACACTGGCCCCACCCTGACTATTTATGCATATATATTGTAAAGTTGTTGATACATTAAACATATATAAACATATATAAGCAGGGAACCACAGGGAAACGAAAAAATAAAACACGAAGTTCGAGCGCTTTCGTGATATATTCACATCCTCAGGGACAAGGGAGAAATAGACAAAACCTACAAAGTACACGAGTTTAAATACAAGCGAAAAATTCCTCAACAGGCAACTCAATTTAAAAACATAAACTAAAAACATAATCTAAAAATTCCTTCATAGGTAACTTAATGTAAAAGCTAGCACATAAAAAAATATTAACTACACAAAAGAAATTATACAGTTAAAAATGTACATAAAAATAATAACAGTTATTAAAAAATAATAATATTTACTTATGAGGAGGATTAAATCATTAAAACGGGAATTAAGTGGCAAGAATGCGGTAGTCTAAGGAAAAAAAGACATGACGCAATCATCGACACGCACTGCTTCCAGAATATTCCACCACTTTTCTGACAATATATGAATCTAATTTGTAAAGGCCAGGAATAATATTAAGAACATAATCAAAATTATTCTTAATCACACTCGATTCAATTATATTTCTACCAACAATGGATTTATTAGATGGTTAGTATCTATAACGTGAATGAAAATAGCGTTAGATTCTTGGCCGGTTCTTATGCTGTATTTGTGCTGCTTAATATGTAATTCTAGGGTCTTGCCAGTTTGACCAATGTAAAATTTATTACATAATGTGCATGGAATTTTATATACACAACCCTGCTCATTTAAAGGAGAGTTTTTAATCAATATGTTCTTAATTACACTTAAATTTTTTAACGCGATATTTACGTTAAGTCCTCAATAGTTTTGGCAGTTCAAGGAAATTTTCCTTAAATGGTAATACTAAGTCGTTTTCAGTGATATAAGGAGTTTTGTCTTTTACCCCGTAGAAGGTCTTTGCCATTTTCAAAGATTTATCATGCAGTTCTTTCGATATTTTAAATCAAACACAATTTTATATATTTCACTAATTTCATCATCAAAATGTCCAGAGAGGTTTTTCGATTCTTATGAGTCCTTAAGAAAAGATCAGACTCTATATACAACCAAAACCGATAAATCAAATGCCTTAGTGATCCTCAATAAAGAAGTTTACCTCGAAAAAATATATGATCTTTTGAATGACTCGGATATTTATGTGAAACTAAGAAACAATCCTCTTGAAACAGTAAACAGTGCCTTTAACAAGAAAATTAAACAACTTTTGAAGGGAAAAGAATTATTACTTAAACAGTTCTTGATTACTTCGCCGTTATTACCCTATATGTATGGTCTGATTAAAACTCATAAGCAAAATAATCCTGCAAGACCCATTGTTAGCTCTATAGGTTCTATCTCATATTAGCTGCCCAAGTGGCTTGTATCTATTCTTAATCTATTCTTAATCCTCAGCAATGAATATTTTAGGCAAAAATTTGGCATGGCTATGAGAAACCCCCTCTCTCCTATTTTAAGTAACTTATATATGGAGTTTTTTATATGGGGTGTATATGGAGTGTATAGGGAAATGTGAAACACGTCGGACGTGTTGGACGAACGGATGGGACTCCCTTTTTATAGTATAGATATGGAAAATTAAAATTATTAGGGTTGGCATCAGGAAGGGCATCCGGCCGTAAAATTTATTGCCAAAACCAGAGGATGACATGCGGACAATATCGAGGGGTGTAGCTAGAAGAGACAGGATAAGGAACGACAGAGCAGGGTGGTGGTGAAAGTTAAGGGAATTTCAAAGAAGGCTCAGGAGAAAAGAATGGCATGGTATGGGCATGTAATGAAAAGAGACGAGAACTACGTTGGAAGGAGGGTGTTATCTATGGAAGTGCCCGGGAGGAGGAAGAGAGGAAGACCGAGGAGGATCGCATCAGGATGGACATGAGCGATAAAAACCTGACGGAGAAGATGGCGCAGGATAGGGAGGAGTGGAGAAGTATCCGCAACAGCGACCCCATATAAATGGGAATAATAATGCTGCAGAATGCTGCTCACCACATTCTTACAAGAGTGTGGTGAGACCAGCAATAATGTGGAGACAGTACCCATGGCGAAGGCGCTGGAAAACAAGCTAGAGGTGTCGTGTGGAGTGACTAGATGGGATAGAGTGAGGAATAGGGTGGAGCGAAAAATACTTTTTTTCTAGTATGAAGTTCTAATAGTGATTAAAAGTTGCATTTAGTAGACGAAATATGCCTGCCAAAATATGAGTTCATTTGTTTAAAATTTTCAGCTGCCACCAGGGGGCTAAAGTTAACACAATTTTGTGTAAAAAGGAAAAAAATGCTTCTATTTTAGGTTTGTCAAACTATTATAAAATTTTATCTTAGAATTATCTAATAGTTTGATTAAGATTCTTAAATGATAGGAATTCGTTTTGTAAAAATGCCTTTTCATATTTGTAATATCTTCAGCTGCCACAAGAGAGCTGAAGTTAACACAATTTAGAGTAACTGAGTCATGTTGAGACTACACTGAATGTTGTGGGGGAGGGTTTTGGTGTGAAGGAATTTCTTTCTGTGAGTCATTAGAACAGTGTGTTAACACTTGTCTTCTTAGGTAGTAGGCCTAGTCGCTCAGTTGATCGGAGAGTTTTTTAATATGATCGGAATATTATAAAACTTTATTTTAAAGTGATTTATATAGAGATAATATTGATTTTATTATAAAATGCTTGTTATAATGTATTATATAATTTTAGTTTATTTATATAATATATTATATATTTATATAATATATTATATATACTTATAAAATATTTATATATATTAATTATATAATGTTTTGATGTTACAGGATATTTGTGATTGTGAATTTTTCTTAAAATATTATGGCATCATATACTAAATATAAACATTTCACTAGAGAACATATGAAGTGTGCCATATTTGAAGTACCTTGTGAGGTGAGTGATACAACTACCAACTTATAACTGCATTATGAAAGATTACTGTTCACAAACATTTAGTGAAGGAGCAGATGAATAACAAGGAGCCTTCATTTTCTGAAATAGCAGAGGCAGTTTCCAAAAAGGTAGAAAATATTTGGAAGAAGGCCTCTTTGCCAATAGTTTCACATACACGCGTTTTACAGATGATGCGCGTGTACCATGATAAATACAGGTCCTTATTAAAGCCATACAAGTCACGCAAGGATCAGCCTAAGTACAAAAATCAGCTTGAAGAATTTGAAAACTCTTCAAAATGCACTTTGTTTGACATCTGCACCTGCAAATGTAAGGAGTTTAGGAGATGCTCATGTGAAAAGAGTAAGAAAGTCCCTCCAAAAGAGCAGGATTTTTTAAATGACCAACGAACACGCAGAATAATGGTGATAGGAAGCATTGACATAGCACACACAAGACGATTACAAGCAAGAGAACATCGAAAGGAAATGGAAAAAGCACGTCTGGAATCCTCACAAACAACTAGTGCTGCTATAACCAATTCGTCCAACTTACAAATCGAAACAGAGACAAGTGAACTTCAACAACTAGAAGAGATATCTGAAGATAATGAGGAAGATACAACCTCGACTCAATATGTAATATCAGAACAACAGATGCGTGAGCCACTGCCTTCATTAGCAATTACTTGTGATAGATTTAAAATGTCGGACAGAGCTGGGGCTGCTATTGCTTCTGCAGTATTGGCAGATCTTAAAATTGTTACTCCCGAAGACAAAGGGAATATTATACAGAAGTAAGCTAAGATGTGAAAGACAAAAACAGAAAGGAACTACAACAGATAGGAGAGCCAAAAACCATGCGGGGATTATACTTTGATTGCAGAAAGGATAAAACAATGATTCAAGTCCAGGAGAGTGATGGCTCTAACCACCAAAGAACCAAACGCGAAGAGCATATCAGCATAATATCTGAACCACACTCTCTGTACTTTGCACATGTGACACCTTCCAGTGGCAAAGCTAAATACATTTGCACAGCGCTAGTGAATTGCTTGAAAGAAAGGAATGTTGATATAGGGAACATCGTTGCAGTTGGCTGTGATTCGACAGTGGTTAACACTGGTAGTATTGGAGGCACAATAAGATTACTGGAAGAAGCCTTTAATAAGCCATTGCAGTGGCTGATATGCCTTTTACACCTTAATGAACTTCCATTGCGCCATCTGTTTCATCACTTGGATGGTACCACTACTGGACCAAGAGCATTTTTAGGAGAAATTGGCCGAGCACTTTCAGACTGTGAAAAGCTTCCCATAGTTAACTTCAAACCCATTGAAATTCAAGAGGACATGTGTGAAGTTGATGTAGATGACATAAGTACTGACCAGAAATACCTTCTTGAAATTCACAAGGCTATATCAAGTGGATCATTCTCAAAGAGTCTTAGTCATAAGAGTCCAGGCAATATATCACATTCAAGGTGGCTCACCACAGCAAACAGGACTCTGCGGTTATATGCAAGCACAGAAAATCCTTCAGGCAATTTACAAGAATTAGCTACTTTCATTGTTAGGGTATACGCACCAATGTGGTTTCAGATAAAGCGTAAACCATTATGCCAATATGGTGCTAAACATATGTGGCATATGATTGCAAGAAGCCGGTATCTCCGTGAAGAGCTTAGGAGAGTACATGACTCAGTCATTCAGCGAAATGCATATTACGCAAATCAAGAAAACATTCTCATTGCAATGATAGCTGATGAAAGGGAGCATGTGCGTCAGTTGGGATTTAGGCGTATCATAAAAGCAAGGGCATGCATTCAAGAAACAGATGTTATCAGGTATTTTAAGTGCCAGAAATTTTTTTTTATGCCAAAGACTATACAGATCTCATTATATGGCAAGATTTTCAGATAGCAGAACCACCGATAACCAAAGGAGTTTCTCTTGATGACATTGAATCATGCATCAAACATGGTACTACTCTTCATTCAGAATTATTTCAGTTTCCATGTCATACACAAGCCGTAGAGAGATGCGTCAAGCTCGTTACAGACGCTGCTGGATCAGTCTGCGGACCTACAAACAGAGACGGTTGGATTCGTGCTACATTAGAATCAAGGAAAAAACAGCCAAAATTTGACACAAAAGCAAATTACTAAATAGTCTTCAGCAAGAACCCTTTCTAGAGGGAGGTTGGTTGGGGAAAGGGTGGTAACTCCGCTAAGGCACGAAATAACGTTTCTTAACTGTCTCAAGCCAGTATAAATGAGGAGAGACATCCTAATTTATTACTGTTCCCTTTTTCAAGTAAATACAGAATCATACTTAATTGTCATTTTTAAGTTAACTTCAGCCCTCTTGTGGCAGCTGAAGATATTACGCATATGTAAAGGCATTTTTACAAAACGAATTCTTATCATTTAAGAATCTTAATCAACCTATTAGATAATTCTAAGATAAACTTTTATAATAGTTTGATAAACCTAAAATAGAAGCATTTTTTTCCTTTTTACCCAAAATTGTGTTAAATTTAGCCCCCTGGTGGCAGCTGAAAATATTAAACAAATGAACTCATATTTTGGCAGATATATACCGTCTACTAAATGCAACTTTTTATCACTATTAGAACTTCATACTAGAAAAAAGGTATTTTTCGCTCCACCCTAGACTGAGGAATGAGTTAATAAAGGTTGAACGCATATCTGAAAAAGTGCGCGAGGCAAGACTACGATGGTTCGGACACGTGAAGAGGAAGGACGGAGGGTACATAGGAAACAGGATGTTAGATATGGAACCGCCGGGTAGGAGAAGAAGAGGAAGACCTCGGAGAAGATGGATGGACAGTGTTCGGGACGACCTGAGGGAGCGGGAGCTGGATGTCGAGCTGGTACAGGATAGACAAGGGTGGAGAAGGAGGATCCGCAGCAGCGACCACGCGCAAGTGCGGGACTAATAATGCTGTAGAAGAAGAAGAAGAAGATATATGGAGTTTTTTGAAAGTAAATTATTAAGGAAGATTCTGCCAAATTATGTTCCGTGGTTTAAATACGTACATGATGTTCTTTGTCTTTGGACAGAAAATTTAAATCTCAATGAATTCTTACCCAAGCTTAATAATTTAACTCACTCTATCAATTTTACAGTTGAAATAGAAAAAGACTTATCGATCCCGTTTCTAGATGTTTTAATATATATATGTCCGGAAAAAAGTTTAGGTACAATATTTACAGAAAACCCACTAATAATTGTTCCTATTTTATTCGGCTCACCACATTAACGTAAAACTCGCCGTTTTTCCTACTTTGTTCCTAAGATGCTTACGAATTCGTAGCCCAGAATTCAGTGATGATGAAATTAGTAAAATATATAAAATTGCGTTTGATTTAAAATATCCAAAGAACTGCACAGATAAATCTTTGAAAATGGCAAAGAAGACCTTCAACGGGGTAAAAGACAAAACTCCTTACATCACTAAAAATGTTTTAGCATTACCATTTAAGGAAAACTTCCTTGAACTGCCAAAACTATTGAGGACTTAATGTAAATATCGCGTTAAAAAATTTAGATGTAATTAAGAATATATTGATTAAAAACTCTCCTTTAAATGAACAGGGTTGTGTATATAAAATTCCATGCACATTATGTAATATATTTTACATTGGTCAAACTGGCAAGACCCCTAGAATTACATATTAAGCAGCACAAATACAGCATAAGAACAGGCGAAGAATCTAACGCTATTTTCATTCACGTAAGAGATACTAACCATCCCATTGACTAGAAAAATGCTTCCAAATTAATATCTAGTTAATCCATTGTTGGTAGAAATATAATTGAATCAAGTGTGATTAAGAATAATTTTTATTATGTTCTTAATATTAGTCCTGGCCTTTACAAATTAGATTCATATATTGTCATAAAAGTGGTGGAATATTCTGGAAGCAGTGCGTGTCCATGATTGCGGCATGTCTTTTTTTTCTTAGACTACCGCATTCTTGCCAATTAATTCCTGTTTTAATTATTTAATCCTCCTCATAGGTAAATATTATTATTTTTTAATAACTGTTATTATTTTTGTGTACATTTTTAACTGTATAATTTCTTTTGTGTAGTTAATAGTTTTTTATGTGCTACTTTTTACATTAAGTTACCTATGAAGGAATTTTTAGATTATGCTTTTAGTTTATGTTTTTAAATTGAGTTGCCTACTGGGGAATTTTTTCGCTTGTATTTAAACTCGTGTACTTTGTTGGTTTTATTTATTTCTCCCTTGTCCCTGAGGATGTGAATATATCACGAAAGCGCTCAAACTTCGTGTTTTATTTTTCCGTTTCCCTGTGGTTCCCTGCTTATTAAAAAGATCACGTGCTGTTTGTGAATTGTTTACATATATATATGTGTGTGTGTGTGTGTGTGTGTGTACACGTGAACATGCTTTACCCCAATTTCCCACGCCTCGCCACATGGCGAGAATGTGTGTGGCGTATTTTTTAGGGATAGAACTGTGCTGATTCTCCTTTATATGTGTACGAGTTTTATTTTATTTTCTATACACTCCCAGATATATACAAATCATATATATAGCCCATATGTGTATACATAAATTACTGAACTAATACGATTACGCCATATATGCTGTGAGTGGTGGTAGTGTTCCAGTTAGGTAATATATGTATATATATATATATATATATATATATATATACACACAACTGTCTCTGATGCTTTTGTATTTCGATATATATTAAATAGACAGGAAGCTGTAGTTGTAGCTGTAGCTGTAGCCTATATGTGTATACATAAGTTACTAAACTAATACGATTACACCATACATGCTGTGAGTGGTGATAGTGTTCCAGTTAGCTAATATATGTATATATACACAACTATCTGTGATGCTTTTGTATTTTGATATACAGGGTGTTCGGAAAGTCACTGTGCACTTATATAATTAATGTTTTTTTATATTTTTATATTTTTATATTTATATTTTTTATATTATTTTTTAATTATTTTATTATTATTTTTTTTAGTTTTCAACACCTTTTATAAGTTCTGATGGTCCCATCCATAACCTCTATCATATATGCAATGTTATACTGTTGTATGCTATTAAATAAATATAAGTGCACAGGGACTTTCCGAACACCCTTTATATTAAATAGACAGGACGCTGTAGCTGTTTTATTTACACCATATAAACAAATATTAATGGAAATGAATGGCATATATATATATATATATATATATATATATATAAACGATACAGCGTGTGTATATGTGTCTAAGGCGACTGGCTGTATTCTCTAGCTGTTTCGCTGAAGTCAAAAAGGAAAGACACATTTTACTTTAAAAATTTGTTGCGAATGATGGTGGGGTCTAGCTGGCCAATATATGTATATATAGGTCACTAAACTAAGGCGATTACGCCATACGCCATATAAGCCAACTGTCTGTGATGCTAAAGCCGCCCCAGGAAGACTAGTGGAGAATTCAAACTGTTTCGAGACGCCGCAGTGGAAGGACCTCTCTACTCCTTCTTGTGTTTTATTTTAGGCTAGGCTACCCACATTTACTTGCATAAACACCCACATACATACATTTTTGTGAGCCTGAGCAGCCAGGTTAGATTACCCCTTGGAGTTCACATAAGCAGATATATATATATAATTTGTGGAGTGGGTTAAAATACTCGCATCATGTTGCATGCACTGTTGCAATGTTTCAAGTTCCAATGTTGCATGCAGTTGCATTGCACTCTACATTTTTTCGCGCATACTACTAACGTCATCTGCGTTCAGATGATTCATAGACTCTTGGTGCGGATTCCAAGTAAAGTTGTAGGTTCCTTCCTTCCCATGACCTAAAACATTCTTTTCTTTATTGTCCACTCTGGGTGTTCATATACGTTATTTGTGGACAGTATAATTTGTTTCCAAACTTGAACCGTGAAAAATAAGCTCAGATTGGAAGAGATTCAAAAAATTGTCGTAGTCGAAATCAAGAAAATTAAAAATGTGTATTCACAGATTTGTGAAAGAAGGCATGGTCACCAATGCTGACGAGTTCACGATGAAGAATTTTTTGTAAGTGCTTCTTTCCAGGGGTTCCTTCGCTTTCCAGAAGTGATAACTCATTTTTTTCTTTTGTATGATGAATGACTATTTGATGATACCTCTTCACTCTTGAGCCAGTTCTGGGATTTTGTATAATCACTAAAGTTTAAAGAATACTGAGGAGTCTCACTTCAATTTCTTTCACAAAAGTTCTATATCGTTCTTCTCTTCACAGAAAGTGATTGCGACAATGAAATCTATAAATCGATACTGATCAGAAAATTAACCAGCCTTCAATTTAAAATTATAGAAAGAAGTCCTATAAAGAGAACCTTCAAACACTGCAATTATTTTTATGTATAAGAAATGGTTCCAGCTTTGTATAGAAGATGGGTCGAGAGATCGCATAGGATTAACCTCTATGAAAAAATATTTTTAATTAGTGCTTTTAGCCGTTAATTTTCATCGCTGTAAGCATATCTCAATGCGTCCAAATGGTTTTATCTCATGAAAAAGGAGGACCACATCGTGGCCAGTGTCGTAACATCGCTTCTCGTCAATCAGCTAAGTAAAGCGACATTGAGTCTGAAGAGTAGTTGGATGGGAGACCTTCCTCTGTGTCCAGATTATGTAGCTACCCGTAGTTCAGATCCCACATAGCGCTGTAAGTCCCTTCCGTCATATGACCTTAGATGTTGAAAGGAAGCTAGACAACCCCATCATTACATTCATGTAGAAGATAGTACTAGTGTCGGACATTTTTCTAAAGAACATGCTAAGGAACATACAGGTCTGCGACAGCAATGAAGAGAAAACACTTCATGGACAGTGGAGGGAAGGACATCTTAAAGGAGACTGCAGGAATCTGTTTCACACATCAAACGTTAACATTTTTGTCAGTTAAACAATGACTATTACTGTGTATGGGGTTCAAAAAAACATTATATTAAAGTTCTGTAACACACACATACACATATATATGTAAAGAACGACGCTTGTGTAGAAGAGCGTTCCGCACAAGATGAGGAGGGAGAACGAGTAGTGGTTAACATATCCGACCGGCAATTGGATGATCCCGGGTTCGATTCCTGGAAGGTACCTCATTTTTCATTTGCTCGTTCTCCCTCCTCATCTTGTGCGGAACGCTCTTCTACACAAGCGTCGTTCTTTACATTAATTATACTGTGTGTTGTTTGTAGTTAAAATGTATATATGTACGGCATGCGAAGGTGCCCCCTCAGGGCATTTGATTCCGCTCGTATGTAGGAGAATTACGAGTACTGACTAATCAGGGTTCTTGGTGTAGTGGTTAACATATCCGACCGGCAATTGGATGATCCCGGGTTTGATTCCTGGGAGGTACCTCATTTTTCATTTGCTCGTTCTCCCTCCTTATCTTGTGCGGAACGCTCTTCTACACAAGCGTCGTTCTTTACATTAATTATACTGTGTGTTGTTTGCAGTTAAAATGTACACACACCACACACACACATATATATATATATATATATGAAAATTATTTCACGAAAGTAACACGAAAAATATTTATGATGAATAAAACCACGAAGGAAAGGAAACACAAAATGGTGCTCAAGCGCTTTCGTCTAATGACATCCTCAGGAACACTGAAGTACATAAAAGGGTGATAGCCTATATATAGGTTACAGAAAGAGAAAAAAAAAGAAAAAAGAAAAATAAATAATATATATATATATATCATACATACATACATACATTATATATATATATATATATATACATAATTATATATATGCAATAAACGGAGAAGTAAAAATAAAAAATAAAAAATTAAAGGATTATCAGAGAGGCATACAGATTTGTAAGGAAAAAATATCGATTTTTAGCACAAGTTCAAATGAATTATAAAAATACAAATTTATACTGGAAATCTGCCCGGGTTTTAACACTCTGCCTTTTTTGGTTAAGTTTCGATGTATATAAAAATAAAATTAAAATTAAAAGTTAATAAAGTAGCATACAAGTTTACCAAAGATTTAGCGTTCTACCCTTCTTATCTAAATCTGTTTTGAAGGAATTCAAAACAACAGGATCGAGTTGAAAAAGACCTTTGCTTATGTTGAAGTTATTTGAAAGTTGGATAATGGCAGACTCAAGAATATTTCTATTAACAATGTTGCTAGAGTGGAATAAAACTGAAGCATTATTCCAATCAATACAGTGGGATAACTCTGACAAATGGACAAAAAGGGCACTGGACAACTGTCCTGTTCTAACGGAATATTGATGCTGTTTTATACGTGTGTGCAAATCCTTTCCCGTCTGACCTATGTAAAAGGAATTACATTGTTTACACCCAATTTTATAGATAATGCCTGAATTATTGGTAGGGCTATTTTTTACTATGATATTTTTCACAATATTGTTATATGAAAATACTACATTAATATCCAAAAGTTTAAGTACATTAGCACTGCCTAAAAAGCCCGGGAAAAATGGAAGTACTAAAATATTTTTTGACAAAGTACGAGTGTTATTATTGACACGATAGAAAGTTCGTTTTGCCTTGTTGAGACAAGATTCCATAAACGCAGATGGATAACACAGATCACTTCCAATACCGTTGATTTTTTCCAATTCGGCATCGATGTATTCCGGACTGGCGATCCTAAGGGCGCGGAGAAACATTGATGAAAAAATGGCCTTCTTAGTGGGGGTGTCATGTCCCGAGTAAAAGTGTACGTCGGACAAATTGTTTGTTGTTTTCCGATAGATACTAAACTTAAAACCTGGGCTTTCCTTATGTACACGCACATCCAAAAATGGGATTGAATTGTCTTGTTCCACTTCTAAAGTAAACTTAATGGAGGGGACTTGATCATTTAACTGAAGGAGGAAGTTATCCAGGTCACGATTCATGGGCCAGATACACAAAATATTGTCGACGTACGACAACCAAGGGATGCCAACCCCCAGGATTCTCGGAATGTAAGTAATTTCGAAAAACTCCATATAAATATTGGAGAGGAGGGGCGATAAGGGGTTGCCCATGGCCATCCCAAAAACTTGTTGATAATACTCGTTATCGAAAGTGAATTTACAGTCTTTGATGCAAAGCTTAATAAGATCCAAAACAATGTGTGAAGGTAGTGGCAGGTCATACTTATGTAATTCTTGGGAGAGAAAGTCAAGCATATCGTCAATCGGCACTTTTGTAAACAATGAACAAACGTCGAAACTTAACCAAAAAAGGCAGTGTTAAAACCCGGGCAGATTTCCAGTATAAATTTGTATTTTTATAATTCATTTGATCTTGTGCTAAAAATCGATATTTTTTCCTTACAAATCTGTATGCCTCTCTGATAATCCTTTAATTTTTAATTTTTATTTTTACTTCTCCGTTTATTGCATATATATATATATATATATATATATATATATATATATATGTATATATATATATATATATATATATATATTATATATATATATATATATATTTTTTTTTCTTTCTGTAACCTATATATAGGCTGTCACCCTTTTATGTACTTCAGTGTTCCTGAGGATGTCATTAGACGAAAGCGCTTGAGCACCATTTTATGTTTCCTCTCCTTCGTGGTTTTATTCATCATATATATATATATATATATATATATATATACTTGTGTGAGTGTTACAAGACATTAACATACAAGAGTCTAGTAGTGTTCTAGAGTATGCAAAACAAAAGCGGGAAAACAAATGAATTTCTGATCCAAACCTCAACTTTATACCTTTTATTTGAAATTCTAAATTTGCAAAGACAGAGAGACCATTTTCGAATTGTAATTTCTCATGTTAAATTTAGAGCAGAAAATGCATATATCCTTGATGTAGATACCTTTCATGAGTTCTCCTAAATTAGCTCTATCTTTTCTTATTATTTGTGTTTGTCTTTTCAAATATACCTGGATGACTATTCGCACAGTCAACGTTAAATTTACCGCCTGTTTCTGCTTATCTACTTCGGCCTTTAGGTGAAATCGATATCATTTGAAACTGAGACTATTGGAAGAGGAACATAAAGGGGAGAAAGGCTCCAATCTCATCATTGGAGAAGAAATAAAGATCACATTCACTCAATCCATGGATCCCTTTGAATACAAATGCTATCCGAGACCTACCGAGCAAGAGGAAGGATCGCCATTGCTCTTGTTTTTTATCTATTTAGATTTTATTTGATTATTTGCTGTTTTGCTTAACGTAGCAACAGAATTGTTTGGGTGGTAAGCAAAGGTAAGAAATTGTGATGCATCCATACGCATGTGTATTACCTATTTTTTGCTAATTCAATCAAGAGCACTATTTGAACAACGACGTTGAAGACAATATCAGTGTTCAGTTTACAGTAACTAATTGTTTGCTTGATTTCTATTTTGACAACCCCAGTATTATAATACACGTTAAAGTTTATATTATTAATCATAATTTACTGAAACACTCTCTCTCTCTCTCTCTCTCTCTCTCTCTCTCTATATATATATATATATATATATATATATACACACACAGAGGGTGTCCCGTAAGTCTGGAACCATAGGGCAAAACAAAATGATAAAAACCGCAATAAAAACGCCGAAGAGACTTTTGGAGACTGTTTGTGAAATGAGTGAGGATGGTAGCGGCTGTGTCATCGTCAGTGGATGTCCTCGGAGGTCCACTGCGTGGTTTATCTCCTATGGATCCCGTTTCCTTGAACTTTGCTACAAGTTTGCCGACACAGCTGTGTGTTATCGGAGCGCGGTCCGGATGCCATCTGTTAAATTCCTCAGCGACCTCCCTCTGACTCCGATTTACTACGAGCAAAATTACCTGGATGCGTTCTTCCTTACTCAAAGACATCATGGGCACTTGCATAAACGGAAAAACATGAATTACTTACTTTACCCTGTGGTTCCAGACTTATGGGACACCCTGTGTATATATATATATATATATATATATATATATATATATATATATATATATATATATATATATATATATATATATATATATAGTGGCAGAGACGTTTTTAAATACTTTAGCGATGTTCCATCAACACAAACACGAACAAGATGACGTCACACAAGCACGACTAAGATGACGTCACAGCGCGGGACTACTTCAGGACATCACACCTGAACTTCGTTACAAGGACTTCTACACGCACCTCGATTTCTCTCTCTTCGAACACCAGTGACCCGAGAGCTACCACCCTGTAAAATCTTTTGTGCAGGCCCCATTTGGGCCTGATGTCATTCACTTAACTTTATATAAAGACTAATCATTACTTCGTGCGTTATTAATATGAAGTCTTCATTATAGTGAAGTCAATATTCAAGTGTACACATTATTTCGAATGTAAACAACCAATTTAAATTTTGCATCATCTGTAAATCATTTATTTTTGTTTAACAAAGAAAGAAAATTTATTCTATCAATCAATCTAATTAATATCATAATTTGATCTGCAAATATCTGGTGATCTCCAGCCCACTCATTAACAATTAACGTAATTATCATCATTATAATTATCCTACCAACATTTACGCATAAATTGGTAACTAACTAACTAACTAACTAACTAACTATATATATATATATAAGGGTGTGTTTATGGTATATGGTGAAAAATGCGAAATGAAAATGCAAGGGAGCAGAACCCTTTATTTTGTGAGGATACATGAGAAAACAGAACAGGCAAAATTTATTTGTAATCCAACAACATTTAGAGGTTGCCACAGCTGATAGGTATTTTCAATTTATAGGGCAATGGAAATTTTAATTCTCAGTTTAAATGATAAATTGCATCTCCAATATACATCTCCAATAAGTATTCAGAACAAATATATCGTGTGAGTATATTCACTAAATTCATAATTAACGATTAAAGTACATGACACCTCGAGTGTTGGCGTTCATTTTTTCATCAAAATGGCTTTGGAGGCTGTCGGCAAGACTTTACGATGTTCTTCGACGATTTGAATCATGAACTGCATCTGCTCTTCATTCCGAGTCCTTCCAGCCTTCGTGAATTCTTCAATGCTATGCCTCGCTCTGCTGCATCATTCACTACATTTAAGGAATCCACCCTGATCTTTGCTGAACCAAAGCTGGTGTTGTTTTCCCAGTTTGATGGATCCTCTTGCAGGAAATCGACCGGAAGATCTAGAAGGGTGAACAGATTGTACGTATTGGAAGAGCAAAAGTCTGCCAGGGTCTTTCCTCTTGGACCTGGAATCCAGACTCGTCGGGGGGGAGCTTCTGACCCTTCAACGGAATTCATATTCTCTACCATTTTCCGCTTCTCATCATCATCGACTGCAGGATCGAATAGTGCAAGGCCCACGTTTACCTCATTGAGGTACCAGAGATGCCGATTAAAACTCTTGTACCCAGCGGCGTTGGTGTTTTGCAACTTTTGAAGGAGGGCTAAGTCGCTTCGTGGAGCGCTTGCTGCTTCTCTTGCTGAAAACCACGGAAGGACGTAATCTTGAGCAACGAAGAGACAGAAGTCCCGCAACCCAGAAATCAGTCGGTCACTGCTATTTGCTCCACGAGATGTTGAAGGACATTTGTTCATGTGCATCGTGAACTGGTATCTGAACATCCAAATCTTGAAAGAGTAAATTCCACGCGCCATCCACCGTGCTCGGTGCAAAGCCCCTGGAGCCATGAACACGGGACTCCGACGTCCGTGAGGTACTCCTCCCAAGAAAATGACTACAAGTTCAAGAAGCTCTTTGTAGTCATCTCTGGGATGCTTCACTTTCAGAAGGTCATTTGCTTCATGAATCATCTTCTCGGCCCAGGGACTGATCACTGCAGCCGTGTCCTCTTCGTCCGCGGCAGTGGAGTATTCATTCAATTTCAGTTGCGGCCAAACATTACGGAAGCTCTGGAAAATCGTAATCTCAGGTACTTTGGAAAGGTCTCCAACAAGGAAAGAAAATACTGCTTCAAGCAGCAGTTCCAGCACGTGATGTCGACACGCAAAGTAAATCATTTCACGCCCGAGAGCCTGCTCTACTCGCACACACACTCCTCCGTGGATGCCGGTGTTGGTGGCTGTCGTGTCAAAGCAAAGAGCTTTGATCTTCTGGCCAAGATCCCAGTTTTCGATGGTTTCGATGATGATTGCTGTCCTTTCTGCCTTGGAGTCTGGGAGTTTGGGGATGGCTAGAATCTTGCTCATCCCATCCCCGGTAACTAAGATGGCTAAACGGTCGATTTTGTCTCTTCCCATTAAGTCTGCCATAAGTTTTCCATCCCATTGAAGAACAAGAGGGCATTCAGGCTTGTAGGAAGCTCTCACCTCTGCTTCGTGGGCTGATCTGTACCTGGATCTGCTGGCCCGAATAGCACTTGGACTGAGGCACATCTCACTTATGTCCTGACCCATTTGCATGCCAAAGGGGAATAGAACACGAGCAGCTGCCCTGTCGCTCATCCGCGTGCGGTCCAATGCCGCAGCGACCTCCGAACTGATTGCCGTCGTCCCACGGCGATGTTTTGGAGCCGACGATGTAACTGGCTTTCTTTCGGGACTTGTTTCCTCACTTGATGACGCTGACGATGAGGTTTCCATAACAACGGTAGCAGAGATTTCTTCCATTTCCTGCACATGCTTGTCTTTCCGCTTCAATTCCTGAGCAGTTCTTTCTTGGGCCCTTGCGACTTTTTTGGCAATCTTCTTGTCGACATTTCCAATCCTTCCTCTCCGACCCTCCTCCCTTTGAGCAAGCAGGAAGTCCTTGTCCTCCTGAATTTTGATAAGATTTAGGGCATTTTGGTGACCAATGTCGCAAAGGTTGTTCAAGCTTGACCTGAACGCAGCCTGGTTGTCCAAATTGGTCTTCGTTTTCCGCGAAATTCTCTTCTTCAAACCCTGCCATTCGTCATGCAATTTCCGGACGTGCTTCTTGACGTCGTGTGGATGTTTCGTCGGTAAACCTTCTGTCACCCAGATTTCAATGATGGCTTGTGATGTCGAGGACACACTCTCAGCTAAGGATTTCTTCTCTTCATTGTGGAGATGGAAAAGGTACTTCAATACATCACCTCTTGAAGGTAATTGCTGACCGGCAATAGTAGGACTTGATGACCCCACAAGCCAGATTGATTTCTTCGATCTTGTACATGCCGCCATCGTTCACCAGTTATCTGTGAATAAGACAAAACAGTGAAATTGGTAAGTTAATTTAACCCATTCATGGATAAAGTACCTCAGGAAAATGTGTAGAAATAAGCCACCATCTTTGTAACCGTAATCTGTGTTCAAACAATGATTGGCTGATAACCCATGAACACAATATGTATTAAAATTATAATAATTTTGCGAAATCATGCATACATAACCATTTACAGTATATCCAATCCATATATAAATTTAAAATAATCTACGGTACACTACACTATTTCACTCAGACGATGCGAAAAAAGATGATTGCAATACGCTGAAGCAGAGAGCGTCCAAAATTTTATACGCATAAAAATTAAACCTTATAACTATTTTTGGAAACAAAAATATTGCCGGTAAAACAAGTCATTATACTTACAAACAATTCATAATACCATCCATTACAGTGCTAAGTAAAAAAAAACGTTTGAAATATATGAATTATTTAAATAACACTTACCGTTATGAGAACTGTGATGCTTCTTGGCCACCATTACGTAAATGCATGAAAGACGTGAGTAATTAAGAGAAAACGATTTAGAATTAAAGAAAATTCATTTGTTGGTATACTGAAGTAAAGAAATATGGATTAATTATCAGAACGCAATTGACAAATGCAATTTCTAATTTTGGGGACGCTGTGTATCAATGGGTTAATAAACACTAGAAGTGACTTAAAAAGGGCGCATAAATAAATGAGCATATGGGTAAAACTTTGGGGTCTTTGGGCAACCTCTAAATATTTGATGATTTTCCAAAAAAATCATGTGCTTTATTTGCTCCCGGAACCTCATCATTTGCGGGGTTCCGTGACCCGAAATTCACACTTTCAGTTTTTAAAAGCACCCTAATATATATATATATAATATATATATATATATATATACATTCAACTGCAAAGAACACGCAGTATAAATAACGTAAAGAACGACGCTTGTATAGGAGATATTCCGCGCAAGACGAGAAAGAGAAAACAACAAATGGTACTTCATTTTTTCATTTGTTGTTTTCTCTTTCTCGTCTTGCGCGGAATATCTCCTATACAAGCGTCGTTCTTTACGTTATATATATATATATATATATATATATATATATTAGGGTGATTCAAAAAAATCAAAGTTTTTTTTTAATTGTTCAACCTGTATTTTTGTTCCCTATGACAAAAAAGTAGTGTATGCCAAATTTGGTGAATTTTAAATGAAATTTACTATGTGCTACCAGGCGTCAAAGTTTCCCTCTTTTTCAATTTGTTTGTTTTTACAACTTATGATTTTATGTTTAATTGTTTATATTTCAGAATTTTTAATTAATGGTTTATATACTAGCTTGCTTTTAATTGTTGCTTGGAACTCGTAATTTTGATACCAATTAATCGATTATGGAAGCTAGGCCTAACTCACCATCACCCAGTTGCTCATTTGGGAGAAGTTCTACAAGAAAAGAAACTGAAGTATGGCTAATTGGGCAGCCCTCTGCAGTACTAAAAACATCCGTATTACCATCAGAGAAGGAAATGATGGCCCTCTTCATGCACTACAGAAATATTAAAAAGCAAGACATTAGAGAATCATGCTGCTCTACTGCATATGATGTGCTAGCAGTTTGGAAAAAAGCAGGAATACCAGCAAAACAAAGAATACATGTAGTAGATAAAATTCAAGGAATACTGAAGGAATGACAGCTGCTTAAGAAAAACAAAGCAAACAAATTGAAAAGATCACAAAATTTAAATAATAAAGAAGAAAAATGGAAAGATAAACTGGAAAACTTATTTGACATTGCTCATGAGAATGCTATGCAGCTTATAAAAATAGAAGATGATAAGAAATTCTTGAAAATGCAACGTGAGAAAGGACGTCATGGAAAAATGGGTACCATTGATACGGCTGTTGCTAAAAAAGAGCAAAGAGCAGCAGAAAAGCAACAACGTTATGAAAAGAGGAAAGCAGAAGAAGAGATCAAAAGAAAGAAGAGTGAAGAGGCTGTCATACTCACCAGTACATCATCAGAATCAGAATCAGAGGAGAGTAAAAGTGATGAATCTGGTTTCTGTGCTGTACAACCTTCAACATGGAAAAGTAAGGTTGGCAAACGTAGAAAATTGTTTGATGATAAATTATTAGGAAGTCTTGATGTTGCAAAATTGAGTGACAGAAATGCGTCTCTTTTTAATGCAAACAATCAGACATCGCTTGAATGGGACATCTGCGAACAAATAAAATGCATGTGTTTCAATACAACGGCAGCCAATACTGGTCCTAGAAATGGTGCAGCTATTCTTCTAGAACAAAAATTCGACAACGATTTATTGTGGCTAGCATGTCGACACCATATATTTGAAATTATGCTGGAAGCTGTTGTTTCAAAGTCTTTATCACCATCTTCTGACCCAGATATAGTCCTTTTTAAGAAGTTCAGAGAAAAATGGTCAAGCATTAATAAGGAGGACTACGAGACAGCATTATCAGATCCAGATATCTATGAAAATATTCATGACATCAAAGATGACATAATTATATTTGCAACAAATCAACTAGATACATTCCAACCAAGAGACGATTACCTAGAACTATTGCAGTTAACAATTATTTTTTTGGGAGGTGAACCAAAAGGTGGAATCAAATTTAAACATCCAGCAGGACTTCATCGGGCTAGGTGGATGGCCAAAATTACATATTCATTAAAAAATTTTATGTTCAAATCTCAGTTCAAAATTTCAGTAAAAGACAAAAAAGGACTAAAAGACATCTGTCTATTTGCTACTCGGTTATATGTAAAGGCATGGTTTACAGCTCCTGTGCCATCTTGCGCTCCTCGTCTTGCTCTGGAATTATTACAGAATCTTGTAGTCTACAAACAAATAAATGACACAATTGCATTTGTTGCTATTAAAAAACTGTTAGGTCACCTCTGGTACCTATCAGAAGAACTGGTAGCCTTGGCCTTTTATGATGATGAAGTGCCTACTGAAACGAAAAACAAAATTGTAAAGGCCTTGCAAAATACAACAGAAACTCTTCCTGCAAAACGGGCTTTTCTAGATCCTGCACTTATTCCAACGAAGAAATTAGAAGATTTTTGTCATCAAATACTCAAAGATTCTTTACAATAACAGAATTTAGTTCAAAATTTTTACTCAAAGATGCTAAAGAATGGCATAATGATGAAGAGTATAACTCCGCTAAGAAATCTATCAAACAGTGGAAAGTCGTGAATGATATAGCGGAAAGAGGAGTAAAATTAATGGATGAATATAATAAAATACTAACACATGACGAAGATCAAAAACAATTCTTGCTACAAGTAGTGAAAAACTACAGGGCTGTTTACCCTGATAGAAAGAAAGAAACATTGATGAAGTAAGGACAGCTAATGTCTCAAATATCATGCTAGTTTAATTATGCATGCTTGTGGTTATGGTAGGACCTACGGGGGAGCTTTCCACATTAAAAAAAAGCAATGCGCCTTGTACTGTACCCCCTGGGTGGTGTGGAAAAATTTGACAATTTGAGTCGTTCTGTCAATTTTTAATTGCTGGTAGCAACCCCTAAAAATTAAAAATTTGCTAAAATATTTTAGGATAGTTGTTTTTATGCTGAAATGAACCATTTAAAGGGTTGAACACATTAAAATATATAAAAAAACTTTTTACCCCCATATTTGAATCACCCTAATATATATATATATACATATATATACACAGGGTGATTCAAAAGTCAGGTTACATAGGGAAATATTGTATTATGTAATGAAACAGGGAAATAGTCACATCACATGTTCGATATGGCAAAGAAACAGAAAAGCCCTATGTAACCTGACTTTTGAGTCACCCTGTATATATATATATACATTGTGTATATATAAACTTATATAAATTAACTTCTGTAAAGTAATAGTAGAGCTCCCTATATCATTTTCTCCCTTTGACCAATTTCATATAGTAAATGGACAATGTAGTTCCTCTTCCTTCCTGAGCCTATATATAAGCTTAAATGTGTTTCCTTCGTTTCTGTTGAATATAATGACTCCGAAGGCGTTTTCTTAGTTGGCGTTAATTGGCGTTAATGAATACTCGTTAAGTAAGTTAAATAAAGAATTAAGTAAGACTTTACAAGTCTTCAACATTTAAATATTTTCACTTTGTGTATAATTTTTTTTAGGGATGGCAGAAGAAAAAAACAAAAATTGTAGAAGAGCTTACTAAAGAAAAAGGAAAAACCAATATTTTCTTTTAAATTAGAAGCGAATAAGTGATTAAAATATAAATAAATAATTTAAATAATATACTACAAAATTGTAAATCCAAAGGAAGACTTTGTAATCTTTTGGTAAATCTTTTTTTTTCAGCTCAGGGGGAGAGAATAGAAAGTTATTTGGGGAAATTGAAAGGAAAGATCCCTCGAATGAAAATTAATGGACAGAAAAGATTACAGGCGGTAGAGAAAATGAAGTGGATGAGTTTTGAGGCTCGGTTGATATTTGAAATGGATGATACAGGGCCATGGATGAGGCAATGAGGTGGATGAGTTTGCGGTTAGAAGATTGGTTGAAGAAAGATACGGAAGAGAATCGATCTCAGTTTGGAGGTATGAACCTTGAAAAGAAATTTTCATTTTTTGTTTAGAAATGAAAGCAATTTTTATTTTAAGACATACAAACTCATTTCTAAAGAAAACTTGAATGAATGACTAAAGTTTCAATATGTCGAAAAAGAAACCAGTTATGAGAGACTTTGCATAAAATATTATCACAAAAATATGTAATCTTTAATCACAACTTTTAAATAAATGATTCTTTTTAATGGATCTTATAATGCGGGTTATTTATCAAACTTGAATACAGTGAAATTGTTGCAGTTTTACTGCAGGAGTTAATATTTTATATTCTTTTACTTTCTAACTTAATTTAATAATGATGTATGGCAACAGATCTCTTTGCACAATTACTGTGCAGCCATAACAAATTGCTGTCGCATAATATTTATATAAGTGTATGATAGATGGAATTACAAGGACAAAGCGTGTCAAGGACAAGTTCTCATGAATGAAAATTTCTAGTTTCCAAATAAAAAACGCATGAATTTCATAAACTGCAATTAAAATTTTTCGGTTTTTTTATGCAGGAAGGAGGGGCCAAAGGCAAATGCCCTCAAAAGCGCCCCTCCCATAGAAGAAGAAGAGAGCCAAAATCAAGGTCCGGGGTTTTCGAGATGCCTAGACACTCTACTTTTGAAAGATGGAAGGTCATAGACAGGAGGAAAGATGAATTGAGAAAGATTGTTCCAGAGTTGACCGGTTGAGTAGATGGAAGACTGAAAATACCGATTAACCCTTGCACTAGATAGTTGGACACAATAGGAATGAGAAAGTGTAGAAAGTCTGGTACTGCGTGCTCTCCTTAAAGGAGGAGGTATGCAATTAGAGAGTTCAGAAGAGCAATGTCCGTTATGATAGCAATAGTAAAGAGAGAGTGAGGCAACATTGCGGCGAAGAGAGGGGTAAGAGGTGGGGAATTGATGAGACGAAAAGCTTTTGATTCCACCCGGTCAGGTACGGCTGTGTGGGTTGAACCATCCGACACATGAGAAGCATACGCCATACAGGGGCGAACAAGACCCCTGTACAGAGACAGCAACTGAGTGGGGGTGAAGAAACTGCGGAGGCGGTGCAGCACACCGAACCTCTTAGAAGCCGTTTTAGAAAGTGAGTATATGTAATATTTTCAGGAAAGATCACGAGAAAAGGAAACGCCATGAATGTTAAGAGAAGAGGAAGGATTGAGTTGTATGTTGTTGAAGATAAGGGGCAGGTCGTGTGGAAGATTGTGACGAGTAGACAGATGGGGGGACTGAGTTTTTGAGGCATTGAAAGCCACAAGGTTTTCTCTGCCCCAATCATGTATAGCAGAAAGATCAGAGATCAGGTGTCCCATAGCAGTCCTAATCGAATCATGACGCGACTACTGTGAGGGACGCTTTGGGAAACGGGTGGAGAAGTGAAGAGTGGAATCATCGGCATAGGAGTGAATAGGACAGTAAGTGCGAATTAAAAGATTATTAATAAATAAGAGGAAAAAAGTGGGTGACAGGACACAACCCTGAGGAACACGACTGTTAGAAGAAGAACAGTGGCCATCTACAACTGCAGCTATAGATCGGCCAGAAAGGAAATTAGAGATGAACGCACAGCTAGAAGGATAGAAACCGAAGGAGGGCAGTTTGGAAATTAAAGATTTGTGCCAGACTCCATCAAAAGCTTTCGATATGTCTAGTGCAATAGCAAAAGTTTCACCAAAATCCCGAAAGGAGGATGACCAAGAGACAGAGATTTGCAAGAAGATCACCAGTAGAGCGTCCCTTGTGGAATCCATACTGACTATCTGAAAGATTGTGAGAAGAAAGGTGTTTAAGAATCTTCCCATTAAGGAGAGATTCAAAAACTTTGGAAAGGCAAGAAATCAAAGCAATTGGACAATAGTTGGAGGGTTGAGAGCAGGTCACCCTTCTTTGGGACAGGCTGAATGAAAGCGAACTTCCACCAGGAAAGAAAAGTACCAGATGAGAGACAAAGCCGAATGAGTTTGCCTCGGCTGGGTGTCAGCACAGAAGCACAGTTCTTAAGAACAACAGGAGAAACACCATCAGGACCATACGCCTTCCTAGAGTTGAGCCCAGATAGGGCAGAGAAAACATCTTTAGAAGAGATTGTATGCACACATAATAAAGACAGAATGGGGAGGAGATGGAGGAACAGCACCGGAATCGTCCAGGGTTGAATTGTAAACGAAAGTTTGAGCGAAGATTTCAGCTTTGGCAGGATAAGAGACGGCAACTGTGCCGTCGGAAAGGGAAAGAGGAGGGAAAAAAGAGGAAGCAAAGTTGTTGAAGAGGTTCTTAGCTAGATGCCTGAAAGAGCGAGACGAATTAGAATTGGCTAGATTTTCACATTTTTGTCGGATGAAGGAATTTTTGGCGAGTCGAAGAACAGATTTTGCACGATTCCGTGCAGAAATATAAGCTGAGTGAGAGTCAGGAGTTGGATGGCGACGGTATCTTCTGAAAGCCTCCTCTCTGTTGCGGATAGCATTAGAACAAGTAAAGTTAAACCAAGGATTTTTTGCATTCGTAGTAGGAATAGAATATGGGGTGCGAGGGCAATTCGTCCCCGGACAATTCGTCGCCGGACAATTCGTCCCCGGACAATTCGTCGCCGGACAATTAGTCCCTAGGACAATTCGTCCCCGGACAGTACGTCGCCTACAAAATTAATTTTTAAGTTTTAAATTGTAATATGACCTTAAGTACTCGTCGCCTTCAAAATAAAAGTAAGAAACACTCCGCAACTTTTTCTTCATAAAACCTTCATAAATTAAAAATTATTATTTAAGTTAGGCTTTAAAACAAGTAAAAACCTAACCTAACCTAACCTAACCTAACCTAACCCCGTACCATAAACGGCTTAGAAGCTTTTCACAGTGCCCTGAATCGTGCGGTGAGCGCAATCCACCCCAATATATGGACTCTTATAGACGTGCTACGACGCGAAGAAGGTTTGGCGAGAAGCAAAATGCAGAAATTTCTTCAGGGGGAAGTCGTTTTTAAGAAGAAAAAATACAGAGATCTAGATAGTCGTATACTAAAATTAATAGAAAAGTATGACTCGATAAATAAGCTTCAGTTCTTAAAAGGGATTGCCCATAATCTCAAATTTTAAATGCCTTTTATGCTTTCACTTTATCTGTTTTTTAATGTTTGTTACTATTAAAATGTATTGTATGTAACTGTATGTAATAGTAAATATTAGAAGTTTTTTACGTTTTCTAAAACCTAACTTAGATAATAAATTTTATTTGTACGCGGCGAACTGTCTTGGGACGAATTGTCCGGGGACGAATTGTCCGGGGACGAATTGTCCGGGGACGAATTGTCCAGGGACGAATTGTCCGGACACCGAAATATGGAATGTAAAAGGGTGTCAGGAAATGATTGCCCCCCCTGTACAGAAGAAACTGAAAGGAATAGAAAAAAACAGACAAAACCACGCGAAAGAGCGTTTAATTTTGAATAAAAAACACTTGTTTTAATATCGGGTGTTGCCCCCATTTGCAGCTCTGACGGCCATTAATCGACGGGGGTATGATCCCAGAAGTGTCTCAAAGAGATCGGTATCATGACTCATTTCTTCAAGGACTTCGTTGATCTTTGCAGTCATAATTTCTGTTGAATACCGATTCTGAATGGGTTGTTCCAGCATTAAGGACTCCACCCGATCCTTCATGATTGATCCGACATGTTCACAGACATTAAGATCGGGAGAATTGCCAGGCCATTCATTATTTCCGAAAAAATCAATGTTATTGTCCTTAAGCAGTTGTTGAGTCGCAAGTGCTTTCATACAGGGGGCTTTGTCGTGAAGAAAGGTTGCCTGTTCAGCATCCAAAACACACTCGGGGTCTTTCAAAAACGGAATTACATGTTGGGCTAAAATTACATTTCGAAAATAAGGCCCATCCCAACTGGTTCCTCTTGGTTTGATAACCCAGATGAGCTCCCGAATAGAGAACATAATGAAAACACCCACACATGCTGGATTTTTTACTATTTCTCGATACTTCTGGTCGTCTGGGACTTCATCAGGAGTTGTTGCCCAAACCCGATCATTCTGAAAATTTGGTTTTCTGGAGACATAAACGAAGAATTCATTGCTGACAACCAAGTGAAGGAAATCGTCTTCCGTCCATTCCTCAAGATAATCACAAAACCATAGCCGATCTTCAATATTAAGATCACTCTTCCGTGGCTTAGCTATTTCATGCCAAGCACTCAAGCCTTGGCGAACTCGAAATTGATGCACAAGTTGCCGATTGACTATCTTACCACGACGGATAAGTATCTCTTTCGCTACCTCAGAGCAGCTCTTCTTTCGGCGCCGTGATGCAGCAAGCACAATGTCTTTCGATTCTTGAGATAATTTCTCCGGTCTTCCTCCTCGAAATTCTGTTTCACAATCTTCAGGATTCTTATTCCAATTCCTTTTGACAAAGTCTTCTGATCTTTTTAATCTCTCAGCCACCCAGTGTCGAGTTATGAAAGTTGCACCAGCTTCCTTTGCTTCACGAAATGTGACAGCTCGAATGCGGTCAAGAACTCGCTTTTTCTCTGAATCGTTCAAAATAGATGATGCCATGGTTTCTGTGGGGAAAAAAATGGTAAGAATTAAAATCACAGGAATAGAATATAATGGTTTTTATTCAGATTTTAACGCTCTTTCAAGTGGTCTCGCCGGTTTTTATCTATCTCTTCTAGTTTTTGCTCTACAGGGGGGGGGCAATCATTTCCTGACACCCTTACACTAGGGTGGAATCACTTTTCACTTTTTTTAAAAAATTATAGCTGGTCAAAGTTTTTCCCATGATTTGGTTCAGTGGAAGTACAATGACACCATGTTTACCAAAATCGGTCAATATTTAGGGGTCGCGCATCGACCTTGAAAATTTCAATTTTGGAAATTTGGCCAAATTGACAATTTTTTACTGAATAAAGATAAATCATCAAATGACCATATTTTCTGAATCCTCTCAGTGAAAGAAATCCTCTCACATACTTACCAAGTTGATAGGACAAGTGGTTTAGAAGTTATACTTACCTTGCGATAGCATTAAAATTTAAAATACCGTATTTGTCCCCGTACCTCCATATGCTGTCTGCCATTGTCTGCTTTTTAGGATAAGATAAAACGAATAAGGAAAGATCGAATGTATTTTGTATTAAAACGGTTTACCGATATCACTAAAGGCACTTACTCCGGTGCCCCTAACTAGGTTCAAAAACTGTATGAATCGTGGTTAGAACACACGTCATCTTAAGGCGTGCGCCATGTACTCTCTCTGCTAACTCCCTTTCCCTCTGCGCTACGTCATCTTGGCAAGTGACGACTTCTTGAAGTCACCGAGTTCTTTCCGGCTCTTTTCCACGAGCTGAAGAAGACCCTGCAGCTGTGACTCGTCTTTTGTGACAGTGTTCGCGTAATCTTCTATCAGTTTTATCCCTCTCTCTGCCACGTCGTTGGTAACTTTCAGATGCGAGATGACATTCTTCAGATCACAGTAGTTCTTATCTTGATCCCACTTATTCACCGGCAGAGTGAGCCACGTAGACGCGCACACCTGCAGGCCTGTGAACACGAACCACGATGACTCATCGATCAGGTCCGGAAGGCGCGTCGTGTCATCAACCGAGACGTTGTCATACGTGAAGTCCTCGGGCACAGCGAGGCGGCACAGCTTCTTTGCCATCTCGTGCTTCACAGTGTCTTCCACTTTGTCACTGCAGAGGGCGAAAACGACGGTCTGAGGCCTCAGATACCACAAGTGCCGCCTGATCACTGCCAGTGAAGCCTCTGCAATCTCGCGATCCACAGCCCTGTACTGCAGAAGACGCTGGTACAACACAAGGTCATTCAGCGGGGCATCAGCTGCGACAGGAGCCGCCAGCCAGGCAGGTGCGTAGAGGAGTGCAGTAAATAGTACCACTCTCTGAAGTTTCTGTACCAGCTCGTCGTCGAACTCCAGCTGACCGCTGAACATCAGGAGCTTCGTGTAGTAGATGATCTGAAACGAATACGCACTGTGATGTATAAATACCGATACCACTCCATATAAGTTTGTTTAATGGTAAATTATTTATCTTATTTTTTTCTGGTAGGGACTTCAAATGGCTGTTTGCAGAAGGCAATACAATATTTAACTTCTAATTCAAAATACCAACCTTGGCCATCCACCTCGCATGATGGTAGGCTCCTGGGCGCATGAAGTGTGTGCCACGACGTGGCTGGGCCCCGAGTACCAGGAGTGTAATCTCCGCCACTTCTCGGTAGTCTTCTCTGACAAGACCAGAAGCGGTGCCGAGGAACTTGACTGCCTCATCTCGGAGCTCCATCAGCCACGTCACCTCCGCCAAATGCTCGATCTCCAGCTCGCGATAAGTCGAGAGGTCGAGCTTGTCCCACCTGAAAGGGGAGTTATGAAAATATTGCATGAAAACGACTGAAGTTTCCCTTTTCGACTGCTATTAACATCATTAGTAGAAGGACGCTGATATCTCAATTGCTCTGAAGGCAAAAAATCATTGGAGAAAACAAATGCGCCTTAGACTTGAAATTCACCTTCTCCTCAGATACTGGAACAAAGGTTCAGTTGGTGCTGTGGTTCTTCCAAACGCGGTGATGACCACTGCCCCCACGATGAGCTCCATAACGTGATGGCGACAGCCCAGCTGGAAGAGCGGTTTACCAAGCATGTTCTCCAGCCGGACCACCGCACCCTGCACCCTCCCCGTATTGGAGGAAGTTGTGTCGAAGCACAGTCCAATCACGTTGTTCTCGCATCCCCAGTCTTTGAGAGCACGAAAGGTCGCCTGGGCCTGGGACAGACCGGTGCCGTCAGCAACAGTCGGAACGGCCAGCAACTTTCCTTCTGTGCATTGGGGAGCTCCGGAGATGAGAATCGCCTGGCGGTGCTCCAATGATCCAAGAGAGTCCTGAAACGTATGTCATACATGCCAATCCATTATCGTCCACTGGAATATGTCAATCCACTGTCGTCACTGGAACATGTTAATTCACTGTCGTCCACGGTGAGGGCAAAACTGACCTTGATTACTTTACCGTCCCAGTGGACGACAGCATGCCTCGGAGATACGAAGGATTTCTGCACAGCTGTCGACACTTCACAACGATGTGCCACTCTTCCACGGCGAGACGTGTCCTTCGAGATACTGAATTTGTCCAGGTCTGCGGGCGGATCTGCCGAACGTAGGACTGCCGCCACGACACTTGCCACCTATGTGCGAAATTGAAAGGAAATTGACAAGGATGCGTATGGTTTTTATGTGACAAAATAATCACTAAATTTTCCGTCGTTACGTCTATTATATCTTTGTCAAGGAAAGATCATTACTGATATATACACACCTGATTATTGGACATCCGGAAGCGATCAGCCACTTCAATAACAGCCGGTGCATTGAGGATGCGGTGAGGAAGGCTGATTGATACAGTTGATTCTCTCGGCTGTCGGTATGGTGGTTCTAGCTGTGATTCGGAGTTGCTCGATGATCTGCTTTCTATAGATTCATCGTCGCTCTCAGCTTCGGTTCCTAATTTCGTTTTTGAGGTGCCTGGCTCATCACGAGATTGTTGTCTTGAGAGTTGCCGTTTTCTCTTGACAACGAACACTTTATCATTCCCACTCATTGTTGCCTGGCGCAGGCCCCGTTGATCCTCATAAAATTTAATATCTTCTTGTTTGTTGTTGTCTGAGAGCAGTCGACTTTTCTGTATCTCTTCAATAGCATCGGGAGCTCCGATGTCCCAGAGCTTGTTCAGATTTTCTGAAAACTTCTCCCTGCCTTTTCCCGCGTCACTGTCTCTCATCTTGCTCTTCTGCAGCGAGCGCCACTCTTCCCACAGTAACTCCAGTTTTCTTTCGCAGTTACGCCTCGTGATCGTCTTTATACGTGCCATGTTCCAAAATGCCAGAACATTGGCCACCGTGTCTTTTACGGCGGCCTTCCTGTCAGTAGTTTCCTGCTTGGCATAGAAGAAGTACTGGAGAACTTGATGGGTGGTTGGCAATTTGGCACCACCGATCGAGGAAGATGGCTGACCAATTAAGAAGACGTCCGTGGCTGACCTTAGAGAAGGTGGTGCTGTTGTTGCTGCTTTCTCTTTTCCAGAATAAGTAACTTTCAGAGTCTTCCCACTCCTGGTTGTTAACAGTTTATCCATTGTACTAAAGTCTAGACTTATCAAACAAGAATCAATTGACACAGTTGATCTGTAAAAAGCAAACTGTGATTAGTAAAAATATTGGTCATAGACATAGCGTGTGTGTGTAATTGGGATTTTAGGATGCGCCAGCTACTGATGCTATGATTACGTCCATAACGGGGGACAAATACGGTATTTTAAATTTTAATGTTATTTCTAGGTGAGTGTAACTTCTAAACCACTTGTCCGATCAACTTGGTAAGTATCTGAGAGGATTTCTTTCACTGAGAGGATTCAGAAAATATGGTCATTTGATGATTTATCTTTACTCAGTAAAAAATTGTCAATTTGGCCAAATTTCCAAAATTGAAATATTCAAGGTCGATGCGCGACCCCTAAATATTGATCGATTTTGGTAAAAATGGTGTCAGTGTACTTCCACTGAATCAAATCATGGGAAAAACTTTGACCAGCTATATTTTTTTTAAAAAGTGAAAAGTGATCCACCCTAATGTACACCTCCATGCCCAAGAGAATCCATTCCATGATGCCCTATGCACACTCAGAAGGGCCCTGGCCAAGGAAGCAGTAATCATTCCATGGGAAATCACAGAAGTACTGCCTAAGGGCCTCCCAATCAGCGGCGCCGAAGTGCCAAAGGCGTCTCCTCTTGGAAGGATCCAAAGGCCGAATTGGAGTGATAGGACAAGAAATAGAGATAAGATTGTGATCGGAGGAGCCCAATGGAGAGAAAAGTTTCACAGAGTAAGAAGAAGAAAGATGAGAGGTAATAAAAAATCCATAATGTTGGTCCTATCTCAAATGCGATCGGGGATATGAGTAGGGTGCTGTACACTCTGCTCAAGTCGTTTAGGATAGAAAATTTGTAAGCTAGTTCACAGGGATGTCAGTGAAATGAAAGAAAAGCCAAAGATGTTGATGAACACTGAAATCTCCTAAAATGGAGATTTCAGCAAAAGGAGAGGGGAAAAAAATGTATTCCACTTTGGAAGTGAGGTAGTCAAAGAAATTTGGATAGTCAGTAGAATTAGGAGAAAGGTAAACAGCACAGATACATTCAGTTTGAGATTGACATGCAAGCCGTAGCCAGAGGGTATAGAATTAGGAAGATTCGAGTTCGGGAATACGAAAACAAGTTTGGTCATTGCGTACATATACGCATCATCCACCTTTGGAGTGAAATTGAGTATAGAGAAAGTAAGAGGGTACAGAAAAGGGGTTGCTCTCAATCGTCCCAGACACCTGAGTTTCAGTAAGGAAAAGAAGATGAAGTTTAGAGGAGGAGAGGTGGTGTTCAATAGATTGAAAATTTGAGAAAAGGCCACGAATGTTTCAGAAGTTTATGAAAAGTGAATCAGACAGAGGTCCAGAACATCTCAAAAGGGCGGTAGCAGATCCAATCCCGCTGCCCGTGTCTGCGTTCCCGGTATCGGCAGGGGGAGAGCCAGAAGTGGGGATATTTATGGTCCCCTCCCCAGAGGACTCCAAGGCTCTTGAAGTTGATTCCATTTTTTTTTTAAATTTTGAAAAGATTATGTAGTGTGTAGGGAGAGAAGTTTGTATTTGAGAGCATGCTGGACTGCTCACAGGGTAGATGAGACACGGAAATAGATCAGTTAAGGAGGACAGTGACAGGAGAATCGGGGGTTCCAGCACTCTCTATCTTCTGTCTAACGTTCTCCCCGGAGTACTTCCCTCGTCGATTGGTGTCTACAATCTACTCCTCAAAGGTTTTCACTCTCTATTAAATTCAACATTACAAAAAATAAATTTAAATAAGTTTAAATAAATAATATTAACTATTCACAGAGGTTATTGTTGGCTTGCTAATGAATAAAAGTTTCCATTACATGTTTGTATTCTCTATAAAACTAATCTCCTTTCTTCCCAGTAATACCAGTATATCGGCAAAAGTTTTATAATTAAAACGACAAAAAACATGTTTACATATTCTTCAGCTTTAACCCGATGATATCTGATCTTCGGCTGAAAACTAGTGATGCACCGGAGCTCCGGCTCCGGCCGAGCAGGAGTTCCGGCCATTTTAGATAACCTCCTGCTCCGGCCGGAGGTCTCACTAAATTCCGGCCTCTGGCCGGAGGTGCCAAGTACACCAAACTCAATTCTGACAACTATAAAACTATAAAACTATAAAACCTCATTTCTGCACCTATCCGAATATTTCAGTTCTCAGATGACTGTAATAATAATTTATTTTATGAGTGATCAGTGATTGTATTAATATTTCAGTTCTCAGTGACTGTAATAATAATTTATTTTATGAGTGATCAGTGATTGTATTAATAATTGATTTGATGTAGGCTACTTTACTCAGCATTCAGCAAGACATCATAAGTTTCATAACCTGAGGATATTTTGTTCAATGGGAATTTTTAGAGAAATTAGCACACACAAAACATAGACAGTCGACTTTTATAGAGTTTAAGTTATTAAAGACTTAATAATTTAAAATAGCAGGACTATAATACAGGGTGTACATAAAGTCAGGATCTATTTTTGTGAAGCACTTGGAAATTATATGGAATTCAATCATAAAATGATAAAGTGGTAACATTTATTAAATAATTAAGAGTAGGATTCGACGTGACGCCCATCAGTATCCCTGCACAGCTCAAATCGTTCCGCAGCATTTCTAAACACATTCTGGAGCATTTGCGGGGTTATGTTATCTGCAGCAGTTCGTATACGTGTACGTAAGTTTTGAAGACTCGTAATCTTCGTCTGATAGACGTGCGATTTGATAAAGCCCCATGCAAAGAAATCTAAAGGGGTTAAATCTGGTGATCTCGCTGGCCAAGGTCTGTTGCTACCGCGTCCGATCCAGCGATTTGGAAAACGTCCATTTAGATAATCCTGAACAATTTTGGCATAGTGACAAGGAGCACCATCATGTTGATAGACGACGGTACTAACAATCCTATCCCCGTCGTCTATCAACATGATGGTGCTCCTTGTCACTATGCCAAATTGTTCAGGATTATCTAAATAGACGTTTTCCAAATCGCTGGATCGGACGCGGAAGCAACAGACCTTGGCCAGCGAGATCACCAGATTTAACCCCTTTAGATTTCTTTGCATGGGGCTTTATCAAATCGCACGTCTATCAGACGAAGATTAAGAGTCTTGAAAACTTACGTACACGTATACGAACTGCTGCAGATAACATAACCCCGCAAATGCTCCAGAATGTGTTTAGAAATGCTGCGGAACGATTTGAGCTGTGCAGGGATACTGATGGGCGTCACGTCGAATCCTACTCTTAATTATTTAATAAATGTTACCACTTTATCATTTTATGATTGAATTCCATATAATTTCCAAGTGCTTCACAAAAATAGATCCTGACTTTATGTACACCCTGTATATAAACCCTAAATAGATGAGACGATGGACCACACACACACACACACACACACACACACCACACACACACACACATATATATATAAATACTGAAATAAATTAATTGCCGGAACCTCCGGCCTCCGGCCGAGGAAAAAACACTAAGCCGGAGGTTCCGGCCAAAATCTGCCTCCGGTACATCACCACTGAAAACAATAATAATTACTTTTCGAAGCAGGTTTTGATATTCGAGGATTATAATATTCTAATCATTCCATAATTTTTAACGTATTCTTCTGTCTTTTCCAAGACAATAAAATCGTCTAACGTCAGCCAGAAGAAATTGCTAAAGTGTCACGCTAAGTCTTACAAGTATTAATTTGTAAAGTTTTATCCTTATTTATGCATATTTAAGGATTATCTGGCGCCTTTAATGAATCAAATAGCAAGAATTAAGAGTTTACATAATTATTAAAGTATTATGTATACTTAGCAATATTTGTTTCAAAAGCACTTACTTACATAGTTTATTCCTAAAACAATGTGATGGCTTTATTTTAAATTTTTTTTTTGGTAAAACTTAAATACAGGGAGAGCCAAAAAATAAACCTCCTGGATTTTGAATGTACGTCATTCCCAAAATTATTAGTGTATTCTTTTCTTTGCAGATCAAAGAGAGAATGCTTGGGAGAATCTTTTAGGCAACATTCGGAAACAAAGGACGAAGCATGGTGTTGACAACTGAGGGAAGGATTAAAGTAGTAGAATTTTTCTTGGACTGTAAATCAGTGGTAGAGACGCAAAGACGATACCGCCGCCATTTTAATGTGCGAATTGCACCAACTGATAACTCTCTCCACAGCATTGTTAAGAAATTCAAGGACAAGAGAACAGTTCTAAATCAGTATAGGGAAGCATCCGGAAGGCCACGAATCGGCTGCACAAAGCCGAACATTGAATCTGTCTGGCAATCTGTGATGCGGAGCCCCAGGAAGGCCCTCCGCAGGCGGTCACAGGAGCTGCGTTTGAAACAGCTAAAGAGGACAAGACCAGCTAAGGAGGACAGTGCCCGAAGAAACGGGAGTTCCAGTATTTCCTATCTTCTGCTTAACGTCCCTCCCAGTGTAGTTCCCTGGACAATTGGTGTTTACAATCTCCTCCGTATAACCTGACCTCTGATCTTTCTACTATCTCTGACTGGGGGCAGAGAAAACCTTGTGGCTTTCAATGCCTCAAAAATTCAGCTCCTCCATCTGTCTACTCGTCACAGTCTTCCAAACGACTATCGCCTTACCTTCATCAATACACAACTGAATCCTTCCTCTTCTCTTAACACTCTTGGCGTTTCCTTTTCTCGTGATCTTTCCTGGAAATATCACATATACTCTCTTCCCAAAACAGCTTCTATGTGGTTAGGTGTTCTCTACCGGCTGCGCAGTTTCTTCACCCCTACTCAATTCCTGTCTCTGTAAAGTGGTCTTGTCCACCCCTGTATGGAGTACGTTTCTCATGTGTCGGTTGGCTCAACCCATACAGCCGTACCTGACCGGGTGGAATCAAAGGCTTTTCGGCTCATCAACTCTCCGCCTCTTACTGTCTTCAATTTCTCTCTCTTCGCCACAATGTTGCCTCACTCTCTCTCTCTTTACTATCACTATTATAACGGACACTGCTCTTCTGAGCTCTCTAACTGCATGCCTCCTCCTTTAAGGAGAGTATGCAGTACCAGACTTTCTACACTTTCTCATTTCTTTTCTGTCCAACTATCTAATGCAAGGGTTAATCGGTATTTTCAGTCTTTCATCTACTCAACCGGTCAACTCTGGAACAATCTTCCTTAATCCATCTTTCCTCCTGTCTATGACCTCCCATCTTTCAAACGCAGGGTGTCTAGGAATCTCGAAAACCCAGGACCTTGATTTGGGCTCTCTTCTTTTTTGGGGGAGGGGCGTTTTTGCGGGTATTCGTCCATGGCCCCTACTTCCTATATATATATATATATATAAATTGCTGCCTTCCTTAACCCTTTCTTTCACGAAAATGTTTCCTTTAAACCAGAAAGTGTAAAACTTATTGTTATCGAAAACCAAATATTTTAGTAAACAGTTCATTACATTCCACACATTTTGGGTTCCTTTTTCGATAAGTTGCATTTTAGTATGATTTATATTATTATTTCTGGTAAGACATTACAATCTAAATATAACTGAAAGGGTTAAAGATAACATTATTTTTTAACTTAACATTCGGAAATCTCAAATATATATGAAAAGAAAGCAGAAGACGCGTTACATTATAATCCTCACTGGATTGTTAATAATAGAAGCAAAATAATGCTTCCGAATTCCATGTTGTCTGTCATTCAATCTACTTAAAAATACGATCAATGACACATCCGATAAAATAAGCACTATCATGACACTAAGTATATATATTTTGAGAGAAAGAGAATGTCTCACCGTATTTATCATCTATCATGTAAGGCTGTAAGGCATAGTGGGCCGGTGATACCTGTAAGTTGAGGATAGAAAACCCTTGAGCTCAGATCTCTTATATAAATCAGGCTAAGAAATTCCTGAGGGAGGCAGTAGCACAGACCTACAGCATATGGGGTAGACTGGACAGTGCTGTTCGATGGGTAGACTTTGCAGAAACCTCACGAAAATCGACAGAGCTCCGAAAATTAACTGGTTTTATGAAGAAAACTAAGTGAAAGCAGATATTATTTAGAAATTTTCATGAAAAATGAAGTCATAATTGTTTTGTAATGTAAATTTTTAAATTTTGAATGTATTGCGCGTATATTAATTAATACATCACTTAGTGAAACCAGTTTAATTATATCTCTCTAAATACATAAAAAAGATAAAAAATCTGCTTAACTTTTGTCGATAGTTGTCAAATGCTGAAAAATGAGACTCTCTATATAGGGTCTCTCCGGCAAAGAATTGCCAGACACCTTATTTTCGTATAAAAATTAAAAAATCGTTTCACTATTTTTTCTTGTAAACATTTATTAAACTAGTATTTACAGCTGAAACAATAGTCATAATAATAATAATAATAATAATATTAATAATATTATTATTATTATATTATTATTATTATTATTATTATTATTATTATTATAAATTTAACTTTAAAAGTTATAGTTACATTATAAATTCTGTATAAAGTTTTGGGTGAAATCTAAAACGCAGGCGTTGAAATCTCACGGTTTAGAGCTGAACAGTATGTCTATCCCATATACGTCTATGGGACGTTGAGTAAGTGCATAACTGCATATGCAGTCATACAAAACCATGAATTCGGGTGATAACGTCATCGAATGGGAGGAGATAGAAGGGGCGAATATGAGTGGGTAGTGGTAGGGTAGCTGCCCATACGCCCATTCACGCACACAAAGAGAAAGAGGGTTGAGAAGTTAAAATGTTGGTGATATGTGTTTATATCTACTTATTTTTTTAATGCAGGAAGGAAGGGCCAAGGGCAAATGCCCGCAAAAGCGCCCCTCCCATAGAAGAAGAGCCAAAATCAAGGTCCTGGATTTTCGAGATACATTGACACCCTGCGTTTGAAAGATAAGAGGTCATAGACAGGAAAGATGGAGTGAGGAAGATTGTTCCAGAGTTGACCGGTTAAGTAGATGAAGGACTGAAAATACCAATTAACCCTTGCATTAGATAGTTGGATAGAAAAGGAATGAGAAACTGTAGAAAGTCTGATACTGTGTGCTTTCCTTAAAGGAGGAGGCATGCAGTTAGAGAGTTCAGAAGAGCAGTGTCCGTTATAATAGTGATAGTAAAGAGAGAGAGTGGCAACATTGAGGCGAAGAGAGAGATGGCAACATTGAGGCGAAGAGAGAGAGAGAGAGATTGAAGACAATCAGTAAGAGGTGGGAAATTGATGAGACGAAAAGCCTTTCATTCCACCCGGTCAGGTACGGCTGTGTGGATTGAGCCATCCCACACATGAGAAGCATACTCCATACAGGGGCAAACAAGACCCCTGTACAGAGACACCAACTGAGTGGGGGTGAAAAAACCGCGGAGGCGGTACAGCACACCTAACATCTTAGAAACCGTTTTAGAAAGAGAGTATATGTGATCTTTCCAGGAAAGATCACGAGAAAAGGAAATGCCAAGAATATTAAGAGAAGAGGAAGGCCTGAGTTGTGTGTTGTTGAAGGTAAGAGGATAGTCGTGTGGAAGATTGTGACGAGTAGACAGATGGAAGAACTGAGTTTTTGAGGCATTGAAAGCCACAAGGTTTTCTCTGCCCCAATCAGATCTAGCAGAAAGATCAGGTCAGGTGTCCCATAGCCGTCCTACACAAATCATGAATCGACTGCTGTGAGGGACGCTTTTGGAAGCGGGTGGAGAAGTGAAGAGTAGAATCATCGGCATAGGAGTGAATAGGACAGGAAATGCGAATTAAAAGCTCATTAATAAATAAAAGAAATAAAAAATTTTCAGGTTTGCTGTTTTGGGGAGGTTATTCTACCTGTAAGACGTAGTCTTTAAATTTTATTCCGTTTGAGTTTACAAGTACAGTGATTTTCCTTGTTGAGTATCTCTCTCTCTCTCTCTCTCTCTCTCTCTCTCTCTCTCTATATATATATATATATATATATATATATATATATATATATGAAGGTGAAAACTACTGGTCTCGACTACAATCCCTGAAACTCTACTCTCTCGAAAGAAGGCACGAGTGGTACACAATAATATACATATGGAAAATACTTCAGGGCTTTCTTCCTAACCTTAGAAATGAAATAGAAACAAACTGGAATGAGAGAAGAAGCAGATTTTGCAGAGTCCCAGCTGCTGTGGGACAGGGGGCCATGAAAACGAGGACGGAAAATACCTCAGAATACAGAATACGCGGCCCAAAGCTTTACAGTGCTCTACCGAGAGAAGTAAGGAATCTTCAGCACACCGATATGAATAATTTCAAGAACCAGCTGGACAGATTCTTGTGCAAATTCCATGACCAGCCATGCCTGGTTGGCTACGAGGGAAGGAAGAGATCAGACAGCAATTCCATTCTTCACCAAATCCCGCAAATGAGGCGGGATGCTGCAGAGGGGTCGACCCAAGGTCGATCCTGAACCATCGTTCGAACTCACACAAAGTAACACAAAGTAATATATAGGGCAGTGGTACTCATTGCGCGGCTCGCGAGCCAAATGCGCTACATATATTTGGTTCGCGAGCAGCCTAATGAGTACCACTGATATAGGGTCTATGCCCAGTGTGACGGTTACACGTGTTTCGTTTGAAGTCCGAATAAAAGTGATATTACAATAAAAATCCTGCAGTTAATCCTTTTTAAATAGTGCTAATTTTTGAGTGAATATTAGTGTACACAGTTGTATGTCTCTTTAAGTGGTGAAATAGCGGCGTATGTTGAAATAAAGCAAATAAAATCAAAGCAACTTAATCTACGCATTGTTTTATCCGAGTGTTTTCTTTCCGAGGAAATCTAACTGCTCATCGAAAGGCAATATCCCTCAGTTATCCCCCGTGGTACACTCCCCTGCACCAATCAATGAGAATCTACAGCGTGCCACATCCCCCCCATCCACCACCCCCCGGAATAACGGAAAAAAACTTTCCCTCCCTCATTTCTAAAGTCAAATCAAGTACCTCACTTAATTAATTACCCTTTTGAGTTAATATTTCGTGCACAATCATTTACATACCATTAGAAACATGGCAATGTTAAATAAATTCATACAACCCTGTGGATACTGTAAAAAAGAAACAGATGAATCAAAGACAATTCGGTGCGACCTTTGCTAAACAACTGAACAGAATCAAGTTCTTCTGCAAAAGCTGCATAATCAAAATAAACTTGTTTACAGTCTTTAAAGCAGAAAGAGACTATAAGGAAAAGACAAAAGAGGAATTTATGAATAGCGAACAGAGAGAAAAAATAGAAGGAACGAAGATAGTACAAGAGGAAACTGAAAAATGAGCAGGAAAAAAAGAGCAAAAGCGAGTAAACGGGAAGCAGAAATAAAAGAAGCACCAACCAAGGAAACAGAGGTACAAACCAAATCCAAAGATTTCAAACAAAGGACATTAGCAACAATAGGAAAAAACAAGTAGACAATAAAGAAATCAAACTGAAACCACCAAAAACAAAAGCCCCAGGTAAAAATAGGGAAGAAACTATATGTAAATACTATGTGAAAGGAATTTGCAGATATAAGGGAGGACAATGTATTTCAGAACACCCTCCCTTGTGCAACTACTTCTACAATAATGGTCACTGCAAATTCGGTGGAAACTGCAAATTCTACCATCCGGACATTTGCAAGCTACGCGACATATAGAACCTGCCAGTACGGGAGAAAATGCTACTACCATCATCTCCCAACAAGTTCAAAGGACAAAGGACAAGTTTCAAATGACAACAGGAGGAATGTGAGAAAAAAGTATGTACACAAATAGCAAACAAAACTCTTTTAAACACAAATGGCAAACAAAATTTTTTCAATATCTCGGACACAATACGGTTGCTAAATCTTATACAGCACACGCAGCTGACACAGCTTGGAACCCTCGAGACGGACCGCTACATGGCAAGAAGCTACCAGAACAGGTAGGAGGGAACAGATCCATCTCGGAGGACCACAAGGCTACAAAATACGCAATACCAAAGGAAAACGAACTTAAAATGCATAAGGGGCAATGCAAAACAAAGAACCTAAACATTGTCCTGGAAAATATTCAAGGAATAAAACCAAACAACTCACTAAACAAAGTTTCGTACCTGAAAGGTTTTATGGACGAAACAACGGTGGACATCGCATGCCTCACAGAAACACATCTTAAAGATTGCCAAGGAAACTGCGATGACTGCGAACACTCTATCGATAAGAAAGAGCGGATATAGCAGCGATACGTAAAGGTGGCTGTGCTATTTACATACATGAGAGGCATATGACAGAGACGGTAATAAGTAGGGCAGTCAAAAGTTGACCGAAAAAATTAAGAAAGTTGACCTTACGAATTGAAAAAATTGACTTATAAAGTTGCCTTTACTTTCAATAATAAAAACGATACTTTAATTACTTATTCTTGCTCTTCTACATCAGTTGACCGATTGTGGTAAATTATGAAGTATTTGCCGACATTTTCTGGCAAAAAATTGCGATCCTTACTTAATAATTTATTAAGCATGGAGAAAGATCTCTCTACAGCGGCAGTTGTTGGTTGACATTGCAAAAGCTGACCATAAACTGTTGGTGAGATTTCAGGTCTACTGAGGTTAATTATTTCACAAATACCATTTGTCTTGAGTCTTGTTTCAATGTATTGTTTGACTGAACACATATCCTCGCCAAGGTTGATAGAAGAAATGTTTTCATATGCCTCTCTAATGGTGCAATCAGATGCTTCCATCCTAGTCACTAAGCTAGCAATCAAACTATAATTCATTTTGATTGACATTAGTTGCTTTGGCAGTTTTTCATTAGCAACACTCTCTTTAGCCTTCTGAACAATGATTCCTTCATCTTCAAAATTTTCCACAATTGTCTTCACATTTGGAAAATTGTCTGCATAATAAAAAGCAGCGTTCAGCCAGCTTGCCCAACGTGTTACAATCGGTTCTGGAGGAGTTCCTGTTTCAGCAAACAATTCCTTCCTTCTTTTGTTTTTAAGAGTAGAAGCCTTGACACATGCAATTAAGGTGTCAACATCACTATAAAATGCTCTTATTTGCATCGCACAATTATGTAACAGATGCGCAAGACACGTTACATGGAAAAGTCTTGGAAAAAGTTGCTTGAGTGTCGCTCCAGCTGACACCATGTAACGAGCTGCATCAGACAGAAGTAAATAGAAATTTTCTCTTGGTATCTCGAATTCTTTTACAGTATCGTCAATCTTGTGTATGACAGTTCGTGCATTAACATTTCCAAGAAGAACATCGCACCTGATTAAATATGTTTTCTGGGAACATCAATAGATCCAGCAAGTATGTTCAAATATTTTGAGCCCCTTACTTCACTTTCATCAACAATTAGGAAAACTAATTTACCCTCTAGCAAATGTTTTATTCTACTTAACTCGCTTTCTGCCTGTTTCATTGCTATTGATCTGCAAGTTGACACGCAAGGCACTGCTACACCTAATTCAGAGAACAATTGTTTCACATGAGGGTTGCTCAACTTATGAAGAGGTATGTTGGCTGACAGAAATGTAGTCACAAGTTTTTCCGAAAAATCTGAAGACTTGTACTTTAAAAGGGTTTGCGTCTTTTCATTTCCCACATTTTGGTCTATACCACGCTGGTGCTTTTGGGTAGAGCGATGTTTATCCACAAAATACGATTTGTCATGCTTGACCACAACACAACAAATCTGACAGTATAGCTCATTTTTTCCTGAACAAATGAATTCATTAGGATATTTTGCAATTATAGCGCGCACTTTAGCAATAGAACTAACTGCAACTTTTGACATTTTAAATATCTGAAATCAAAAGAAATCGAAATCAGTGAAATCACAAATCAGAAAAAATCACAAATCAAAAATGGTAACCAGTAACCACAATACATACAACACAACCACATCCAAAACCAGAACGGACATAACTGAATAAGACAAATACGAGCAGCGAAGTTGCCAGTTAACCAAAAAGATGCCAATTTTTAGTTATTTTAATTATTTATTCCAAAAAATTGACTTTATTTACCTCATTGCTATTTTTTGACCTAACAGGTAAAAGTTGACTTTTGGTTGACCTATTAACTTTGGTAATATACCCATACAGGTGTTTTTATTGCATTTTCAGTCGTTTCAGCGAAAAGTGCCCCATAGGAAACAATTTCACTTTATTGACTTTTGACCGCCCTAGTAATAAGTAAATCCAACAGCTTCGTGGAAACCCTTGCAGTGAAAATAAAGAAACTGAACGTGGTACTGGTACCTCCAAACTCTCAAAATGATAAATTTTCGGAAGACATTGATGATATCAGAACCCTAGTAATGTCTGTAAACTCTCCATCCCCTAATATAATACTCTGCAGCGATTTTAATTTCCCATTTATAAAATACAAAAAGGTGGGTAGAAATATATTTATACAGCAAGATAAGGGGGGCACAAGAGAGGACCAGGAGCAAGCAAAAAAGTTGATGGCTCTCACAGACGAGTTTATGCTGGCACAGGAGAAAACAGAAAATACCAGAAAAAATAACTGCCTCGATCTGGTATTCACGAATAAGACGAACTTGATTGCTGATATAAAAATAACCCCAACTATTATCTCAGATCACAACATAATCGCGTTATCAGCAAATATAGCGATAACATTAAAATACAATACACATACGGACAGAAGAAGCAAATTTGGGGCTTTTAACTTAAATTCCAAGACCATAAATTGGGAAAAAATCAGATCACACATGGCCCAAATAGACTGGAGAACAGTTTTAGAGAGTAAAACAACTAAGGAAATGCTAACAGCCTTGGAAGAAAAGACGCTGAGAATTTTAGAAAAATATGCTCCGAAAGCACAGCCATAATGAAAGAGGAACTGGCTAGAGAGGCAAAAGAGAAGAATATTCCGCAAAAGAAAGAGAGTAGCGGCGAAGTTAGCAAATTGTGGAGACAATGATGACAGGAAAGTAATACAAGAAAAACTGGAGAGGATCGATAGCGAAATACAAACCCTGATTAAGAGCCATACAGAGAGGGAAGAGGAAAAGGCGATAGAAGCAATAAAGGAAAATCCAAAATACTTCTACAACTATGCGAAAAGGAAAACAAAAAAGCGCGCTACCATCGGGCCCTTAAGGAAAGGAAATAATGAGCTAACAGGCGATCTAAAAGAAATATCTGAAACATTGAGAGTTCAGTATGAATCGGTCTTCAGTACCCCAAAAAGTGACAAAGCGATACCTGACATAGATGCATTCTTCGAAGAGAAATTGCAAGGACAATGTATAACAGACTTTAATTTTATCCCAGAAAATGTAGCGAGAGCTATAGAACAAATGAAATCACATTCAGCTTCAAGTCCGGACAAATGGAACGCACTATTGATTAAAAACTGTAAAAATGAAATAGCTACATCCTTATACTGGATATGAAGAAGATCCCTAGACACTGGGGAAATACCGAGCATCTTGAAAAGACCGAACATTGTCCCTATATATAAAGGGGGGGGGATAAATCTCAAGCAAAAAACTATAGACCAGTGTCATTGACGTCCCACCTCACCAAAGTATTTGAAAGAGTAGTCAGAGAGAACATCTATGACTTCTTGGAGACACTGGAAAGATTCAACGAAAATCAGCACGGATTCCGATCAGGAAGATCATGCCTATCACAACTTATAGAACACTATAACAATATCCTAGATGCAATTGAAGGCAATGAAAACTATGATGTCATACACGGGGGCAAACAATAATTGCCCCTCCCTGCACAGATGAAACTAATAGAGGTACAAAAAAAACTGATTGTTGCATCTTTTAGACAATTTAATTCTACGTCTAAACAAAACCACTTAATAGTTGGTGTTGCCTCCTTGTGCTTGGCGGACGTCTTGAAGTCGGCAAGGGTAGGAGGTGAGGAGAGACTCGAAAATGTCAGTGTCGTACTCAAGATTTCGGGGGATTGTTTCGATGTGCTGCTCCATGGTCCGGCGGCAGAATTGTTCAGGATCCATCCTGAAAGACCGAGTGGAATCCCTGATGTTTGCTGAACCACCAGCCACCCGATTCTGCCGTTGGACCATGGAGCAGCACATCGAAACAATCCTCCGAAATCTTGAGTTTGTTTAACCATGTGTATAGATGCTTTGTTTAACCATATGTATAGATGTAATCATAGCAACAAGTGGGATAGTTCTAAAGCGCTCGTTAAAAACACATATAATTGAATGGAATATTCTAGAATGTGCGTTAATCCATTTTAAAAATAATTTCAATAACAGTGCGGGAATGTATAAAATTGACAATATCCTGTTAAAATTCCTTCTGCCTCTCATTAACTCTTGTTAATTATGTCATAATCATTTTGTTTCCGTCCCGCTGTATATATTTTGGGCATCTCGCCTTCTCCCTTCATTCCCTGACGAGGTGTACTTCTGAATACACGAAAGGCCTTGGAATTACTTTTCTTTTTCCTTGTGGGTTTGCATCATATATATATATATATATATATATATATATATATATATATATATATATTGTGAGTTAATTGATAGTGCATAGCGGTATTTCTTTTTAAAAAAGTAAAAATCGCGGCGTATACCAAAAAAGTTAATAAAATCAAAGTGAATTAATATATACAGCATTTGTTTTTGTTATTTTTCCGAGTCTCTTTGTGAGGAAAAAAAAGTTTTTTGAAGTGCCCGCAAATATCCCCCATTATCTCCCGCAGCCACGGTCGAGGGGACCAATCAGTGAGAAGTACTGTATACAGCGTGCCACATCCCCTACCCTGGAGTAACGGAAAATTCTTTCCCTCACACAGCTTGAGTCATCCCCCACCCAATACCTCCCATAATACCCCTTTTTTGAGTCACTTCACCAACATGGAAATTAATGCATACATGCAACTCTGTGGAATTTGTAAAACTGCAACAGCTGAGACAGAGGCGATCAGGTGCGATTTCTGTCAGCTACTTTTTGATTTTAAATGCCTAGAATGGGGAGATGAAAAAATCTCCCTTATAACGAACGCAAAGCAGTTTAATGGAATAAAATTTTCTGCGAGAACTGCTTGACCGAATTAAACTCTTTTACGGTATTTAAAGCAGAAAGAGACTACGAGAAGAGAATGAAAGAGGAAAGTGGAAACAAAGAACAGTGGAAAACGGAAGAAACGGAGAAAGGCGAAATAGAAAGAATTCAAATACCGTCACAAATGAGGCCGAAAACACAGGCGACAAAGAGTGTAAAGACAACACACAGCATAAGGGCAACGAAGGACACAAACACAACTAGCACAAATAGCACAAATAGGACAAGACAAGAGGGCAGTCAAGTAAACGAAGTAAAACTGTCCCCCAATAAGGAGGAAAAAACAAAAGCCAAGAGTAAATATGGGGAAGGAATTATATGCAGGTATTATATAAAAGAAAATTGCAGATTTAAAAGAGGACAATGTATATATGAACATCCCCCAATATGCAATTTCTTCTATAATAATGGTCGTTGTAAATTTGGAGACGGATGTAAATTCTACCACCCGGACATTTGCAGAACTTACGCAAAATACGGAACCTGCAAATTCGGGAATAAATGCTACTATCAACATCTCCCGACGGACTCAACGAACAAAGGAAAAAGTTTAAATGACAATAGGAATAAAAATAACAATAGGAACAACAATCGGAAAACAATAAGCAAACAAGAAAATTTTTTCAACATCTCAGACACCTTACGAATGCTAAATGTCATCCACATGCAGTTGACACAGCTGGAAACCCCCGAGCCAAATCGCTACCGGGCAAGAAGCTACCAATACAAGTAGGAGGAAACGGATCTCTTTCGGAGGATCATAGAGCAACAAATCAAGCGATATCGAAGGAAAACGAACTTGAAATGCACAAGGGGCAACGAAAAACAGAGAACATAAAAATTGTCCTGGCTAATATTCAAGGAATAAGACCAAACCAATCACTCAATAAGGTTTCGTACCTGAAAGGATTTATGGACGAAACAAGGGCGGACATCGCATGCCTCACAGAAACTCATCTTAAAGATTGCCAAGGAAATTGTGAAAACTGCGAACATTGTATTGATAAGAAAGAGATAAATATAGAGGGCTTCAACTTACTAAGAGCGGATAGAACGACGAGACGGAAAGGTGGCTGTGCTCGAATCAGGCGAGTTTGTCTAAAACAATTCGTCTAAAATACAATTTGTCTAAATCAATTTGTCTAAAACAATTTGTCTAAAATAGTTTGTCTAAAATCAATTTGTCTAATAACAATTTGTCTAAAATACAATTTGTCTAAAAATAATTTGTCTAAAATACAATTTGTCTAAACAAACAATTTAATATAATATGGCATACAAATTGTTGCCTGATGTACAATGCTATTTATTACTTGCCACGCCCCATCTTAAAAGGTTACCTCTTGTGCGGAATAGTACATCGAAATCAGTTATCCCGGAACCCATAACCCGGTTAGGTTAGGTTAGGTTAGGTTAGGTTAGGTTAGGTATATTATGAAATAAAATCAACCCATTTTCAATCTTTTCATCCTCACTCCAAATTTATCAAGCAGACAAATGCATTTCTAGTTATCTTCAGTTATTAGTCAAATTGTATTTTAGACAAATTATTTTTAGACAAACTATTTTAGACAAACTATTTCGATGTACTATTCCGCACAAGAGGTAACCTTTTAAGATGGGGCGTGGCAAGTAATAAATAGCATTGTACATCAGGCAACAATTTGTATGCCATATTATATTAAATTGTTTGTTTAGACAAATTGTATTTTAGACAAATTATTTTTAGACAAATTGTATTTTAGACAAATTGTTATTAGACAAATTGATTTTAGACAAACTATTTTAGACAAATTGTTTTAGACAAATTGATTTAGACAAATTGTATTTTAGACGAATTGTTTTAGACAAATTCTCCTAGACGCGGCTGTGCTATATATGTACAGGAAGGTCATATGACAGAGACGATAATAAGTAAATCAAACAGCTATGTGGAACTCCTAGCAGTGAAAATAGAAAAACTAAACTTGATAGTAATAGTCATCTATAGACCTCCAAGCACCCCAACCGAAAAATTCTCGGAGGCCATTGATGACATTAGAAAGCTAATAAAGGCCATAAACCCTCCATCCCCCAATATAATGATCTGCGGAGACTTTAACTTCCCATTTATAAAATACAAAAAGGTGAATAGGAATATATATATTCACCAGGACAAGGGGGGCACAAGAGAAGATCAGGAACAAGCAAAAATGTTGATGGCTCTCACAAACGAGTTTATGCTGACACAGGAGATAACAGAAAATACCAGAAAAAATAACTGCCTGTATCTGGTATTCACGAATAACACGAACTTGATTGCTGATATAAAAATAACCCCAACCATTACCTCAGACCACAACTTAATCGAGATATCAACAAATATGATGGCAGCATTAGAAGACAATACACATATTGTGGAAAGAAGTAAATTCGGGGCCTTTAACTTAAACTCGAAGACTATAAATTGGGAAGCAATCAGATCGCACATGGCCCAAATAGAATGGAGAACAATTTTCGAGAATAAAACAACGGAAGAAATGCTAACAACTTTGGAGGAAAAAACGCTGAGAATTTTAGAAAAATATGCTCCGAAATCACAGCCAAAAGGAAAGAGAAGCTGGCTAGAAAGGCAAAAGAGAAGACTATTCCGCAAAAGAAAGAGAGTGGAGGCGAAGTTAGGAAACTGCGGAGATAATGGCAGGAAAATAATAAAAGAAAAACTGGAGGGTATCGATAGGGAAATACAAGCCCTGATTAAGGACCATACAGAGAGGGAAGAGGAAAAGGTGGTAGAAGCAATAAAGGAAAATCCAAAATACTTCTATAGCTATGCAAAAAGGAAAACCAAAACGCGCGCCGCTATTGGGCCCTTAAGGACGGGAAATAATGAACTAACCGACGATCCAAAAGAAATATCTGATACATTGAGAGCTCAATATGAATCAGTTTTCAGTACCCCAAGAAGTGACAAAGCGATACCTGACATAAATGCATTCTTTGAAGAGGAATTCCAAGGAGAGTATATAACTGACTTTGAGTTTACACCAGAAGATGTAGCGAGAGCTATAGAACAAATGAAACTACATTCAGCTGCAGGTCCGGACAATTGGAACGCACTATTGATTAAAAACTGTAAAAATGAAATAGCTACACCTTTATACTGGATATGGAGAAGATCCCTAGACACTGGGGAAATACCGAGCATCTTGAAAAGAGCAAACATTGTCCCTATATATAAAGGAGGGGACAGATCTCAAGCAAAGAACTATAGACCAGTGTCATTGACGTCCCACCTCACCAAAGTATTTGAAAGAATAGTTAGACAGAAAATTTATGATTTCCTGGAGACACGGGAAAGATTCAACGAAAATCAGCATGGATTCCGATCAGGTAGATCATGCCTATCACAACTAATAGAGCACTACAACAATATCCTAGATGCATTGGAAGGCAATGACAACTACGATGTTTATACACAGATTTTGCTAAAGCTTTCGATAAATGTGACCATGGTATAATAGGACATAAAATTAAAGACATGGGAATAACAGGCAAAGTGGGAAAATGGATCTACAACTTCCTTAGTGATCGTCTGCAGGTCGTCAAAATTCAAGGTATATCATCATCAGAATCGGAAGTACGCAGCTCAGTACCACAAGGGACAGTACTGGCCCCACTCCTGTTCATTATCATGCTAACAGACATAGACAGCGGAGTAAACAGCAATAGTATAGTAACATCCTTTGCAGACGATACAAAGATCAGCAGAAAAATCAGCGATGTACATGACGTGGAGGCCTTGCAGAGGGACACGAACAAAATATACAAATGGTCAGAAGACAACAACATGTCATTCAACGCCGAGAAATTTCAGCTCTTGAGATATGGTAGAAAAGAAGAACTTAAACAGACTGCATATTATGCTCCAGATAGACAGGAAATTCAGAGAAGCATGACAGCGATTGATCTCGGGATAATAATGACAGATGATGCGAAATTCGAAACACAAAATCAGATAGCGATAAATAAAGCAAAAAGAGTCGCCGGACAGGTTCTAAGAACGTTCAAGAGAAGAGACAGGACAGTAATGATTCCCCTGCTAAAAACACTGATTATACCAAACTTGAATACTGCTCAGTTTTGACGTCCCCATATAAAAAGGAAGAAACTAATAAACTAGAAGAAACGCAAAGGCATTTCACAGCCAAGATTGATGGCTGCAAAGATCTCAACTACTGGGAAAGACTACGTAAACTAAATCTGTACTCATTGGAAAGAAGAAGAGAGAGGTACATCATAATCTACATATGGAAAATGATCGAAAAACTGGTACCAAACCTAAAACTAAACCCAATTACCATTCAAACAACACTGGAAAATAGGAAAGGCAGAATGTGTAGTGTTCCCAAATTAAAAGCACGACAAGGGACCTCCTCAACCCTGAAGGAAAATAGCTTGGTTGTCAGGGGGCCAAGACTTTTCAACCAGCTTCCTAAGGACCTCAGAAACGTAACGGGGGTCAAAGTTGAAGTCTTCAAGAAAAGACTGGATGCCTGGCTCAGGACAGTACCAGATGAGCCGGGCGTGCCTGGCTATGTACGGTGGAGAGCGCAAGAAAGTAACTCGCTCCTCCACCAGGCCAGACCTAGAGGCGGGGCCACCAGCTTGACCTCCGTGTGAAGAGAGACCAACACACGAAACAACATAAGGTTCATAAGGTATATATATGATCTTTTCCTTTACAGCACGGAAATATCACGACTTCACCTAACCAATTGTCAAGGACATACAGTTGACCTAATTGGGAAAGAAGAAATTTGGGGTGATATAAAGGAAAAGATCCATACATTATTCTAAACTAAATGCAGGTCCTTGTGCGGACGGTTTGCGGTTGCGGATACTTGTCGTTTATTATCCAGTTTGTTTAGAAAAAACCTGAAGTAGTACGAGTGTGACTTTGAGTGATATAGGTAAATTTGTGCAGCCTTAGCGGGGTAACACAAACTTGCTCCTGAAGAATCATATACCAAGACCGATAATAACTGGGAGTGTCTGCAATACAAACTAACGAAAATTACAGTAAATTGAATATGGGTATGGATATTCTTTCGAATAAAGTAACACAGAGAATTGTTGGTTTCAGGGGTTGAAGAGCCACAATAGTATGGGCGAAAAAGAGGGGGGTGTAAATGCAATCGCAATGTTGCAAATGTTGATCAATGTTGCAAGGACATTCACTCCCATTCCCCTTGTTGCAAGACCCCCTCCCCGTGTTGCACGAGCCCTCCTCTTTCCCCTTTGTTGCACCCCTATCCCCTTGTTGCAAGACCCCCCTTTTGTTGCTAACTTCACCCCAAGTTGCCTGAAGGGGGGCTTTGGGGGAGAAGCTGGGACGGTCTCACCCCCCAAAGGGGTATCCTAACTTAAGAAGGTAAGACTTAACCTAAGAAGAGAGAGAGAGGAGAGAGAGAGAGAGAGAGAGAGAGAGAGAGAGAGCCATCCTTCGCCTGACTCCGCCAGACGCGTAAGGCGAGCCCAGGGTGCCAACATCTGTTATATAGAAGGTCTGGAGTTGCCAGTTATTTATTTTAATTATTTATATATGGAGGTGTTGTCAGATACCACTATTATTTATTTATATATGGAGGGTTGCCAGAGAGCACTATTTATTTTAATAATTTATATATGGAGGGTTGTCAGATAACACTATTTTAATTACTTATTTATATATGGAGAGGTTGCCAGAGAGCACTATTTATTTTAATTATTTATATATGAGGGTTGCCAGAGAGCACTATTTATTTTAACTATTTATATATGGAGGGTTGTCAGATACAACTTTTTAAATTATTTATTTATATATGGAGGGGTTGCAGAGAGCACAATTTATTTAAATTTATTTATTTATGAAAGGTTAGAGAGAGATGCTCTCAATGCTTAGAGAGGTTGTCAGATCGTACTATATAATTTAATTATTTATTTATTATAGGCAAGAGAGAGGGAGATCCTTCATTAATTGGTTTAGCAAAAGTATTAAATAAAACAGCAACACATTATTTTTGTTCATTTAGACGCAGTACGAACCACATTTATTTAATAAAAAATTAATAATATAAGAAATACACAGGACTCTTTATATTGTACATCAATATTTAAACGAAAAACTGCAAGTCCGTACATTGCTTAAACCAACCTGATTGAAGACGTGAAGCAAAGACTTTATAATATATTTGACGTAAAACAAATAATTTTTCAATAATAATAAATAAGTAAAATTACATTCATTAATTAACCTTCATACTCTACTCTTATTAAACTAGTTTAAATTATATACTTTATTTATGATGAAAATGTGAATACAAGAAAGAAAAGAGGTAAGAATCACATTGAATAATTATTTAAAAATTAAAAATTTTGATTCATACAGCATTGTAAATCTATAAACTTGACAGCTTCGTACGAAGATTAGAAAATAATGAAAAACAACGCAAATGGCAACTAATATATAAATATATATATATATACACAGTGTGTCCGTAAAGTCATGGTGGGATTTTAAATAGCTATATTATTGCAACGAAACATGATAATGAGATGAAAAAAAGGCAAATTGAAGAACAACACTAAAAGAATAACTTTATTTAACGTAGTTCGATATGGGCTCCTCTGGTAGCCCTGCAGACATCTAGGCGGTGGTTCAATTCCAGCCACACACGCCCAAGAACATCAGGAGTGACGGATGCGATAGCTTCCGTGATTCGCTCGTGCAAGTGATGAATATCCCTAATGGGTACACTGTACACGCTTTGCTTGACGTAACCCTACAAATAAAAGTCCAAAGGTGTCAAGGCCATGGCTTCCATCCTCCTCTTCCTATCCATCTCTGTGGAAATTTTTCATTAAGGAATTCTCGAACAACGTTGGCATAGTGCGGAGGAGCACCATCTTGCTGAAAGATGACATTATTTTCAATAAATTGGGGTACTGCAAAATGTTCCAACATAGCGAGGTAGTTGTGTGACGTCACAGTGGGTTCCGCGAAGAAAAATGGGCCAATCACTCGATATCGTGCTAGAGCACACCACACATTAACTTTCGGGCTATTACGCTCATGTTCAACATAGGCATGTGGACAGCCTAGACTAACTACGAGATAAAGGTTAAGCTTAGCCTAGACTAACTACACGATACAACTTTGAGAGTTGTTCTTAAATTTGGCATTGTTTCATCTCATTATCATGTTTCGTTGCAATAATATAGCTATTTAAAATCCCACCATGACTTTACGGACACACTGTATATATATCATAAAATCGTGACACTAAAAGAGAACTTCTACATGAGAATGCGGTTAGATAATGTAACTAAGACATTAAAATTATACTCTCTCTCTCGCCCTTTCTCTCTCTCTCTCTCCTCTCTCTCTCTCTCTCTCTCTCTCTCTCTCTGTCACACACAAAAATTTTAAGAACTTACCATAATCGATATTGTCTATCAGAATGAAAACGTATCAGTCTCATCCATCACGAGATTTCCGCTAATAATGGTTTGTAAATTGTTCCTTGAAATATTAACCCAATAGAATAATAATAAGAAAGCCAACGAGGTTCTAAGATAATCGTCTGTGAAAATGCGATAGAAAGCCCTTTATGTATATCTCATGGCTTAAAGTTACACCAAACGAATATATATTTATATATATATACACACACACACACACACACAGTAATATATATATATATATATATGTATATATTATATATATTATATATATATATTGTCAGGTTTTAGAATTTTTGTACAAAATGTCTTGCCAATTGCACGCATGCGTTTTGAAGATGAGTTCGTCCAGAAATTAAATTTCTAAAAAGCCTAAAAATATTTCCTCAAATTAAGACTAGTCGTACCTCATTAAAGTTAATTGTAATGATATATATGTGTATGTGTGTGTGTGAGAATTCATTATCTTAATCTGTTTGTGGTCAATACCCTTTTTATAATTTATAGTGAAATACTGTTTTCAGCTCATTCTATTCAATTTTGCAGGAATTATTGTATAGGCATATATATATATATATATATATATATATATATATATATAACTTAAAACCACTAAATATTACAATTATACCAGTTATTTTATATTTTCTTTTGTAAAACATATGAGAGTATGTATGAGAGTTTTTTCTTGAAAATCTTTAAATATTACATTTATTTTATATTTTCTTTCGTAAAAACATTAAAACTTTGGTTTATCGGCATTTGACAATTATTTTAAAGTATCTTTTAGTCATTGTACCTTGATGCAATATATATATATAAAAAAGTGACTCTTACGTGTATACATGTTTGTGTATATATTATCATTCTATTCACACCTTACACGGGACGAAATCACAAAGATGCAAAATCAAAAACATTTACATATATCACAACGCAATGTACTCTCTCTCAGCGATGTTAAGCGACGTTGAACCTGTTCAGTAGTTGTATGGGAGGCATCAGCATCATTTAACAATTATTTTAAGACGAATTTTAGTCATTTAAATTTGGATGGAATATGGATATAGCAGACTTTACGCTCTTTTTTTTTTTTTACAAGAAATTAGTTGCACTTATTCAGTAAAACATGTTTTAATATACGATAGCCTGGTTATTATATAGAGAGTGTTTATAAAGTCCCTATCTATTTTAGTGAAGCATATAATTCCACATGAGCACCATCAGTATCTCTACAGAGTTCGAATCTGTATCAGCATTGCGGAACACATTTTGAAGCATGACAGAGGTTATTTTTGTAACTGCTGTTTCGATACGAGCAGGTAAATCTTGCAGATCTGTAACCCTCGTTTAATAGACGTTTGATTTAATAAAGCCCCATGCATAGAAATCCAAGGGCGTTAGATCAGGAGATCAAGCCGCCCAGGGCCTGTTGCCTCCATGTCCGATCCACCGATTTGGAAATCGTTCACTTAGGTACTCCCGAACAAGGTTTGCGTAATGACAAGGTGCTCCATCTTGTTGAAAGACGAAGGTGTTCAAAATGCCATCTGAATGAAGCTAGCACATTTACGTGCTCGTATCGTAATAGCAGTTACAAAAATAACCCCTGTCATGCTCCAAAATTTGTTCCGCAATGCTGCTGACAGATTCGAACTCTTTAGAGATACTAATGGTACTCATGTAGAATCATATGCTTAAGTATTCATTAAATGTATGCCTTCTATTATACTGTTATTAAATTTTACCCTTTTGGCTACGTTTTCACTGAAATAGATAGAAACTTTATAAACACCCTGTATATAACGATGACACATTGTTAACTTCGTGCTATATTTGAAAATTTCCCCTTTAAAAGCTGTAAGCCTACTGAAAATTTTAAATATAGCACGAAGTTAATAATGTGTCATCATTATATATATAATACCCAGGTTATCGTATATTAAAATATGTTTTACTGAATATGTGCAACTAATTTCTTGTAAAAAAAAAAGTGCGTAAAATCTGCTACATCCATTTTGCATCCAAATTTCAATGACTAAAAGGCGTCTTAAAATAATTGTTAAATGATGCTGATGCCTCCCATACAACTACTGAAAAGGTTCACCGTCGCTTAACATTGCTGAGAGAGAGTACATTGCGTTGTGAAATATGTAAATGTTTTTGGCTTTGCATCTTTGATGATTTCGTCCCGTGTAAGGTGTGAAGAATCATATATATATATATATATATATATATATATATATATATATATATATGCATAAGAGTTACTTATATATATATATTGCATCTAGGTACAATGACTAAAAGATGCCTTAAAATAATTGTTAAATGCCGATAAACCAAAGTTTTTAATGTTTTTACGAAAGAAAATATAAAATAAATGTTATATTTAAAGATTTTCAAGAAAAAACTCATACATACGACTCTCATATGTTTTAGAAAAAAAAAATAAAATAAACAGATATAATTGTAATATTTAATGGCTTTCAGTTATATATATATATATATATATATATATACAGTGCCCGCGAAAAGTATCCGATCACCCTGGAAATTTGTATTTTTTACATAAAAAACAATGTTTAAATGTATACTAACCTTATATTAGTATTTTGTCATCTGTCCTTTGGTTTGGATGACTTGTTCTAGACGTTTTGGCATGGATTTAATCAAGTTTTGACAAACTTCCACTGATATTTCCTTGCACCATACCTTTTTGATGGCTTCTTGTAATTTTTCGACTGAGCCAGTGTCGTGGCATTCAACCTTATTTTTATTATTAGCCACATATTTTCTATCGGATTGAGATCTGGACTATTACCAGGCCAATCCAAAATATCAAATTTATTGTCAGTAATCCATTTTGTCACTATTTTGGCCCTGTGACATGGTGCACCATCATGCATGTATGTTTTTGTCCTTTGGATTGCCATTGCCATTGGAAGTTTATCCTGTAGCATTGCTAAATACCGTGCACCATTCATAGTTGTGTTCTTCGGAAGAAAATATAGGTTTCCACGCCCATAGTAACCGAAACAACCCCAAACCATCACACTTGGAGGGTGTTTCATTGTCTTTAGGGTGTATTTAGGGTCCATCCTATTTGAGCCAATGGGCCGGCGAACCTTTTTTGGACAACTTCTGAATGTCAAAAATGTCGACTCATCACTAAATAAACCTTCTTCCAGTCATCAACAGTCCAATGAATATTTTTTTACAAAATGCGACACGTTTTTTACGCATTTTTTCATTAATGAACGGTTTCTTAGCAGCATGGCGAGATGGTAATCCGAGTTCTTTTTGGAGCCGCTCCTGGATAGTTCGTTCAGAAACACCAGATAACAAATTATTCATATTAAATTTTATTTCTTTCGCAGTTATTGTTGGGTTTTTCAATACTAAACGTTTCATAAGTTTGTCTGTTCGTGAATTTGTTTTTCTCGGTCTGCCAGATCGTTTTTTAGGGACTGGCTTGGTTAGGCCGGCATTGTTCTTAGCCCGTGAAACCCATAAATTAACGGTACTTTGGGATATGTTTAATTCCTTAGCTATCTGTCTCTGTGATTTCCCACATGTATGCAAAGCAACAATAGCACCTCGACAATCACTCTTAAGTTGTTTTTTAGCACACATTATATATAAATTTTATTTACACCACTTTCTGTAAAAAATAACAAAATATCAATAAATTTACACAAACAGTGAAATCTGACAACTTTGAGACACAGCCACCCGCAACGAAGGCTACCAGAACACTAATTTGAGAATGCGTTGGATAGCTCTCATATCAGCGAGCAACCTCAAAGTTAACAGATGTCGCTAGAACAAATAGAAAGTGAATTATGTGTCTCTGAATATCAAGGGAAAATATTGTATTTTCTTGAGTGATCGGATACTTTTCGCGGGCACTGTATATATATATATATATACATATATATATACAGGGTATCCCTGTACTTCAGATCATTGGAGAAATTCATATTTTTCTATTTCTACAAACCATAATTCATATTTTTCTCTTTCTACAGGCCATAATGTCTGTGAGCAACGAAGAACGAATCCAGATAATTCTACTCATAGGAAATCGAAGTCAAAGAGAGGCCGCTGCTGAATTTAACAGACTGCATCCAGACCGCGAGCCAATAACATAGAGTTGTGTTAGCAGACTTGTTGCAAAATTTAAGGAAACAGGATCCATAGAAGATAAACCACGCAGTGGACCTTTAAGGAGGTCCACTGACGATGATACAGCGACTGCTATCCTGGCTTATTTTAACAGAAGTCCCAATAAGTCTCTTCGGCGATTGTCTGCCGAGACAGGAGTGTCGAAAATTAGCATCCATCGCATTCTTCAGGCTCACAAATGGCATCCATATAAACTTCAGATCCTACAGAAATTAAGCGAAGATGATCCCGACCGGCGGATGGAATTTTGTGAATGGGCTACGGAACAATATGCTCGGGATGCCAATTTCCCGTCCACCATTCTGTTCAGTGACGAGGCTGTTTTTTATGGAGATGTGAGGTAAATGGACAGAACACCCGCTACTGGTCTCAAAACAACCCTCGGTTGATGGTATGGTGTGGCATTTGGAAGGATCGCATCATAGGCCCCCTCTTTTTCGATGAACATGTCACTGGAGGCACCTACCTACGTATGCTCAAGGAAGAAGCATTTCCCAGTGTCTTGAACGAAGAAGGAAATTTCCCAACATGGTTCCAGCAAGACGGCGCTCCTGCACATTACAGCACCCAAGTAAGGGAATACCTGTACCAACAATTCCTTCGTCATTGGATAGGACGTCGAGGGCCTGTGGAATGGCCAGCTAGAAGCCCGGATCTCACGCCACTAGATTTTTATCTCGGGGGCCACTTGAAAGCGCTGGTATACGCAGAGAAAATTAGGAGTGTTGAACATTTGCGGCAGCGCATTATTGGGGCATGTAACACCATTACTCCTGACATCATTCACCGTGTGCTTGCTGACTGGGTATCACGTCTGAATTTGTGTATTGAAAACAATGGTGGACATATTGAGCATGTTCTGTAAATAAAAGCTTTTGTTTTGCCTTTTTTTAATTATTTTTCCTATGATGCCGGACTTATGGGACACCCTGTATATAGGCCTATACAATGATTCTTGCGAAATTGAATAGAATGAGCTTAAAACAGTATTTCACTATAAATTTTAAAAAGGGTATTGACTATTGACCACAAACAGATTAAGATAATGAATTCTCACACACATACACATACGGTATACATCATTAAAATTAACTTTAATGAGGTACGACTAGTCTTAATTTGAGGAAATCGGTAATTTAACCCCCCCTCACAATATTATCAATCAGTAAATTTTTAGGCTTTTTAGAAATTTAATTTCTGGGCGAACTCATCTTCAAAACGCATGCGTACAATTGACACGACATTTTGTACAAAAATGACTGAAACCTGACAATATATATATATATATATATATATATATATATATATATATATTCGTTTAGTGTAACTTTAAGCCATGAGACATACATAAAGGGCTTTCTATCGCATTTTCACAGACGATTATCTTAGAATCTCGTTGGCTTTCTTATTATTATTCTTTTGTTTAGTGTTTCAAGGAACAATTTACAAACCTTTATTAGTGGAAGTCTCGTGGTGGATGAGAATGATACTTTTTCATTTAGATAAACAATATCGTTTTTGGTAAGTTCTTAAAAGAGAGAGGGAGAGAAAGAGAATGAGAGAGAGAGAGAGAAAAAAAAAGATAGAGAGCGAGAGCGAGAGAGAGTATAGTTTTAATGTCTTAGGCACATTACCTAACCGCATTCTCATGTAGAAGTTCTTTTTAACGGTATCACGATTGTATGATATATATATATACAGGGTGGGCCGTAAGTTTCCATACATAGGAAAAATAAACATTTTTTTATGGACAACCATTTTTATTTATATAATATGCTCTACATGGTTGCCATTGTTTTGAAAACACATTTCAATACGTGTTCCCCACTGTTGATGAACACGCATTAGCACAGTTGACGTTATGCTTGTAATGGCGTTGGTGATACGTTCCTTTAGATGATTTATGTCTCGTATCTTTTCCTGATACACCATGGCCTTCAAGTGCCCCCAAAGATAGAAATCAAGGGGGGTGAGATCTGGGGATCTGGGAGGCCACTCCACAGGACCACGCCGACCAATCCAAGCATCCGGAAACTGCTGATCCAAATACCGACGCACGTGAAGACCATAATGAGGTGGAGCTCCATCTTGCTGGAAGTAAACTGGGAAGTTACCTTCCTCGTTTAGCAGGGATGGGAAAATCTCTTCTTGCAACATGTTAAGATACCTTTCGGCATTAAGATTTCCACTGACAGAAATTGGTCCAATAATTCTGTCACCCCATATCCCGGCCCACACCATCACTTTACCGGCACCTTGCATCTTCGTCGGACTCAGCCAGTTAGGGTTAGCATTACTCCAATAACGTATGTTTTGCCGATTAACCTCTCCATTGACGTAAAAATTTGCTTCATCAGTAACAAGATCTTACAAACGCATATTCTTAGGGTATCTGAAACATAAAAACAAACGTTTAAATTTTCCTATGTATGGAAACTTACGACCCACCCTGTATATATATATATATATATATTATATATATATATATATATATATATAAATCTTTTTCGGATTGAAATTTTAATTTATAACTGAATTTTTTTAGTAACATCTTCAGTTAGCCAAGTTAAAGAAAAAACTTTGTCATATGATACCGTTCGTGGAAGAGTGTTTATCTTTATAAACTGCCCACCGAAAGAATTCGCTTTGACATGTTTTATGGGCTCAATTACCTGCGTTTACGGAAATATGTGTACGGAGAGGAGAAAGACAATAGACCACTCTAAAGGCACAACTAAATGAATATCCTTGTCTGAACCGCTTAAAAATAGCGGGTAATGACCTGGATTATTAACTATACGGAAAAATAAAATGACTGGACTTATACGGTTATACCACATTATGAAGTATTCTATCACGTAAACGTTTCTGGAAAACCATATCGAGTTTAACGAGGTTAAGATTCACTGATAAAACAGTATCTCAACAGTTACAACTTCAAATGAAATAAAAAAATTATCTTTCTCTTACCAAATTTACTGTAAGAGATATAACGGGGATGATACAACTCAAGATAAGAGATGTACAAGAATAATGTGTGTGTAACATCTCTCGTTCCGACGGTTGGAGATACGCGCACAGAGCCTGGTGTGATAAGATTGTAATTTAGGTCAGTTCGAATATTCCCTTTTAAAATATTAACATTGGATATAAATGTCTTTTAAACTTTTACAATTTATCTTTTTAGAACTTTAAATTAAACTCTTTTAATTATATTAAATTATAAATAATGTTTTAGTTACTTGGGGTATATGTTAAAATGTTTAGGTATTAATTTAGTTTGGCTTAAAAGGTCTTTTGAAAATCTGTATATTATATATATTCGCCATTATCTTCCACCTCTTTTCGAATTTGCCTCGTCATAAAATTCGATGGTAACACTGAGGATAAACTCTGAAGACGTATAGAGTAAGCAATTTTTTTAATTATGTAAGTTGTAACCACGCGAAACGTTTAATATAAGACAAATTCCTCAGCATTGGTTATCACTGGAGAAGTCGCTTGGTTTTTTCTTTAACATGAAACAGTGTGTACTGAACTAGTTACTCGTTTTTCTAAATATTTATTTTATCATGTAATTCCATACTCCCTCATACATCAAAATCCGAACTTTGGAGGAATGAGTAACGAGAAGTAATCTGCCTTTACAGACGGGGTCTTTCGCGTATGGAAAATTAGACCTTCCATAAAAATACGATTTTCTTCTACGACTCATTTATTTTATAGGTAAAAAGTTTCACATCTTTTGTAATGACCGATGTAAAAATAAAGCTTGTGTGCAATTTCCTCATTTAAGTCAGACGATTTTATTCAATCTTAGAATAACTGATTATATAGAAGGGTTCAAATAACATTATGGTGAGATGCCCCTTTTAATATTATGCACAGAACAAACTAAGGAACAGCAAGAATAATCCAACAATACTGACCGGTAACGAAAGAAACGTTTCCTTCCTTAGTTTTAGATACATTATCTAACCGCATTCTCATGTAGAAGTTCTCGGTTTCTCTTTAACAGTAATACGTTTTATGATATATATATATATATATATATATATATATATATATATTATATATATATATATATATATGACTTCAGAAAGCTACTAAAGGCCATAAACCCTCCATCCCCCAATATAATGATCTGCGGAGAGTTTAACTTCTCATTTATAAAATCCAAAAAGGTGGATAGGAATATATATATTCACCAGGACAAGGGGGGCACAAGAGAAGACCAGGAGCAAGCAAAAATGTTGATGGCTCTCACGAATGAGTTTATGCTGACACAGGAGATAACAGAAAATACTAGAAAAAATAACTGCCTGGATCTGGTATTCACGAATTACACGAACTTGATTGCTGATATAAAAATAACCCCAACCATTATCTCAGCCCACAACTTAATTGAGATATCAACAAATATCATGTAGCCCTGTTCAAAAATCAACTTTTTCTTATTTTCATAGGTTTCTGTACTTTTTCCCATGCTTTTTGACCTGAAAAGGCCGAAAATCACAACCATTTTGACCTAGGTTGTTGGGAAGCATTGCCGCATGGAGCTTTACGTTTTCTGCCTTGAAATCGGCCAAAAGCACCAGTTCCGGGGTCCCTTGAATCATGTTTTCCACTATAACTTTTTATCTAAACAAGATAGAGCAACAAAATAGGCACCAAATTAAAGTGTTTTTAATCCTCTTTCTAACTTATACAATTATGATAGTCTTGGAACAAGAAATGGCACATTGGTACATACAAAGTTTTCAGAATATCACAAAATTCGTTTTCTCACACTCAAGGCAGACAAGGCGCCTTATTCATGACACAAATTTGAGATTAACATTTTGTCACAAGTCTAATCGATCAAGAAGTGAAAGCATTACATGATGATTAATTTCATAATGATATTTACACAGTCAGTTGTTGAGAGTTTGTTTCTTGAAGCTGTCAAAGCGGCGTCTGTTGAACTCCACAGCTTGAAGGAGATAGTCCCTTTGCTTGGCATCTGTTGTTATGACATTTGCAAAGTCGCTCATCATCTTGACACCACGTTCAGCAATGTCATTCACCGCTTTCAGATTCTTAACATAGTCCAACGCTTTTCTGCAGTCCTCATTCTGTGGCCAAGACGTGACAGGTTCCAGAAGCCACTCGGATCCAATGTTCAGTGTGTCCAGCAGGAAATGTGATTCTGGGCCAATTAGATCAACCAGGGTGGTCTTAGCTGTGACTCTCTGGAATAGAGGCTTTCCTGTTCTGAAGCTGTCTGGCTTCTCAGTGGCATGTAACTGGGCAGCAATGTCGTGCTTCAATGTGTCACTCAATCTACTGCTGAACAGGGCAAATGGCACGACTTCCTGCGTCAGGTACCATTTGCGGTTTTCCATCTTATTAAGTACTGCATCAGCAAGCTCTGGGTCAGTTTTCTTGTACTTCAACATGTCCTGGATTAGACTTAGATCATTCACGGGAGCATCTGCAGCAGACATTGACATCATCCATACAGGAGTGTAGAACAGCGCAAGGAAGGTGTTGAGTCTTTCCAGCTTTGATACAGTGTCTTCGTCGTACTCAAGTTGATCTGCAAACATCAGCATTTTCATGGAGTACAGGTTTCTGGCCATCCATCTGGCCTGATGAATGGCGCCTGGTCGACTCCAGTGAATACCTCGAGGAGGCGTTCCTCCAAGAACAATGACTGTCAGTTCAGCCATTTCCCTGTAGTCGGCTCTTGGAAGCCTTTCTGCTGTTAGAATGTCTTGGAGTATTTCTTCACTGTTCTTCTTCTTTTCCTTCAGCCATTTGCTGTTGATAGCCAGCATCTTTGGGTTTTCCTTGGACAAGTCCGTCCAAACATCCTTCAGATGCTCAAACCAGGGATTATCTGGCCCCTTCACCTTCCCAAACAGCTTCTCCCAAACTGCTCCTACTAGGATTTCCAGGATGTGATGTCGACAGGCCAGATAAAACACCTTTTTGTTCAGCATTTTCTCTAGCAGTTTGGCAGCTCCTCTGTGAACTCCACTGTTACTGGATGTAGTGTCAAAAACAAGGGCAGTAACATTATCCGTAAGTTCCCATGTCTCCAGTAAATCCATTGAAGCCTCAGCCTGAGCTGTGCCAGAAGAATTGTCGATGACAGGTACTCCCAATAACTTTCCTTCAGTGTATGAAGGTGGACCAGACACTAGCACAGCTAAAGTCTCTGAGGTACTTCCAGGTTCACTGCCCAAGACATCTTTGAGCAACTTTCCATCCCAGTGTAAGGCAGCGTACTGTGGGGGGTTTTCACAAAACTTGGACATGTGACTCTGGCTGATATTATACCTGGACAGCATTCTGTTGCGACGTGTTTTTGAGGTTGAGATGACGAAGTTATCCAGATCAGCCCCTCCAGCTTTCAAGGTGGCAGAAACCATGGCAGTAACTTGATTGTCTGATAAACCAAGACGATCAGCTGTATTGCAGATGACATCACATTCCATGACCTTCCTTGGAAACGTCAAAGTCACACTAGTCACAGTGTCTTGATGGTGAGAACATCCAGGACGAGGCTGATGGTAATCCATGTCCTCTGTTTTAGCCTCGTTGTCAGTTGAGTCACCCCAGGTAATGTCATCCACATGAACAACTGCCTCTTGTTCTGCTGCAGCTGTAAAATAGTACAACATGTTAAGACAGTAATTGTCAAGTACATGCTAAATATCGCAATGGAGTAAAACTTAAAACTTTTTGTAACGTTCAAAGTAATTAGTTTTACCTTGTTCTTGTCTATGCTGCAGTCATTCATTCCTCGCTGCTTGCTGCAGGGATCTTGTCTCAAAAATCTTGTCATGACCAGACATATGACCTTTCCTCTCAGTCTTTTGGTCTTCGTAGAACCTGATATCCTCATCTTTCTTCTCTCTGGATAACAGTCTGTTGTTCTGTATTTCCTGGATTACATCTGGAGCTCCTATATCGAACAGGCTGTCTAATTCCAGCACAAATGCTCCTCTTTTTCCTCCAGGGTTACTTGCTCTTCCTTTGCTTTTCACCAGAGCACGATGTTTCTCATGTAGTTTCATGAAGAGCTTCATTGCGTTGTACTTGGTCATTGTCTTGATCCTAGCCATCTGCCAGAATGGGATGATAGATTCAACTGTTTCATATGCAAGGTCTTGAACCATGGGCCTCCCTGCATTTTCCGGTAAATTCTGAAGATTAAGGAAATACTGGAACGCCTGTCTGTTGGTGGGAAGCTGGGAACCACTGATAAAAGCTGAAGGGTATCCAACCAGGAAAGTTTCAGTGAGAGATCTGGTAGATGGCCCAGTTGACACCTGCCTGTGGACAGTACGTGGAGGTTCTGAGATATCAACTCTGCGCCCACGGAGCTCCCTCAGCTCCTTGCTTAATGCCATTGTGAAGTTGTAACTTGTAGATGGTTTTCTAGATTCTGATTGAGTTTCTGTTGTTTCCTGAAAAATGATAGATAATTATTATTATTATTATTATTATTATTATTTTATTTATTTATATTATTATTATTATTATTATTATTATTATTATTATTATTTATTAATTTTATGCTCTTTCATTTGATACCTAATTTGTTGCTCTATCTTGTTTAGATCAAAAATTAAAGTGCAAAACATAATTCAAGGGACCCCGGAATTGGCGCTTTGGCCGATTTCAAGGCAGAAAATGTAAAGCTCCATGCGGCAATGCTTCCCAACATCCTAGGTCAAAATAGTTGTGATTTCCGGCTTTTTCAGGTCAAAAGGCATGGGAAAATGTACAGAAACCTATGAAAATAAGAAAAAGTTGATTTTTGAACAGGCCTACAAATATGACGACAGCATTAAAAGACAATACACATATTGAGGAAAGAAGTACATTCGGGGCCTTTAACTTAAACTTCAAGACTATAAATTGGGAAGCAATCAGATCGCACATGGCCCAAATAGAATGGAGAACAATTTTCGAGAATAAAACAACTGAAGAAGTGCTAACCTTGGAGGAAAAAACGCTGAGAATTTTAGAAAAATATGCTCCGAAATCACAGCCAAAAGGAAAGAGGAGCTGGCTCGAGAGGCGAAAGAGAAACTTTCCCGCAAAAGAAAGAGAGTGGAGGCGAAGTTAGGCAATTGCGGGGAGATAATGACAGGAAAGCAATAAAAGAAAAACTGGAGGGTATCGAAAGGGAAATACAAGACCTGATTAAGGACCATACAGAGAGGGAAGAGGAAAAGGCGGTAGAAGCAATAAAGGAAAATCCAAAATACTTCTATAGCTATGCAAAAAGGAAAACTGAAACGCGCGCCGCGATTAGGCCCTAAATGACGAGAAATAATGAACTAACCGACAATCCAAAAGAAATATCTGATACATTGAGAGCTCAATATGAATCAGTTTTCAGTACCCCAAAAAGTGACAAAGCGATACCTGACATAAATGCATTCTTTGAAGAGCAATTGCGAAGAGAGTATATAACAGACTTTGATTTTACACCAGAAGATGTAGCGAGAGCTATAGGAGAAATGAAACCACATTCAGCTGCAGGTCCGGACAAATGGAACGCATTATTGATTAAAAACTGTAAAAATGAAATAGCTACACCTTTATACTAGATATGGAGAAGATCCCTAGACACTGGGGAAATACCGAGCATCTTGAAAACAGCAAACATTTTCCCTATATATAAAGGAGGGGACAGATCTCAAGCAAAGATTATAGACCAGTGTCATTGACGTCCCACCTCACCAAAGTATTTGAAAGAATAGTTAGAGAGAAAATTTATGACTCATTGGAGACACGGGAAAGATTCAACGAAAATCAGCATGGACTCCGATCAGGTAGATCATGCCTATCACAACTAATAGAACACTACAACAATATCCTAGATGCATTGGAAGGCAATGACAACTACGATGTTATATACACAGATTTTGCTAAAGCTTTCGACAAATGTGGCCATGGTATAATAGCACATAAAATTAAATATATGGGAATAACAGGCAAAGTGGGAAAATGGATCTACAACTTCCTCAAAGAACGTCTGCAGGTCGTCAAAATTGAAGGTATATCATCATCAGAATCCGAAGTACGCAGCTCAGTACCGCATGGGACAATACTGGCCCCACTCCTGTTCATTAACATGCTAATAGACATAGACAGCGGAGTAAACAGCAACAGTATAGTAACATCCTTTGCAGACGATACAAAGATCAGCAGAAAAATCAGCGATACACATGACGTGGAGGCCTTGCAGAGGGACACGAACAAAATATACAAATGGTCAGAAGACAACAACATGTCATTTAACACCGAGAAATTTCAGCTCCTGAGATATGGTAGAAAAGAAGAACTTAAACAGACTGCATATTATGCTCCAGATAGACAGGAAATTCAGAGAAGCACGAAAGCGATCGATCTCGGGATAATAATGACAGATGATGCGAAATTCGAAACATAAAATCAGAGAGCGATAAATAAGCAAAAAGAGTCGCCGGACAGGTACTAAGAACGTTCAAGAGAAGGGACAGGACAGTAATGATTCCCCTGCTAAAAACACTGATTATACCAAAACTTGAATACTGCTCAGTTTTGACGTCCCCATATAAAAAGGAAGAAACTAATAACTAGAAGAAACGCAAAGACATTTCACAGCCAAGATTGATGGCTGCAAAGAACTCAACTACTGGGAAAGACTACGTAAACTAAATCTGTACTCCCTGGAAAGAAGAAGAGAGAGGTACACCACAATTCACATATGGAAAATTATCGAAAAACTGGTACCAAACTTAAAACTAAACCAAATTACCATTCAAACAACGCTGGAAAATAGGAAAGGCAGAATGTTTAGTGTTCCCAAATTAAAGGACCGACAAGGGACCTCCTCAACTCTGGAGGAAAATAGCTTGGTTGTCAGGGAGCCAAGACTTTTAAACCAACTTCCAAAGAACCTCAGAAACGTAACGGGAGTCAAAGTTGAAGTCTTCAAGAGAAGACTGGATGCCTGGCTCAGGACGGTACCAGATGAGCCGGGCGTGCCTGGCTATGTACGGTGGAGAGCGCAAGAAAGCAACTCGCTCCTCCACCAAGACAGACCTAGAGGCGGGCCACCAACTTGACCTCCGTGTGAAGAGAGACCAACGCACGAAACAACATAAGGTTCATAAGGTAAGGTATATATAAATGAGTTTAGGATTGAATTTATAATTTATAACTGTTTTTTTTTATTGTCATCTTCAGTTAACCGAGTTAAAGAAAAAATTTATCATATGAGACCGTTCGTGGAAGAGTGTTTATCTTTATAAAAATATTCAGCGAAAGTTTTCACTTTGACATGTTTTATGGGCACAAATACCTGCGACAGATATCCCTTAGCGGCTCCTAATGTATGAAATATAAAGCATTTAACATACCTTTCGGTTTTCAATTGCCCACTTCAAGTAAAGGTAGATAGGTTAGCCCTAAATCTAAACAGAAGTAAGGAGGAATTCGATTGTGAAGGGAAGATTTTGCGTGTGTGTGTGTGTGTGTGTGTGTGTGTGTGCTCCAAGTCAAACTATAGTTTGATATGCATGAGGACGGTAAATACGTGCAAATGCAATATATCGCCAGAATAATAATTTGATTTTATAAAGCATTTTGCTTTGAATCCGCGCTGAAATGTTTTTCCTCAATAATTAAGACATTATGGGAGACATGATGGCTTTCAGTTTATACACATTAAGGGGAGTGACTGGATTGTAATAAAATGCATATAAGAAAGATCCTTTGCGAAAGTTATAAAATAAAGAATACGGTACAAAGCTTCTCATGCAAATTCGCTGTAGTCGGAGTCAACAAGATTACTACTCACTTAAATATTGAGAGGTCCAATATTTGTCTATTCGTGGTTATGGCTTTGTAACTTTAAACCTTTAAAATTAAAAAAGTTTATTAGCTTTAGAATTTAAAGTTAAATAATTTTTAAAACAGTTCAAATTATCGAGATTCTACTTGTGTGTGTGTGTGTGTGTGTGTGTGTGTGTGTGCTACAATTTAATTTTATATAAAAGACTGTATTGTGCTAACCCTTCGATTTAATTAGCATCACACATTCATATATATATATAGCTCACATATACACCTTTGGTTAACCTTTAGTTAGCTTCCACCAGAATTGTTCATTCTGACGATGGTCAAGCTTTTCACTCCACCTTAGACCTACAGTTTAACATGTAAACTGAACCACGTTCCATATATATATATTAGAAAACCATTAAAACTTCAGAGTTTTTTCGATTTTATTTTAACTCCTCCAAATCTGATCGCGAAAGTACAGGGTGATTTTTTATTCGAGAACCCTTAATAATTTCAAATTTTTTTGAAATATTAACATTGGATAAAAAGACGTGCCAAAACAGGACTTTACCATAATAATTATTATTTAGATATTACTATTGGACACTAACCTATAATTTAAAAATGAATGCACAGAACTTTTTTATGCATGAAGGATGGGCCAGGGAGGGGATAATGTAGTAAGCTGAAGTTATTAATAATCCTAAACTTATAAAAGCTTAAAAAATTACTAATTAGTGATGAGAGAAATTTTAATAGGGATAATTGACGTGGGTACAATAGGAGTGAAATTCTTTGGGAAGTGAACTGCATAAGTAAAAAGTTTCACTTTCAGATTGTTGGTTTGCTTGCTTGCTTGTTTTCGTGCTTCCTCTGAATTAAATAATTCGCCCTAGTATATCTACTGCATATTATTAAGTATATTTTGCTATCGGAAGTTGGCTAAAATTTGGAAAACTGTTCACTCGCTTCAAAGGTAGGGGAAGTTTGTTAAAATTTTATTGTTTATTGTTTAATATAGACTTCTCCTGTAGAATTATTTAAGAATATATATATATATATATATATATATATAACGTTTAAATTGTGTATAGGATGAACTATTTTGAATATATATTTATTTTCTAGAGAAAAATGGGGGATAAGGAACAAAGGAAAACATAAGAAAGGTAAAGTAGAAAAATCAAATATCGTAACACAATGAGACGAAACCTTGGCAATAGGTTTAATTGTAGACTATTACTTAAAACATCGGATGCTTAAAACATCGGATACGCTATTATATATATTCGCCATTATCTACCACCTCTTTTTGAATTTCCCTCGTCATAAAATTCGATGGTAACGCTGAGGATAAACTCTGAAGACGTATAGACGGGCTTGGTACGTGGTTGGTAGAATGGGCGAAAAATGGGAGTGCAACTGCAATGTTTCAAACGTTGATGATTGGTGCAAGACCCCCTCCCCCTTGTGCAACCTCCTCTCCTTCCACTTGTTGTAAGACCTCTCCCCCTTGTTGCAAGACTCTTCCCCTTGTTGCAAACCCCCCTCCCTCTTTTTGCAAGACCCCCTTTTGTTGTTAACCCCACCTCAAGTTGCATGAAGGGGGAGCTTTGATGGAGAAGGTGGAACGGCCTCACACCCCCAAAGGGGTGTCCTAACCTAAGTAGGTAAAACTTAACCTAAGAAGGAGAGAGAGAGAGAGAGAGAGAGAGAGAGAGAGAGGCCATCCTTCGCCTGCCCCCGCCAGACACATAATGCGAGCCCAGGGTGCCAACATCTGTTATACAGGGTGTACATAAAGTCAGGATCTATTTTTGTGAAGCACTTGGAAATTATATGGAATTCAATCATAAAATGATAAAGTGGTAACATTTATTAAATAATTAAGAGTAGGATTCGACGTGACGCCCATCAGTATCCCTGCACAGCTCAAATCGTTCCGCAGCATTTCTAAACACATTCTGGAGCATTTGCGGGGATATGTTATCTGCAGCAGTTCGTATACGTGTACGTAAGTTTTCAAGACTCGTAATCTTCGTCTGATAGACGTGCGATTTGATAAAGCCCCATGCAAAGAAATCTAAAGGGGTTAAATCTGGTGATCTCGCTGGCCAAGGTCTGTTGCTTCCGCGTCCGATCCAGCGATTTTGAAAACGTCCATTTAGATAATTCTGAACAATTTTGGCATAGTGACAAGGAGCACCATCATGTTGATAGACGACGGTACTAACAATCCTATCCCCGTCGTCTATCAACGTGATGGTGCTCCTTGTCACTATGCCAAAATTCTTCAGGATTATCTAAATAGACGTTTTCCAAATCGCTGCATCGGACGCGGAAGCAACAGACCTTGGCCAGCGAGATCACCAGATTTAACCCCTTTAGATTTCTTTGCATGGGGCTTTATCAAATCGCACGTCTATCAGATGAAGATTACGAGTCTTGAAAACTTACGTACACGTATACGAACTGCTGCAGATAACATAACCCCGCAAATGCTCCAGAATGTGTTTAGAAATGCTGCGGAACGATTTGAGCTGTGCAGGGATACTGATGGGCGTCACGTCGAATCCTACTCTTAATTATTTAATAAATGTTACCACTTTATCATTTTATGATTGAATTCCATATAATTTCCAAGTGCTTCACAAAAATAGATCCTGACTTTATGTACACCCTGTATGGAAGGTCTGGAGTTGCCAGTTACTTATTTTAATTATTTATATATGGAGGTGTTGTCAGATACCACTATTTATTCACTTATATATGAAGGATTTCCAGAGAGCACTATTATTTTAATTATACAGGGCTATTCAAATTGATTCACCTGATTTCAAATGAGAATATTTTTTAATGTTACAAATACAGAGTGATTTGTGATACATCAACCAAAAGAAAAACTGTCCAGATTTTGTCTCTCACCTCATAAATGCTCTATGTGACTTCCTCTAGTTACACGAGCAACGTCGACACGATAGTCGAATTCCTCCCATACTCGCTCCAGCATGTCCGTTGTCACTGACTCTACGGCAGTAACAATGCGAATGTTTCCTCGAACTGCCGATACCACCGACGGATGCTCTGAGCACCCGGTGGATCTGTTCTGTAACGTCGACGAAACTCACGCTGCACTGTGACTACCGATTTACAGCTCGAAAACTGCAACACAAAAACGCCTTCTGCTGTGCGGACGCCATTTTCACACTGACTGTTTGTTGCTAGGCTAGGCCACGGCGTGACTTTGGAGCTCTCTCGCGGTGATCTTGTAAAACTCGGAGATTTCCTCTTTCATGTGGTGTATGCCCAGTTGATGCACGGTTGATAGGTACGGAAGTATTCTCAGTTGAAATCGGATGAATAATTTTAAATAGCCCTGTATATATAGAGGTTGCCAGAGAGCACTATTTATTGTAACTATTTTTATATGGAGGGTTGTCAGATACCACTATTTTAATTATTTATTTATATATGGAGGGTTTGCCAGAGAACATTATTTATTTTAATTACTTATTTATTTATTATAGGTAAGAGAGAGATGCTCTCAATGTTTAGAGGGGTTGTCATATAGTACTGTATAATTTAATCATTTATTTATTATAGGCAAGAGAGGGAGATGCTCTCCTAAATTGATTTAGCAAAAGTATTAAATAAAACACCAACACATTATTTTTGTTCATTTAGACGCAATACGAACCCCATTTATTTAATAAAAAAATAATAATATAAGAAATACACACGACTCTTTATATTGTACATTAATATTTAAACGAAAACCTGCAAGTCCGTACATTCCTTAAATCAGCCTGATTGAAGACGTGAAGCAAAGACTATAATATATTTGACGTAAAACAAATAATTTTTCAATAATAATAAATAAGTAAAATTAAATTCATTAATTAACCTCCATACTCTTATTAAAGGTTTCCTCAACCAGTCTCCGCGGAGAGGCCACCGATGGAGAATCTCACCCTACTTGTGTCGCGAATTCAACTCTCGAACGAGGCAAGCGATATTCGACACATGATAGAAGAAATCATTGGTGAACACAGTATAGTGATAGTTAATAAACTAAATACGAAATCTCCTTATTATAACTCTTTTAAAGTAATAATTAAAGGTGTAAATGCGCATTTCAACCCGTATAATATGTGTCAATGGCCAGACGGTATTATTGTTAAGGAGTTTATTCACTTTTCCAGGAGATTTGATAACAGGCACATAATAATAATAATAATAATAATAATAATAATAATAATAATAGGCGCCCTAACGGTAATGCCTGAAAGTTGTACTGTGTATAATAATAATAATCTTACTAATAATAATAATAAACTTACTAATAATAATAATAATCTTACTAATAATAAATTCTCTATTAGTCATGGCGGATAACTTGTTGAAAATAGTCTCATATAATGTAAGGTCAGTGAGGAACTCAACTGTAGATTTTCATAAAATCTGCGACAGTGCAGATTTGATACTCCTGAAGGAGCACTGGCTACCTAAGCAAGAGCTAAAATTCCTCTCTAGCATTCATGATGACTTTATGTACCATGCGTCATCAGCAGTAGACTTGTCAGATGAATTATTGTACGGTAGGCCCTTTGGTGGTGTTGCTTTCTTTTTAAGGAAAAATTTGTTGAAACATACAATTTTGAACAAGCGATAACGTAAGGTTGTTAGGCATTGAATTACAAGTGAACAATTATTGGATATTAATTGTAAACTGCTATTTACCATACAACAACGGCAGTAATCTAGATGAATACATAGATTTGCTGTACAAAATTAAGTCATTATCAGATAACCCCAAATATTCTCACTGTATAATAATGGGGGACTTTAACGCACATGTGAACTCGGAATTCTTTGTCAGATGAATTATTGTACGATAGGCCTTTTGGTGGTGTTGCTTTCTTTTTAAGGAAAAAATTGTTAAAACATACAATTTTTAACAAGCGATAACGTAAGGTTGTTAGGCATTGAATTACAAGTGAACAATTATTGGATATTAATTGTAAACTGCTATTCACCATACAACAACGGCAGTAATCTAGATGAATACATAGATTTGCTGTACAAAATGAAGTCATTATCAGATAACCCCAAATATTCTCACTATACTAATGGGGGACTTTAACGCACATGTGAACTCGGAATTCTTTGTAGAATTGGGTAACATGTGCGAGTCGGCCAATTTAAGTATAAGTGCTGTAGATGTATTAGGGGTAGCCAGTGGTAATTTTACATACGTTAGCGAAATGAGTGGTACCACCAGGTGGATTGAGCATTGTCTCACTAGTAATAATCTAAAGGATCGAATTGTTAGAGTTCATATTTTGCATGATTTCCTTCTTTTTGATCATAGACCATTAGAAATATTAATTAACTTTACCAATTTATGCGCAACACGACTTAACAAGAACTCAATAGGTAAGAATAATCGCGTCTATTGGTCCAATGTTAATATGCAGCAGAGAATAGAATTCAAAGAGAGAACAAGTCACCTCTTTAATAATTTAGAAATTTTGCACCTTGCCTGTAAAAATCCTTGATCAAATGATTCTCACTGTAAACTCATCGATAGGTATTATAGAAGATAATATCCCTGTTAAGAGAAGCAGGAAGCCCCCTGATTAAATCTTACAACTATCATACTAAGGTTATTCCTGGATGGAATGATTTTATTGCCCCCCTGAAGAGGGAATCGAAAGATGCCTATGATTTGTGGTGCTTTCATGGTAGACCCAGATTAGGACCAGTATACATGAATATGTGTAGAAGTCAGGGTCAGTATACGGCGGCCATAAGGCGATGTAAACAGGAAGAAGAGTATATTCGAGCATCAAAAGCCTGTGAAGCTCGCATAAATAACGATAATAACAAATTTTGGAAATTTGTTAAGAATCAAACGGGTGTCAAAAATGTCCTCCCTCCGACAATCGATGGGGTGTCGGAGGAGGATGAAATTGCAAAGCTGTAGAAAAACCACTACGCTAACATTCTTAACAGTGTGAGTAGGGATAATCTTAAGATAGATTGCAGCGAAACTATTGTGGGAGCGACAAGGGAATATACTTTGATATTATTTTCTGAAGTAAAGAGGTTAATTAAAGAGTTAAAGACTGGTTCTGCGTCAGGGGTAGATGATTTATCGAATGAGCACTTAAAATATGCAAATGACATAGTATGTCTGCATATATCATTGCTCGTATCAGCCATGGTTGCTCATAGCTATATCCCTGCAGAGTTCATGAGGGTATATATCTTGCCCCCTGGTCAAAAATAAGTACGGAGACATTCTGTCGAGCAATAACTACAGGCCTATTGCTGTCGCTTCCTGCTTCTCGAAACTACTAGAAAAACTCTTGTTACGCCGATTAAATGATTTCCTATGGACATCTAATCAGTTTGGCTTTAAAAGGTCCCACTCAACTGACCTGTGTATCTATGTACTTAAAGAAACAATATCTAAATACATTGACAGTAATTCAACTATTTATAGCTGTTTCATAGATATAAGTAAGGCATATGATAGGGTGAACCACAATATTTTATTTGAAAAACTAGAAGACAGGAAGGTTCCCATGTACATATTAAATTCATTGAAATTTTGGTATTCCCACTAATCTTTCACTGTTAGGTGGGGCAATGTTCTATCCGAGTGTTTTGGCTCCTCTTGCGGGGTGAGACAAGGCTCCTTGCTCTCCCCTATGCTGTTTAATGTATATATCGACGGATTAATTGCTTCACTTAATGAGGCAACAGTGGGATGTTGTATAGATAACACAAGGATAACTTAGTTTATGCCGATGATATGGTGTTAATAAGTCCCTCTGTTAAAGGTCTGGATCGGCTACTAAAAGTCTGCGAAGTGTATTTGCAGAAACATGATATTCTTTTTAATGTTACAAAAACTAAGGTTATGCAATTTCATCCTAAAAGCTGTAATCAGCCAGCTGATATAAGGTTTAAAAAGAATGGTGAAGTAATTGAGGAAGTACAGGAGTTTAAGTATTTGGGTCAAACTATTACCAGCTCCTTGAGTGATGACTCGGATATAAGAAAACAATCTCGAAGCCTGTGTGCTAAAGCGAATATGACCATAAGGAACTTTCGATTCTGTACAAGTGAAGCTAAAGACACACTCTTTCGTACTTTCTGCAGTAATATATACGGTCAGCAACTGTGGGTGAATTATAAAAAAGGTTCTGGCAGAACCCTAAACTTGCTGTACAACAGGTCTTTTAGAATCTTACATAAATTACCCCAGAGATGCTCAGCTTCGCAAATGTTTGCTACCCGCAATGTCCCGAGCTTCCCGGAGGTAACAAGACGTGCTCAACACAGTCTAATGCAAAGAATTAAAAAATTAACCAACCCGATCATCCAAGCTATCCATGAGTCCTGCCATTTATCCTCTAAGCTATGGACTTCTTGGTACGAAAGCGTCTGTCTGTAGCTCCACTTAACTTCGACAGTGCAGTATTATTTCTAATCAATTGTATATATTTCTATCCTTAGTATATGAACTGTCATTGTACTTATTAATAATATTTGTCATATGGACTGTAGTCTGCCAATAAACCTTTTCATTTTCATTTTCATTTTTATTTCATTTTCATTTCATATATTTATGATGGAAACATGAACACAAAAAGGAAAAAAGATACGAATCATTCTGGGTAATTATTTAAAAATTAAAAATTTTAATTCATAGAAGTCACTGCAGTTGCAAATTTTTCATGAGTATAGGAATCTGGAAGATTTTTGGTTGCTAAAAGATGCTGCTTTTGCTCACATTTACTATTAATTCTCTGTGCTGTCAAACTGATAAAGGCTTCAGTTTTTTATAGTGACGCCTAATGTCCAAATAAAACTAATATTCGGAATTCGGTATTTGACCGAATAGTTTTGCACCAAATATTCGATATTTGGTGAATTTTAGTATTCGGTACATCTCTAATACTCGTATATATAATGTTACACAGAGACATGCATGGAACAAGGAACTCTTCTGGGAAAATTAAATCCACTATAGTCTGAATAAATAATAGTAAATGACAAATACTTTTTCTTTTTCTTTTTCGTGATGGAAGCCCAATGTGAGCAACGGGTCATGAATGGGTCATGATTTAATTTTCCAAGAAGAGTTCCTTGTTCCATGCGCAGTGTAACATAAAAGTTTCTCAAGTAACCATTCTGAGTTGTATCGTATATATATATATATATATATATATATATATATAATTATATATATATATATATATATATTAGGGTGAGCCACAAATATATATGGTAAAAAATTAAATTGCACAAATAAGAGCTTCTCAAACATTTTCTTATTTGTTTTATGAAAAAAGACGTCCATTCGGATATTGAACTAAATCCAATGATATTTAAGGGTGGCGCAAGTTTGAAGAATTTTGCCACCCCAAACAATATAATGATACTAAGGCTTCGAGTTGCGCCACCTCTAAATATGCACGAATCGATCCAGTTTTTTATTTCCAACATCATTATTGGTTGTGAAATATGAGAAAATGTCATTCGAAATATAATTTTCAATTTCATATTTTGTACCACCCTAATATACAGTGTGTGTGTGTGTGTGTGTGTGTGTGTGTGTGTGTGTGTGTGTGTGTGTGTGTATTATATATATATATATATATATATATATAGAGAGAGAGAGAGAGAGAGAGAGAGAGAGAGAGAGAGAGAGAGATTCTGATTAAAATAATTATATATTTTGCATATACACTGACATAATTTACATCTAGCGAATATAATTTATTATTTTTAAATAGGTTTAGTGACGAGCAGAATGAATTACAGGTTTTCATGTGAAATTCAAAGTAAGAAACGTGGGAATAGTTTTAAAAAGTGAGATTAAGCGTATTTTTGCTCTTTCAGAATTCGTCTGTGAAATAATCAGCTTTTCCTCCTTTGTTAACAATGATGCTTTGTGCAAACAAAACTCAATTACTCTACAATATATATATATATATATATATATATATATATATATATATATAATAGTGTATGGAGGAATAAGACTAATAAGGAACAAAACATGGTAACGACATATTACATAAAGCATACAGTATGTAAAACATCCATCGGTAAAACATATGTAAAAGAAATATATGATAACACGTATATACCGTATATATATATGACATATGTTTACAGGGGTGTAGAGTAAAACAAAATTAGGTTTGTTTGATAAGTTATGACTAAAACCCCGTTCCTTATTTTCAATGTTGTGGGTACAATGCTTGAACTCGGAATTAAAAACACTCAAGTCAGTTACACACACACACAGGCAAGGATTATATATATATATATATATATATATATATATATATATATATAAGCCTGGGGATGACCACCGGAAAAAATGTTTCCTCCCCAGCCTCAGTAATGCGATGTTGTTTTTAATGACAACTTTTGGGTATTCTAAAACCTTTGTTCCGACAAATCAGGACCATTTGCACCCTCTTTACATTCTCATTTATACCTCTAACATTCTACTCTGTCATACGAGCCCATAAAACTTCTGAGGGCAGCGTTGATGGAGGCACTGCCCAGGTATGAAGCTTCTGCTTTCCTTTCTGGAAGAGTATATTTCCAGAGAAGAGAGCCCAGCCCAACCTTGGTATGCATGGGGATGTGGAAGACAACTCATCTCAGGGTCTCCGCGCGCACGTGCAGAACGTTTTACGACATGTACAATGAAGGAAGGTCATCAATTTTCGACTCCCGGAGCATCAGGGGAAGACTTATATATATATATATATATATATATATATATCACACACACTGCAATTTCAATATACAGTATATACTGCAAGGTTGGATCCAAAGGGACTCTGGTAAACAAAGCAAACCTCCTTTCGCCATTAGTATTCCAAATCTGTGGAACACATCTTAAAAATTCTGCAGAGTTTGTTGACACACTTCGAGGTACAGACTTATCAGGAAAAAATTGGTGAGTTTTGACGTGGTATCTTTGTTTACCATAGTCCCTTTGGATCCAACCTTGCAGTTCTTAGAAGAGTGGCTTCATGATCATTCAGAGACCATTCCGTTTGATTATGGAATTATTTTGGAGCCTGTTAGACTTTGCTCGAAACATAACTACTTTTCTTTTAAAGGTCATTTTTTTAGACAAAAGACAGGTTTACCGATGGGCTCTTCGCTCTCTTCAATTTTAGCTAACATTTTTATGGAATTTTTTTAAGTTAATTTTTTGCCAGAATCTTTGATGCTGGGGGTCAATTGGTTCCGTTACGTTGATGACACATGTGTTATTTTTGAATCTCGTGGATTTGGATGAGCTGGTGGGATTTCTTAACAGTTTTGTACCTTCAACACAGTTTACATATGAAGTTGAGATTAGTGGATCTCTCTCGTTTTTCGATGTTATTATTTTAAGAGCTCCCACCGAAGGCCTTCTTTCAAAGTATTTACATAGAAAGCCTACGCATTCAGACAGCTACATTCATGCTTTTTCCAATCATTCTCTCTTTATTAAAAAAGTCGTTATTTCGGGTCTCTTTTTGAGAGCTTTCAGGATTTGTGACCCCATTAATCTTGACGATGAAGTTTTACATATTAAAAGTATATTTATAGGTTTGGGTTATTCTAAATTGTTAATTGATAAAGCTTATTTCGCCGCTAGATCTTTCTTTTCTCCCTAAACTAGGAGCCAGGATAAAGACTTTTCATTCCTGAAAGTACCCTTTGAAGTTAACAAAGGGCTTTCCTCACTCTTGCCACAGCAGATTAAGTTGGTCTCCGCTGTGCCAAATAAATTGTCTTCGTTCATCCGTCATCCTGTTACAAAAGCCTCCAACAATTCTGGCGTAGTTTATGAAATCCTATGTGGAGTCTGCCCTCAAAAATACATCTGAGAGACAATTGATTTTCAGAGGATTAATTCTCACAAACGTGACCTGAGATCGGGTAATACTTATAGTAGCTTGGTACAGCATAAGGAACATCATAATCACATTTTTAACTTCCAGGATTCTAAACCTATCATGAAGGTCAGGGACCAAGACCAGAGATAAATATACGAGGCATTTTATATTTTAGGAGAAAACACCATTTCAAATATTAAGCTGTCCTACAGTATGGATAGCTTTATTTTTAACATTTTAAACATTTTTAAGGCAATTTCGGGTCCTGACCGGTTGCCAGATGTACAGGATTGAATTTTACTTAAAGATTTCTCATCTCGAATAAGTGAAATCTGGGCAATATTTTGTCTTTTCCAACTCCCAGACGTACGACAGCCACCCTCTCTCTTTGTCCGTGATGATGCATTAACACAGTCGTTTTAACTTGAGCTTTTCCGCGGGACGGAAGTTTTATAACCTTTTTAGACATTTTAACTAGTTTATGTTTTTGAAAAGGGCTTGGTTGTGACCGGCCGAAATTAATTAGCCTTTTTAAACGCTGTTTTATAATTTTTTCCCTGTAGGTTTGGGTGATCTTATATTGTTGCGGTAAATGCAATCAAAGTTTATATATATATATATATATATATATATATATATATATATATATATATATATGAAAATAAAAACCCACTCTAATAGACAGAGTTTATTTCCACAACAGTTTCGATGCCCACTGGAAATAAACTCTGTCTATTGGAGTGGGTTTTTATTTTCATATTTTGATCTTCACGTAGAAAAAAGTGAAGTTTTTTGCATTTATATATATATATATATATATATATATATATATATATATATATATATATATATAGAGGGGGTAACAAAAATCCGTTCTCATAGGGAAATCTTTTCCGATATTTTATTTAGTGAAGAGGTTGGTTTTTTCAATTGTTTCAATGGAACAGAGAATTGCCACAATTATCGTTACTGGAGCGACGAGCATGTACGTACTAGATTAATTGGTAAGTTGATTGTATTGTTTGTAATGTATAGTTAAAACTATTTTCTTGTTCAATTCTGTTATACCTTATTTCCATATGAAGACAGACTTTTGTTACACCCTATACACACACACACACACACACACATATATATATATATATATATATATATATATATATATATAGAGAGAGAGAGAGAGAGAGAGAGAGAGAGAGAGAGAGAGAGAGAGAGAGAGTTACAAGGAGTTACAAGGAAAAGAAGTACCTCAAAAGGCCTTGCGGCCCATACCGAGGAGGTACCAATGGCAACGGGTGCCAGGGAAAATTTTCTACACACTCAAATAGTGTGCAAAATTTGGTCTAACCTTTTCTTGAAATGATCCACAGAGGAACTGTTCACAACTTTTGAAGGTAACCTGTTCCACGTGTCACAGATCTTATACGTAAAGTAATTCCCACACACACTAGTCCTAAACCGTTTCAAATCCAACTTCCAACCATTGTTGCGAGTTGGGTTATCATTTAAACTAAACATGCTTCTAAAATCGACATCGTTGAACCCGCGTAAGAGCTTGAAAACCTCGATCAGTTGACCGCGCAGCCTCTGAGTTTCCATCGAAAACAAGTTCAGGGCGCGTAACCGTCGATTGTAGCCCATATGCCTAACGGAAAGGATTAACTTTGTGGCCCTCGCCTGCACTCGCTCCAGCCTCTCAATATCTTTCCTGAGGGTGTGCGACCAGAACTGCACTGCATACTCGAGGTGCGGCCGAACGAGGGAATTGTACAGAGAGAGCACAATCTCCTTGTTCCGAAACTGAAATTGCCTCCTGATATAACCCAACAGCTTCTGGGCTTTCTTCTCCACTTCTACGCACTGTTTGGTAAACTTAAGGTCGCTGCTGATTAGCACACCCAATTCCTTTTCCAAATCAGTCGCCTCGATATTGTTCCCCAACATCGAGTAGTCCGACTTGGGATTGGCGTAGCCAATGTGCATCACTTTACATTTACCCAAGTTAAACGGCATTTGCCATTTTTCGGACCACTCTCCTATCCTACCTAGGTCCGCACGCAGTTGCTCGATCGCTTCGGGCGTCCCAACATTGGCCCCAAGCTTGGTGTCATCAGCTTATTTGGCGATCCGACTGACGATGCCACCGTCGATATCATTTATGTAAATGATAAACAACAGTGGCCCCAAAACGGAACCCTGAGGAACTCCACTAGTGACCGAGGCCCAACCCGAACTAACCCTTTTAATTACAACCCTCTGCTGCCTATTCTTCAGTCAGTTTTCAATCCACCTACCTATTTCCCCACCGATACCCAGCGCGCGCACTTTCGCCAGTAGCCGGCGGTGAGGTACCTTATCATAGGCTTTCTGAAAGTCGAGATAAAGTATATCAATCGCCCTACTCTTATCATACTCACTCAACATGACGTGGAAAAACTCGAGCAAGTTGGTGAGACACGACCTATGCCGTCTAAACCCATGTTGGGGGTCCCCAAGCAGCTTGTAGGAATCCAAATGGTCAACGATCCTATCCGCTATTATCCCCTCTAATAATTTACCTACAACTGAAGTGAGACTAATGGGACGATAGTTCCCTGGACTTTCGTGATCCCCTTTCTTAAAGATAGGGGTCACGTTGGCTTCCCTCCAGTCACCAGGCACCTGGCCCGTCTCCAACGATTTGTTGAAGACTATAGCCAGGTGGGGAGCCACCTGGTCGCGCACCTCTCGCAACACTCTGGGGAGAAACTGGTCTGGCCTAGGAGCCTTAACCCTTCGTGGGCTGATGGGGTTCACTGGACCCCAAGCATATTTCAAAAATCTGCCATTCATTCAAATATTATTTTTAGAGCCTGGTCATCTATGACTTTTATTGTATGTATGTATGGTATATACTCACAAAATATAAGAGAAAAATGTCACACCATTTGGAAGTGACAGGGTAGCAAACTTGAATGGGGTCTGCCTTACCCCACCTCGCCTGCAATGTGACTAATTTATTTTAATTTTTTTTCAGATTTTTTCATAAATTTTCTTAGATTTTCATTCTAATGGCAACGTCAATTCCAATATCGACGTTTTATGCTCCTAGCAGGGTGGGAGAGGGAGATGTAGATGTAGACCAACCAAATTTGTCAGATGATAGTGAATCAGAAGTAGACTTATCTGATGCTAGTGAATATGAATATGTTGAACAATCTTCTGACAGTGACTTTAGTGGTTTTGATAGTGACAATGCAAGCGATCATGATGATGATGATGACAATATTGTGTTAGGGAAAGATAACTTTGTGTGGTGCACTGAGCCTCCCCGGCTTAGACGAAATGTGAGGCAAAACATTGTTCGTGAAGAAGGTGGTGTTCATGAAAGTGTACCTACGCATGCTGCATCTGCTACTTTCAGCTTCTTTATCACAGATGAAATTGTTGAATTGGTTCTCGATGCAACAAATCAAATGGGTGGTGCTCTCTATGGTGAAAAATGGAAACAGCTGGATTCTATTGAGCTGATGGCATGGCTAGGACTTCATCTCAGATCTGGACAAAGATAGCTTCCGCCCAGTTGATGAATTATTTGGTACTAAGACCGGTCCACCAATTTATCGTGCTTCTATGAGCCGTGACCGTTTCAAAGAAATAAAAAGGTTAATAAGATTTGATAACATGACTACTCGTCCAGAACGAAGGAATGGTGAACAAGGCACGTTGGCGCCTATATTCGAAGTTTGGTAGAAGTTTATTGAAGCATGTCAAATAAACTATAAAGCCAACACATATGTAACTGTGGGTGAATATCTACTCGCATTTCGAGGGAAATGCTCATTCAAAGTATACATGCCATCTAAAGCAGATAAGTATGGCATAAAGGTTTGGAGTATGTCCGACGTTAAGAATGGGTATCTTCTAAATGGCCAGATATACAGTGGTAAAGGTCCTGAAGGTCCAGAACGCCACCAAGCCCAAAGAGTTGTTCGAGATCTTACTTCAACTATTGTGAAGTCAGGAAGAAATGTTACCACTGACAACCTGTTTACTGATGTTGACCTTGCCATAGAACTACTTGATAAAAATTTAACACTCTTAGGAACTATGAGGAAAAATAAGCGCCAAATACCTAAATCATTTCAAGCCTCAAATGATCGTCAGCTCTATTCATCAAAGTTTAGCTTTAGTAGGGACCAGCATCTTATGATATGCAGCTATGTCCCAAAGGTAAGAAAGGCAATTCTGTTATTAAGCACCATGCATTTCGACCAAAAAAAGCGGCAGGAAGAACCTTTCAAACCTGATGTAATTCTAGATTACAATGCCACAAAAGGAGCTGTTGATCGATTAAACCAACTTATCAAAACTTCCTCATGTAAGCGCATAACAAACAGATGGCCATTAGTTATCTTCTACTGGTAGATGTTGCAGCTTACAATGCTAGTTGCTGTTTCATGGAGAAAACCCCCGATGTGTATCGAGGGAATCAAAGGCGAAGGAAATTTCTGGCAGACTTAGCAGAACAGCTCTGCAAACCAGCAATCCAGAAACGTTTTGGGTCAGCTGGTAGATATTTGCCAAAGCATGTTAGAGCATGTATGGAGGCATTTATGGATGAGGTAGAAGCAGCACCCCAGCTAAGGCCTAATCCAGGAGGTAGGAAGAGATGTGGAAAGTGCCCGAGGAAGATGGATAAGAAGACGAGAAAGTCATGCACAAAATGTGATGTGCCTCTTTCCGAAAGTCACTCCAACTATGTATGTGATGAATGTGTACAGTAAACATTGTTTCATATGTTCTATGTTTCTGTTTCTTTCTATTCTATAATCTATATTGTGAATATAAAACGTGTTTCTGAGTGCTGAATTCTTTAAGTTAAAAAATTCTTAAATAAATGTAAAAAAAAAAAAAAAAGGGACACATGGTGAATTGGCTCCACGTGCCGTGTCCTGAGCAACATATGTATAAACTTTAGTATATATAAACTTAAGCTTATGGCAGAAATTCACCATTGAAGTTTGGGGTCTGGGTGACCCCACATAGTCTTCTTTGTTAGTCGGTCCCACCTAGCCCACGAAGGGTTAAACGCGCTCAGTTTGTCTATTCTATTGGCAACGACTGTCGCGGTACATCGAACTCTATCCAGGCCAGCACCTTCGTGCCTCACGCCTGGCTCGGGGATGATGCGGGTGTCCTCCCTGGTGAACACTCCCGCAAAGTACTCATTAAGCACATTGACGATGTCCGCGTCGGAGGTCCGCAGAACGCCGCTTCGGTCCTTTAACATGCTTCTAATGGGATTTCTACTATTAACATAACTGAAGAACTCCTTAGGGTTCCCCTTGCAAAGGCATGCCACCCGTAGTTCTTCGTTACGTTTCGCTAGCCTAACCTTCGCCTTCACTTCCCTACACAGGCGGACATACGCTTCAGTGTTCTCATGGGAACGATTGGCCTTCGCCCTCCTATGAAGAGAGAGAGAGAGAGAGAGAGAGAGAGAGCCTTTAGAACAAAACTGAAAAATAATTAGGGGCCAAAAACTATATATAATATCTAACCGAAGGAACTGCGGAACTTACGAAACATCCAGTTAACTAATCCAATTAAGAAATGATTTGATAAATATGCCTACTTAGCTAGAGTCAAGTCCTTAGTAGCCTTACGTGGCAAATTATGAAGGCAGGATGAGAGATGAAAGTAACTCTCATATATCATATCTCACAAATGAAGAGGGATGCTGCTGAAGGGCCAGTTACATTCCGATCAGGAATATATACCTTTGGTAACCTTTGGCTTGCTTCCGCCCGAATTGTTTATTCTGACGAATGTCAAGCTTTTCACTCCACCTTAGACCTACATTTTTTTGTGGAATCCGAACCACTCCCCACCAGCAGCCCAGTATCTTAACCACTTGGCTACCAATTTATCTACCAACCACTTTCTTTACTAGTTTTGTATGGAAGGATGAACAGCTGGGTTTTGCAGCGGGCCGCCTATCGTCACCGGGTCTCGATCCCGGGGCAGATGGATTCGTAGTCAGTGACGCTAATCACTACACTCCCGAGGCGCCAATATATATATATACACAGAGTGTATGTGTGTGTATATATATATATATATATGATGAAAATAACCACGAAGGAAAAAAATATTCTGAGGATGTCATTAGACAAAAACGCTTGAGCACTATTTCGTGTTTTCTTTTTCTTTCGAGGATATTTTCACCATAAATATTATTCACGTGTTACTTCCGTGAAATAATTTTCATATATATAAAGGGTACTGATGCACCGGAGCTCCGGCTCCGGCCCAGCAGGAGTTCCGGCCATTTTAGAAAACCTCCTGCTCCGGCCGGAGGTGCCAAGTACACCAAACTCATTTCTGACAACGTTTAGTTTTAATTCTATAAAACTATAAAACCTCATTTCTGCACCTATCCGAATATTTCAGTTCTCAGTGACTGTAATAATAATTTATTTTATGAGTGATCAGTGATTGTATTAATAATTGATTTGATATAGGCTACTTTACTCAGCATTCAGCAAGACATCATAAGTTTCATAACCTGAGGATATTCTGTTCAATGGAAATTTTTAGAGAAATTAGCACACACAAAGCATAGAAAGTCGACTTTTATAAAGTTTGTTATTAAAGACTTAATAATCTAAAATAGCAGGACTATAATATATAAACCCTAAATAGATGAGTCGATGGGCCACATACACACACATATATATATATTATATATTATAATATATTATATATATATAAATACTGAAATAAATCAATTGGCTGGAGGCCAGAGGAAAAAACACTAAACCGGAGGGTCTGGCCCTCCGGCCCCCGGCCAAAATCTGCCTCCGGTGCATCACTAACAGAGGGTGCAGCATAAGTCGCTTTACCAAGAATAATGAAATCATTCAGAAATTGTTCAAAGTGTCCTCCATCATGTTCAATACACACGTTGCATATTTGAACCACTAAACAACAAATAGCGCGGCACAGTTCTTTGTTATTATTCAACTTCTCGAATTCTTGGCGTATCAAAGCCTTCATGTGATCGAAGTCCTGAGGTTTGTGGCCGTGGACTATCTTTGAAAATAACCCCACACTAAATAATCACATGGGGTTATATACGGTGACTGAGGAGGCCAGTAGTATGGATGGAAAAGGAGAGAGAGTGTAGGGCAATTGCAATGTTGATCAAATGTTTCAACGTGCCCTCCCACAGTGCCACTCCCTTCCCTCCAGTGCCAACCCCCACCAGGGTGCTAAAAAGGGTGGGAATTCCCCTATCAAGCTGGGAGAGTCCACCTAAACTACGAGACTTTGGGGTAGGAGGTGGGACGGTCTCACACCCCCAAAGAGGTATACCTAACCTAAGAGAGGGAGAGAGGAAGACAGAGCATCCTACGTCTGGGGCAGCCAGACGCTTAATAAGATTTCTTGACAGCATTAGGTGGCTTATAAGTGTCTTTCAGTCAGTTGGCGTAGAAGCCAGTGTCTCCAGGCATTATCAGCCATTTGGCTTAATCTTGCTTAGAGGGCGTAAATGGCAGATGTATGTGTATTAGGGTGCTCCGAAAATAAAAAGATGTTGAAAAAAACTCATAAAACTTTCTCCCCGGGCTTTTTCTCATTCTTTTATATCATATTAATGCCAGAAAAAACTATTAGCTACATTGAAACATACTAAGCCTTGACACCAGGCAGCTGAAAAATATGCTTTATTGAATTAATTTATTATACTTAATACTTACATTTTTTTTTTCAGATTTACCTATCATAAATAGCGTATCTATTAAATAAATCGTAGTTTTACTTGAGTTTATATAAACTTAAATAATTATTACAAAATTTAACAAATTTTTTTGTCAAAGGATAATTCAAATATTTTCTTAAGAAAAGATGATATAATATGGCTAATAGAAAAGCCTATCGAAAAACTCTGATGTTCGAATCCCAACGAATGGGGACATTTTACGCTATTTTTTCTACCTAAAAGATGGACCAATGAAGAAAGAAAAATTTAGAAATTTTAACGGTACAATTGCTGAAAAAATATTAGAAGATACAGAAAAGCAGTGGATGAAATCAGGAATCGAAACACAACGTAAAGATAAAGTCAAGAAAAAGATTTTAGACCTTTACGAGAATTATAGGACACTCCAAAAAAGAAAGGTTCCAATTCCAAAAAGGTAAAGGAAGAAAATTTTGTTAGAGACCTTGACTCCTATTTTTTTATTGCCCATAAAGATGCTGAACGCAGAGTTCAAACTGATCGGTTGAGGACGACAGAACAGAAAAAAGAGGATAGTGATTTCATGAATGCAATGAAAAAGGGTAGAAAAGTTATTTTGGGATCCGAAGATAAAAAGTATTCAAAAAGGTTCAAGCTAAAAGGAATAGGGAAGAGAATTTCACTTACAGAATGGAGACAGACATGCGAAGAAGAGAGCTATAAGAGGCTTCAACTAGCGAACTTAACGATGAGATAGACATTGTTGATGAAGATTATTTAGAATTAGATGATAGTGATAATGATGAAAATGTTATTTCAAATTCTGATAAAAAATAAAAAAGAAAGCGTTCGAAAACTATCACACTAGAACTTCCACGAAACCCATTCAAAAGTAAAAAAATATCTGAAATGGCTGATCGTTTAAATTTATCTTCTGGCCAAAGAACTGCATTTATGGCTGCCATCGCAACAGAGGTGGGAGTTGATTTGGAGAATATCACGTTGTCTAAAATAAGTACGAGGACAGCAAGTAAAATAGTGCGGCAAGAAAAAGGCGAAGAAATCAAAAGTAATTTTGTATGCCCAAAATTTTGTAATCTTCATTGGGATGGAAAAATTTTGCATGAGGATGATGAAAGATTAGGAGTGCTGATATCTGGTGCCCCAGGATATGAAGAGGGGAAGCTCCTTGGCGTTCCAAAAATCGTCGATGGCACTGGTAATACAAAAGCGAATGCTACTCATTCTTTAGTAGCTGAATGGAAAGTCGAATCCAATATATATGGTCTTGTTTTTGACACTACGGCGTCCAACTTCTGCTGGAAAAATGGAGCCTGTGTAAAATTAGAAGAATTATTCCAAAAAAAATTTTCTTTTTTGCTTGTAGACACCACATACTGGAAAGAATCTTGCAAGCAGTTTGGTCAAAACTTTTCGGCGATAGAAGTAGTCCAAATAATTTAGATTTTAAAAATTTTCAGAAGTTTTGGAATACCATCAACAAAGAAAATTTCAAAATTCTTGAATTTAATGATCGATCCTTAAAATCTCGTTGTGAAGATGTTAAAAAATTCTTCAAGAAACGTTGACCCAAAGTTCTGACAAAATATCATTACCAAGAGAAGATTACAGAGAGTGTGCGGAACTTATGCTTATTCTCTTGGGAGGGACTCCCCCTCGTGGTGTGCATTGGTTAAAGCCAGGAGCTTATCACCATGCAAGGTGGATGGCGTACATTTTGCATGAGGCTAAAATGTTTGCTTTCAGTGGTCAACTTTGGTACGATTCCCAAAAAATAAAAAATCTTGAACGCTTTTGCATATTCACATCGCTTTTTTATATACAACCCTGGTTATCAGCTACCAATGCAGCTGATGCTGCAATAAATGACCTAAAATTGTAGCACGATTTAAATTCTTATTGTAAAATTGATTCAGATGTGGCCTCAGCAGCTATAAAAACCTTTGAAAGACATTTTTGGTATATGACAGAAGAGTTAGCTTCATTTTCACTGTTTTCAAATAAAATTGAGATCTCTGAAAAGCGCCAAATAGCTGAAAAAATTATGAAGATGAAAAAAGTAAATAGTTTTAAAATGGGAGTTCCCACTTTCCCTAAATTAAACTCTTCGACGAAATTAATTTCGCTGATTGGAGTAAACTCTATGTTTCTTTTACAAACTCTGGGAATAGATATGGAATGGATGACAAAGGACCCAAGTGAGTGGAACGTAGATTCTGAATATAAAAAAGCATTTGAATATGTTAGAAGTGTCAAAGTAGTAAATGATCTTGCAGAAAGAGCTGTGAAGCTCATTCAAGATTACTCAAATAACATTACCAAGGACGAGCCCCAAAGACAGTACATGCTTCAAATTGTAGAGCGCCACAGGAAACTAATTCCTGATTTCAAGAAAGGGACACTAAACCATCTTCTGTAAAATCAAAATAAGATCAAAACGGACTGTTTATAACTGCCAAAAGGAAGAGGCCCACTCCTGCTAAAACAAAAATAAACCTGATGGCTACAGTTACAAACAATTACGCAGGAGTGAGGGGGCATAAACCTCGGTAAACGCCAATCCTCATCTAATTTCCCTAGAAATAAGAAGAAATACCAATTTTAAGCTCGTCTTTGTTTTTGTTTTTTTGCACATATACTTATACTATATCAATGCTTTGTATTTTTAAATCAATTCTAATTAACTCTAATTTATTTTTATGAGGTTTATGTAACTTAATCTTAAGTAATAATACCTACAAATCAGACCTAATTGCATAATTCGAAAATCATAAAACCTCAATTTTACGTGAGGCTGGTGGCAAGGCTTAATATGTTAGGATCGAGCTAAAAATTCCCAAAAGTATTCAGAAGCATGATAGCAATGAGAAAATAACTGGGGAGCAAATATTCAAAATCACGTTTTTTTTGGAGCACTCTAATGTGTATATATAATAATAACGTTTCAGTTGCCAGATTGCGCTATTCATTTGGAGATATTCTTGACAGTTGGATTAGAAATCCATCATTCGGCTTAAAAGGCGTAACCATCCATTCAGTACACACACACACACCACACACACACACATATATATATACACACACACACACATATATATATATATATGATGAATAAAACCACGAAGGGAAAAGAAACACAAAGGGGTGCTCATATATATATATATATATATTTATTGTAGGTGCACTGTTTATATATATTCCCATCCCCCCAGTTATTCCTCAATATCGTTTACATATACAACCAAAAGAATTAAATAAAACACAATTACATCATTCTGTTTATTTACACAAATTATTAGAATTAATTTCATGAAATATATAGAAAATAAATATACACTCAAAATAGTTCATTCTATGCACACTTTAAACGAGGAATATATATATATATATATATATATATATATACATACAATAAAATAATAATATTATAAGAAATACAGAGTTTAAACGAGAAATATATATATATACTAGCCGAGGTACCCGGCATTGCCCGGGATAAATTTCACGTTAGATCCCCAGCTTCCGGGCTTCTTTATTTTTTCTGGCTGCTGATGTAGATCTGCCCAAACTTGCCCGTTTTTTTGGTGGCATGGTAAAGTTGTTGGGATTTTCAAAAACTGCAAAAAAACATTGCCACATTAACTTCCTGTAACAACCATTACGCACTTCCTGTAACTATTCGCACAAACAGACAAACAGACAGGCTGACCGACTCTGTGTTGACATTCTTCATCCCATAAGAGGTTCCCGTGCCAAATTTGGTAGCTGTAGGTCAAACGGTTTGAAGTCGTCCTAAAAATAATTATATGTGAAGCTCAAGATTTTCATGACTGTGTTCTTTTCTATAGTTTTATTTACCAAATAATAAAAATTTTCACGGCTGCGTTCTTTTCTCCAGTTTAATCGCGGTGATGGGGCCTTCGAGCCCAGTAATTTTAATTATTTAATTTATTAACACTTAGGTGCACAACCTCGGTACGTAATCAATATGTGTGTGAAGTTTCATGTTTGTAACTGCTTCCATTTTGGAGTTATGGCTGGAACACACACACACACACACGTCCTTTTGAGGTAACCGGCGTTGTCCGGGATAAATTTCACAAACATACAAACACAAAAACAGACAGGCTGACCGACTCTGTGTTGACATTCTTCATCTCATAAGAGGTTCCCTGCCAAATTTGGTAGCTCTAGGTCAAACGATTTGCGCTTGCATAAAGGACAGACAAACAAATAAACAGACAGGCGAAAATATATACAGGTCGTCCGATAAGTGAGTGGCGATTCTATGTCAGTTAGCATAGTGTACTAATATCTTTGATATCTAATAAATGTCTATGCTTTTTTCAATTAAGCTAGCTTCACATGAAATCCAAATTTTTAATTTTGCAGTAATTCATGTTTATTCCTGTTTGTTCTGGTTTTTCATTGTTTTATTTTTATTATTTCTAATTATTGGCGTTGCAATGGCTGAGGTAGACGCATGTGTTGATAAAATTTGTGATCAAAGTCCCTACACATATGAAGCACGGATATTAGCAGCAACATGGTGGCATGAATCTGGAAAAACCAAGCATTGCATGAAGGTAGTACGCGAAAGGTTTGAACAAAGATTTAATGATGTGCCGCCAAAGGGCGAAATTATTAGAAAATGGGAACACAAATTATTCACAACTGGGATGATAATTGATAAAAAACGCCGTGGTCGCCCCAAAGCAAGAGCAAGATTGGAAGATGATGTTCAAGTGTCATTTCGACAATCGCCATCCAAAAGTATTCGTAGGCGTGCATCTGCATTAAATGTTCCGAAATCAACACTGCATGATTTGATGAAAAAAGACTTGCATTTTAAAGGTTTCCGCCCAACCTCCGTTCAGTTTTTATCGCCACAAGATAAAATTGTCAGAGTTAATGCTTGTCAACAAATTCTTGAAGCTTTTCCAAGTAAAGCCGAGAGAGATCGTACGTTCTTCAGTGATGAATGTGCCCTTTATGGCGATGGCAAAAGCAAATTTTCGTTTTTTTGGTCGAAAGAAAATCCTCATTATTATGATCAAGTAAAACAGTATCCCCCTCGAATCATGATATGGTGTGCAATATCAGCGCATTGTTTAATTGGTCCATTTGTGTGCACTGGTCGAATTACTTCAGGAAGTTATATCGACATGTTGGAAAACAGATTTCTACCCGCTTTAAGAAATACGAATATTCGCAACCCTATTTTTCAGCAAGATGGTGCTCCAGGACACACCGCTTTCGCTGCGCGTGAGTTCCTAGACAGAAATTTTCCTGGCAGATGGATCGGAAAGTATGGTCCTGTACCTTGGCCTCCGCGGAGTCCGGACTTGACTACCCCGGATAATACCCTCTGGGGAATCCTCAAGATGCAGATTAATGGCCGTGAAAATCAAAGTGAATCTGATCTGACAAAAATCGCAGAAGTTGTGTTAAGTGACATCAATGAGGATAAAGAACTTTTACAAAAAATGTCAGACAGGACATGGAGACGCATACAGCTTACTAATAATAAAATTCCTTCTAATAAAATTTTTATTATCCTTTATCTTTTATTTATAAATTGTTCCCGAATCGCCACTCACTTATCGGACGACCTGTATAATATATATATATATATATATATATATATATATATATATATATATATTAAAAAATAATAACAGTATAAGAAATGAACAAGTTGAACGAAGAATATATATACAATAAAAAATAATAATATATGAAATACAGAAGTTGAACGATGAATATACATAATAATAAATAAAATAAACAAATAATAATATAAGAAATAAAGTTTTTAACAATGGAATATAAACATCAAAATAATAGTACATGAGAAATGTATATACGCATTATGTTCTACCGCGTTTATCTAAAATACTAAACTCGCACGTGATCGAGTCTACAGTTCAATTCGTTCATTACTATTTTTGTGCCCATTTTACAATTGTTTAGCAAGTTATCTTTAAACACAGACAGAATACAATTGAAAGCACGCACAAAGAGGGCGTCGTTATCCGCAACATCATTATTAAATTCAAGTTTATAAAAACGCCTTTCCAATCGAGGGTTTCTTCTTACCGATCCGAGCTTTTCAATCGTGAACTCTTCTTCACAACGCATAGCGGCAGGGATCAGGGTGAACAGTGTAGGCGAGCTCAGCCCTGTACCCCTCAAGTGCTTTGTACCAAAGTTCATGATATTTCGAAGAGTCTAAACCTTTTAAATAAGCATCCAGCTCTAGACCATTCTCGACTTGTTCAGTCCTACACTCGGTAAACCCGTCGAGCAGAGAGGTGGATGTGTATTCAAGAGCCGTATCAAAATAAAGCATATCCGTAACACGCGCGTCTAATATAGGCTTAAGCTTGCTTGCGGAAACCGACAATTTCAAACATTCTGTCGAGGATGAAACGGTTTCGCGCAGGGACAAGAACGTTATTATCAGAAGCATTCTTCCACATCAATCATATATCAATGCATGGCTGATCGTTATTTATACACAACGTACAAACAATGGCATATGAGGGGTATCACTAATCTGTTCTCTTCTTGTACCTACACCTGCAGGTATTTTATAACGATCCTCACCCCACTTCTCAACTATTACGAAGACTCTATTCATCTCCTCACACTTAAATGAACAAAATTACGTTTACCAGAGTTTGCTCGTCTACAAGTCGTTTCAAGTACATAGTTAATGGCACCGGTTTTACGTCTGAACACACGCAATGACTTCGTCACGGACACGTCGTATACGGCATTGAGAATGCTTCTCAAAGGAAGCTCCATCGTTTTCTATTGTGAGAGTGCACAACCAGTCGGGTCAAGCTCTGAGATGACTATGAGCAACCGGTACGCGGTTTGGCTCGGAGACAGGTGTGGAGGAGTGAGTCACACGGGTGAGTCATACCAAGCGTTACTGTTTCGTGTACAGGTTTGTTCCAGCGTAAAGGAATCATGGGAGTATTGTGCCCATTATACTGGGCAATCAGAATTTTTCCGATGCATGGGGCAATATCGGCTTAAATATTTTAGCACTACCCAGATTGAGCACTAGACTTTTTTCGTTCATTTCCACGAAATAAACACATTTTATTAACAATCCTGCGCACTATTTGAGAGAAACATGTGCCCGTATTTATTCCTTTTGCTTAGCAGGCGATACTAGTCCCTAAATTCTATTAAAAACTCACACAGGCCTTTAGCCACAACCTCACTACGAACCTCGTCATGATATATATGAATGTAGTGGTAAAAGTATTTTAGACTGTCCATTATGACAAGATTTACATTCTCAGCCGCAGGGTACGCGTACTCTGTATGATGTAACATGACATAATACCGCTTGTCACATCACTCATCAACAAGACTCACAACCTATACCCGTTGCTTCTCTTCTGCACGTGTTTTTCCTTTCACTTCACAGTATATGTACGCTTTTTATACAGTTTAGCACTACAACGTAGTCCATTACATCGTTTGTGCCGCAAAATCCGGTAATGCTCTAGCCAGAATAATCATAGAGTATTTGAACATCTTGTTCCTCAAGCTTCGCACGGTTCATTGTAGCCTTAAAAGTCTCAAAGGAAGGGGGTGGCTAGGGCGTCTTTCAGTATTCACCACATCTTCCGACTTGACGAATACCACTTCATAAACGTCGAACACGCAATATCAAAAGTAGCCATCACTATATTTCGTCTACGTGAGATTTCTTCAAATATACGTTTGAGATCCAGTGCTTGCTGCGGTCAACTGAGCACGCAGGGGCAGAGATTGCGCAGATAGTTGCAGGAGTCACGTTAGCCTTTGTCTGATCTTAGAATGGGCGGAGCTTAGGACTTTTTCCTGTACACACCCACATACACCACCCACAAGGGAGAAATTGAAACCCTAATTGAAACATAATTTATTTAATAAACATATTCAAATATACGTAATAAATAAAATAAACATATTGTTAACGGGTAAATAGGCACATATATATATATATATATATATATATATATATATATATATATATATATATATAACATTCACGTACTATGGTACCCAAAGGGCACGGTATCCTAGGTGCCAGGCCCCCCCCAGTTTCTGTGGTCGAAAATTGTTGGTCCCTACAGTCAGGTGGCGTGGTTGGTCACTCTCATCTTCTAAGCACACTAGCTCCTTCAACCGGTCAAAGTTAACGACCCTTCGGTTCCCCAGGTTAAGCGTGATGCCCTTCGCCTTCACGATATATTTCAGCTCTTCCCCCACCCTCACCCGTACCCGATAAGTTTTTGGCCTTGTTGATATAAAGGAGACTGCGTATGTACTATCACCATACTCATCCTTGATCTCGTCAGTCAAATCTCCGAGGAATTCACCAATACCCGCCATGTATTCACCCTCTCGCGCTGTGAACATTACGCTATCTGTGTCAGCGTACAGGACCCTCCGCTCAAGAGAGTGCAGTAGTCCCCAAAGCTTGATGCGTGCGTATGGCGTTGTGAAGCTGGCTACAGGTATGTTTGTAATACGTGAGGTATCTGTGGCCAATTCGGTGATGTTGTACTTTATTATGTACGTGTTACGTGCATTCACGATCTCCATTACCTCTTTATCGGGGCATTGGCATAATCCCACACCTCACTATAACTTTGGGCCAAATGAACGTTCCCCTTACCTTTACTCTGTGCAAACTTGCCCCAAAGTCTATTTAGGCACAACTTTGCACTAAAGCGCTTGCCAGGGTATTTAAGAATTTGGGCCCGGTCAAGTTGTATCCATTCACAGTCACGGTAGCGCTGAATATATGCCAATTTTTCAACTCGCTCTCAACCCTTGGCGGGTACCCTGATGGTTTTAATTTATCCTTCAAAAAAGTGTTTGTATATGGCGTGAAAAGGTTGAGTACCTTCTGAAACCTCCACACCTCATATATCTTCAATATTTTGGAACCAAGGCGGACGGCTAGCGACAGCTCAGGACATGTATATACACCTCTGATCGTCCGTTGATTGGTTGTGTGATTACAGGACCCATTGTTCTCCTCTGCGCTTCACGCACAGGGAAAACATGAGCTTGTGGTCTATAGAAACGGGTAAGAGCGGCATCCATAAATCGCGAGGGGGGAGCAGGTCTATGAAAGAAAGAACGAAATAGTACTTGTTCAAATTTGTTGAGAACACCTCGATGGTGGGAAGGTCAGGTCCCACCACTTTTTCAGATGCACCTACGGGGTACGGATTGTTCTTCATCACGTAGAGATATAAAGAACAGAAGTCGTAGTAATAGAGTTTCACGCCCTCCGTAGGCGGAAAGTATAGCTTGAATGGGTTTGTACGCCCTCCGAACAAGCTATCACCGTATTTGAGAGGATCCAGAACCATTGAACCCTTGATCGTGTTTATTTCTTCAAGATACTGACCATCTTTTTCCATCCGTGCATCATACGAATGCTCCCACAAGATCTTGTGAGTGAATTGGGAACCTATAAGCTGATCGCTGGTGCGGGTCCATACAAGACTGTCGGCAGGAGATCTACCGTGGGCATCCATGCCACCAGCAACCGCTAAAGGAGTACACATTCTTCTCACCAGTGTCACGGTCTTCGCTTAGGCCATCAACCCCAAAACACGACCATTGATCTTAATGGGTACCTCCCCCGTGTTGCGTTCATGTTTTATGTATACACCGGTTTGCTGCTGTAGGTGTATGAGCCAGTAAATATCCTTATGCCCATAACTGCGAGGGTTGTTTCTGTGAATGAGGGCCAGTGGGTCTTTAGGCATAAAATTGTTCTTGAACACAGTAAAGCACAATGAGGCGATTGTGTTTGCGACTTGCAACGGATCGCAGTTGAAACGGTCTATGTACAATTTAGGCCGTGTCGAAAAATTAAATTTGTGAATTTCCACATGCCTGTGTCCGAGAAATTTGTAGATGCACTATAGATGCTCAACAACGATTAAAAAAAATAAATTGATCAAGTTTTAGATGTTCCGCAAGTCCTCTGAAGATTGCAAGTAAAACGTAAAACATTACAAAAAACTTTTAAACTTTTAAAACTTTATTTAAATACATAAACTTTATTAATTAGTTGGCAATTATGATTTTTTATTAAGATTTTCTTGTATTTTTTGTATTCTTATTGCTATTAAGTTTTTTCTCGACTGTGTTTCGTCCAGAATATATATAATTTATATATACACTTTTTCTTTTCAGAATTGATTATTTGAATAGTTAAATACGCGTTGTTACACTAACAGAGTGACTTTCCCAAATTATCCGAAATGGCTGAGGCCGTAAAAGTGAAAGCAACTGTTGAAAAAATCATGAGTCCAGCTGTTTCCCTTTTTGGGAAAGCTGAGCTCAGTGGAAATCAACTTTCCCTATATGAAGACGTTTTAAAAGAATATTTACGAACAAGATATCTCTTACTTATAGCTAGTGAGGGAAAAAAGAGCCAAATGCTAATGATGTGGCAAGAATAGTTGCATCAAAGGTAAAAGAGATCTGGAAAAGTGCATCAATTCCAACAATATCAGAACAGCAAATATTAGCCAGAGTAAAGGATTGTCATGAAAAATCTAAAAATATGATGAAGACTGGTAGAAAAAGGAAAGATTTTGAATCTAAACTGACCGCGTTCAAATCCAAAAATCAAAGGCTTTTTGATATTGCTGCCTGCAAATGCCATGATCTGTTTTCTTGCACTTGTGAAAAAGAGCTAAAAGTTCCTGTTATGGAACGTTCTTTCCTAATTGACCAAAGAGGTGCACGAAAAATGGCAATAGGCAGTACTGATTTACAGACAACGAAGAAACTGCAAATAAGATCTGAGCGTAAAGAACAAGAAATAGCACGATTTTCTAAAAACATTGAAGGTGGAGATATCAATAACCCATCCACTTTCAGGGAAGAGCCAATGGACTGGAATAACTTTCATACAATTCCTGATTCTGACATATCAACAGATACAGATAGAGAGCGTGATGATGATGATCACATTGAGGAAGGTATAAAGAAATCAGGTGAAGCACATAAGCTCACTCGCAAATTGCCTTCATTAGCAAAAACTTGTGACCGATTCGGAATGTCAGACAGAACTGGTGCAGCCGTTGCCTTTGTTGTTCTGGAAGAGCTTGGTCTCATTACCTCTGAAGATTATCACAATGTTGTGGATAAGAATAAGGTGAGACGGCAGAGAAAGAAGATCAGAGAGGAGTTGAGTAAATCAAGTGAAGAAAGTACAGAAACATTGTATTTTGATGGAAGAAATGACTTAACTAAAGCAAATATCTGTAAGGATAGGAGGTACTACAGTACAACAATTACTGAGGAACACATCACGCTTATAGCTGAACCAGAATCAAAATATCTTGGACACTTCACTCCTGTGACTGGAGATTCAACTAACATTTCTAAGGGAGTGATAAAGTTTCTTAACAGTAACAATATTAAGGTAGACAATCTGAAGGTCATTGAATGTGATGGAACCAATGTAAACATTGGCATACATAATGGAGTTATCAGGCAACTAGAGGTACACTACAATACTCCTTTTCATTGGTTCGTGTGTTTGCTGCATACCAATGAGCTACTTCTCCGCCATTTGTTTAATTATTTGGATGGTAAAACCAAAGGACCAAAAGCCCTTGCTGGAAATGTTGGCAAAAGTCTTACTGCGTGCGAAAAGATGCCAGTTGTCAAGTTTGAAGTAATCAAATCAAGTAATATGCCTTCTATTCCGGGGGATCTCGATCTAAGCCAAGATCAAAAGTATCTCATGGAAATTTGTAATGCAGTCATAGAAGGCCAATGTTCCCAAAACCTTGAGAACCGCAACCCAGGTTCTTTGAACCATGCCAGATGGCTTACGACAGCCAACATGATAGTTAGACTTTACAGTATGTTGCGACCAAAAAGCCGTCAGAAAACTTGAAAACTCTGACCGAATTCATTGTTCGCGTTTATGCCCCAACGTGGTTTAATATAAAGCGAAATCCTTACTATTACCAGGGACCAAGGCACCTCTGGTTTATGATATCTAGTTCAAGATACCTATCTGATGAGCTTAAGGCAGTCATTGATCCTGTTATTGAAAGAGGGGCATATTTTGCTCATCCAGAAACTTTATTGGTCTCAATGTTATTTGATGAAAGGCAAGTGATGAGAGAGTTAGCTTTCCGGCGCATTCTCTTAGCCAGGGAAAGTGTGTCCTCGGGCATTAGAGAATTTAGACAGCCTAAAATTAATTTCTTGGCAAGAGACTACACAGATTTAATTCGATTTGGAGACTACCCAAGACATGAACTACCTCTGACAAAAAGCTTGACAAACACCCAGTTAGAGCTTATCGTAAGGGGTGATGAAACTAACCCTCTATTGAAAAATTACCCATGTCATTCACATGCTATGGAAAGACATGTCAAACTTGTAACAGAAGCATCAGCTTCTGTCTGTGGCCAGGAAAATAGAGATGGTTTTATAAAAGCAAGAATTGCTTCAAGATCAAACATGCCTCCATTTGAGTCAAAATGCGAATACAAATATCAATAAACTACATGTAAAAACTAATGGAAGGGAGGTTGGGCTGGGCATGGTGTGGAATTCGACGTACAGCCACGTCCTCGTGGTGAATTCTGGGTGATTTGCCTTGTAAACTATCATGGCAAGTCAGCAAAGAGCTGTAGTTTACTATACGGAGTATCAGAAAAAATCACCAAAACTTTAAGTGACTTGTGGAACCTCAAAATATTTATATATAAGCTTGAAATTTTGTCATGATACTTCCTATGTAGATACACAAACTAATTAAATTAAATTAAATTAAATTAAATTAAACTTCCCCAAAAAAAATTTTCAAGCAAAAATGACCCGGACTAATGTACATCCTTCTAAAGGCCAGGAAACATAGTCTAAGCACGCGCACATCATTCATGCAATTGCGCTCACATTCATCAGCTATATTGTAAGGATTAAACTGGTCAACACTCATTTTATTGCCAATCATATTAGAGTGATTTTGGGGTAACTTTGTGGTGCTGATTCCGAATATGACATCGGTTTTGCTAGATTGGCTCTAATTTATGAGATAATTGGTACCCCATTGAAACACGTAAAAATGCAAAAAATTTAATGTTCAGGCGGAGCCTACTTACAAATCGCATTGAAATTGTCTCAAATCATACAAAAGTAAACACATGAAATACATAATGGCATTTTATTCGGTCTCACCATCTAGAATGTTCCGGTAGTTTCCCATATGCACGCGTTATGGTTACGTTTCCTATTAATTGAGGGTATTCATTATCTCAAGAACTAGAGCCAAATCGGAAAAACTACTTTCATTTTGGAATTCAGCAACCCCAAAATACCCTAAATTCGTACGAATTTCCTTGGCAACGAAAAAAATATTTTTTTTTGTTGACCTGTGTTATCTTCATTAAAACTGTTATAGCAGCGGTGAAAATCTTCACGCTCACTATCACTCATGTTGGTGTAGTTAAAGTATTGTTTGGAGGGAGGTGGTCCTACGTAATTTAAAGTGTCGCTAGTGAAGAAAGTGTAAGGGAAATACCCTTTTAAAACTTCGGCGGCTACACCCATCACCTTGAGTAGCTTGTCTAGTTTACAAGGTGTGAATAATAAAGTATCTTTAGACTGAGCATTACCTCTTATCTGCATTTGCATAAGTTTATTCCCCCTTTTCAAGGTGTCGCCTGTAAATATCTCCAATGACTCCTGTTCAAACAGTTCCTTATAAAGGAACTGTGTCAAATTTTGCCCCGTTATGGGCAAGAATATACACAGTCATTTTTTTGAACATGTCCGCTAACTTGACAATAAAGAACACAAAGAGTTTCAAAGAGGCTGTTGTGTGCATTCGTTTTAAAAACGTTTGTCCGTTTACTGCATTTGTAACACTCATCACACTCGACCTCCATGCACTCATCGCAGATAGTCTTGCTTACAAGTAGATGTGGAATAACCTCATTGGTTTCAGAGATTGTGTAAGTTTCTATATCGTAGTACACGGTTATACAGGATTTATTTTAGCCTAAGCATCTTTCATATAACATACATGCTTTACTCCGTCCGCCTTATATTTCTCATGGCATGTAGAGCAGTGAATTTCATCACATTTATGCCTGAAATTCCCCCAATTGTCCATCACATGAAACATACCACATTCACAGATTCTCATTTTCCTGCAAGTGCCAATTGATTTATGTAGCTCAAAGCATTTATTATTGAAAAATGTACGTCTGCACACATTACATTCCCTCTTCTCAGATTCATCTCCACGGCTTTCACACTTGGAGCTTTACACTGCGTACATACCACATAGCATTCCTTACAATGTTTCGCTATATCATCCGCAAACTCGAGACAACCCTTACACATATCATGATGCCTTCCATATTTTCGGCTTTTATCATAACTAGCGTAGAGTCCTTATATTATGGATGGGGAGATACGTTGTTCCTGACAATCCAAAAATAAGTAGGGACCTTGTACGATCTCGCACACAGCTTTTAAAAACATACACAGTCCTACGACGATTATCCATTCCAAAAACAACTATACGAACATTCATATCCTGCTCTACCCTTCGCAGCTCTTCGGGCCATATATCATAGTTAAAATCAAGTTTACAGTCTACAGCCAGTTTACGTGCACGCTGCACAACCGTAGGCAACCAAATTTTTTGCGTCCATTTAAATAGCATAGTGAACATATGAGCCAAAACTAATGCTATAAAGCCGCAACCACGATCGACATTTATATGCTTTTGGTAAATAACCGGAGATTTGAAGTTAAGAGTATAAGGTGTGGCACTATAACCCGCAATCCGGAATACTCTGTCAATATCAACCGTGAGGTTGTCCATATTGAAGGCGGCCCAAGTTATATTCTATATCTACAGCGGCCAAAACTCTAAATGGTATTACTACCCAAAAATCATCTACATTCCCGTCAACTGACCCGAACCCGGAGGATAACCTCGTCCTGACTTCACGTTCGTTGCTGTTTTCAAGTGCAAACTCCGCAATACATTCAACTACGCGTCGCAGACCGTGTTCAACACTACTGCTATAAGGGGTTTCTAGGACAACCCTAACTACTTACCGATTTCTAGTCAGGGCCAAGGTGGCGTTAGCGGTGCGCACCAACTCGAATATTATGCTGTCCTCTACAGAGCGAGAAGCTGCTGCTGCTGATGTGGAGGATGTACCCGGAATTGAACAGGAATAAGGGAGTACAACTTTATTTGAGGAGGGAGCTAGTGTAGGGGTTGTGTCGTATTACGTAGAGAGCTGGGGCTCTATTACTGGGTGTCTAACAACCGGCGCACTCCTGGCACATTTTATACCTGACGCGGAAGGTTCTTCACCATCGTGCCTCCCCTTTGAACTGCCACGTGGTGGAGCAACAGGCGTCGCTGGTGAGGATTCGTTAGCGGGGATGGAGTCTGTAACCACAGCTACCCCGTCATCGGGATCGTCTGCAATATCGATGGTGGGAACATGATGTAACTCGTCGTCATTCTCGGTTCTGTGGAAGAAGAAGAATAAGATTGTAGAATATAAGGAACATCACTTAAATTTGTTTTATATTTTATAAATGTTCCACTTGGGAGTGTGATGTGTTAGAGATGGATTCTGTAGAAAAATTCAGGTTCACGAGCCCGTCCACGTGTATTATATCTGGCTCTACAGGATGTGGTAAAACTGTGTTTATGCTTAAAATCATTAAAGATAAGGGGGAGATGTTCTCAAAATTTGTGCATAAAGTCAAATGGTGCTATTCGACGTACCAGTCAGTATCAACGAGTACCAAGATGATATTTTGTTGCACAAAGGCGTATATGAGGTTAATTCGTTAAAAGGAAATGAACATACAGTCATTGTAATTGATGATCTCATGTTAGAAATGGATAAAACGTTTGACGAGACATTTACAGTGTTCTCCCACCATCTTAACAAAGCGTATTCTTCATCAATCAGAATCTATTTTTTAAAAATAGATACATGCGCGATGTATCGTTAAATACACAATATCTAGTTTTATTCGAGCAACGTAGAAATGTGTCACAAATTGGGGTATTAGCCAAGCAAATGTTCCCGAATCAGCGTAAGGAGTTTTTGGAAGTGTATAAAGAAGCTACAAGTCAACGTTACAGATATTTGCTTTGTGACCTTCACCCCCGAAACACGTTTAGGGTGCTTCTAAGAACGAATATATTCCGAAACGAGCCTGAAACGGTGTATATTCCAGAATGATAAATAAGCTAAAGATATACCGTGAATTAATAAAAATCTATCATCGATTGCCCCGGCCATTGCAGCAGATGTTTGTTAAAAATATCGAATTGGACTTTTTAAAAATTCATCTGTGAAATCTGCCTTAATGTTATAAAATGTAATGTACCAATGAAATCCCCTCAGAAGGCTCGCCTACGTCGTTACAAGAATATATTATGTATGACCGGTCGTAAAAGTCAAACTGTGGGGAAGAAAAAACGAATTATTGTACAAAGAGGGGGATCATTCCTCCCCATCTTATTTTCAGTTTTGGGACCTTTACTGACTAGATTAATATAATGAAGAAAGTGGTAGTGATTCCGCAGGAGGTGTATGCTTCACTGTAAAGTTCAAGGAGTTCAGATACGGTTCTAGAACCCCGTAAAAGCGGGCTTAAAAGAATGGAAAGCAAATTGTTAGAACTATTAAAGAGTGAAAAGTTACTTGATGAGAAAAAGATTTTATACTAAGAGGCTCTGCAGAAATTTCTTCATTAGTCCGAAAATTATAAGAATCCGACAGAGCTCCCCGTGGTTATTAGACACAGCGCGGGCAACGATCAGCATGGCGACATAGAACCTGGGGCCGACGTTAGAGATGACCAACCAAAGAATAACGGTGCGCCCCCACAACATATCAAACATGTATTTAAAAGCAGTCTCCACATACACTGAGGGATAAAGGCTTAAGTCTTTATAATCTGTTGAGTGAGGACCCCATCATACAGTGGACCGATACAGGTGAGGTCAGTGTTGAAGGAACAAGGGTACAGGGGTCGAATATCTTCGGCTTTGTCCATGATCTGGTGAGAAAGTGGGACAGGCCCTCACCATCAGGATGGAAGCATATTAAAACAAGACTACAACTAAATGCCCCCAAAATATTGATAGGAAATCTAAATAGGTTAAAAGACTTGGATCAAGTCTCGCATGTGCCACAACTGAGTACACCATCACCCCCAACGGTAGTATCTCTGAAGAGGAGACAGAAGAGACCAAACAACAACAACGGCCAACCCTATCAACGTGCCTCTAAAGTACGCAAATGGTTAACATATTAAGAAAACGTTATTATGACAGTTCTAACCCAGCCTCCTACGGGGGTGTTGATAGACTATACAGAGGTGTTTACAATGATAGAGTAGGGAAAAAAGATGTTGAGAGGTTTCTGCGGGAGCAGGATGCTTATACACTTCATAAGTCGGTGAGAAAAATGTTTGAAACGGCCAAGACAACAGCGGCTTCAATTGACTCTATTTGGCAAGCGGATTTAACAGACATGCAAAGATATTCAGTATATAATGATGGCTATCGCTACATCCTATTCATAATAGATGTATTCGCTAGATATCTGGGGCAAATTCCTCTGAAAAATAAATTGCCTGAAACAGTTGTTACAGCTACCAAAACGCTGATGTTGGAAGAAAACAGGATTCCTGGCTAATTTTGTACGGATATAGGGAAAGAATTTATAGGCCGATCTTTTCAGAACATGTTGGCAGAGTTTATTATCAGTTACTACACTAGCAATTCTATACATAAGGCTTCTATAGCTGAAAGAGTTCAACGTACCATAAAGGAACGCAGGCATCGCTATTTTACACAAAAAAACACATACAGATATATAAACATTCTGGAAACATTAGCCTCATCATACAATCGTTGACACCAACGCGCGATTGGGACAACACCTAACGAGGTTTTAGAAAGAGATACGCACACAGATCGTGAGGTGAGAAAAGATATTCGTAGAGCACCGCCACACACTACACGTTTCAAAATCAATGATTATATAAGGCTATCGCGTTGGGAAAATAAATTTGCGAAGGGATTTGAGCAAGGATGGACACGTGAGATTTTTAAAGTTAGGGCTATGAGACCTAAAGACGAGATAATGCTGTATTACGTTGAAGATTTGAATGGGGAAGAAATCGCAAGAGGCTTTCACCGCGAGGAGTTGCAAAAAGTGACATTTAATTTAGTAAAAAATGTGTTTGAAATTGAAAAAATTTTAGGCAGCAAAGGTTCAAGAAAGAGAAAAATATGCCTGGTGAAAAGGCTAGGGTACCCAGAAAGCTTCAACACCTATATAAAAGCTGCTGCAATAATAATGCTTAAATAGTATGCAACATGGCGCCACCCACTTCTATGTCAGACTCCCGTCCTCTTCTTCTCTGTCTGTACATCCTAACAACACACTACCAACTTTGTAACAGAACTCCATGGACCCATTGAATTGGAACGTGATTCGTATGAGGTGGGAATATGCGAATTTCAGCTATCCACCAGATTCTTAAGTTTTGATTATAAAGAACCCGTTTTTACGGTTCTTAGAGACGTGATGAGTGTTAAAAAGGCAGGGGTAATTAGGGATGAAACCATGCGTGCCGCCCGGATTGGGGAGGCACTGTATTACACTACAGTAGTAACACTAGGCCCAGGTCGTTATGGCGCGGCCGAGGATGTTGTCAGAGACTTAAACGGAAGTTTAAAAAGCTCAAATCTTACGGCTGATTTAATATACGAAATCGTAAACGAAGAAACCCTTGCACGTGCTCTGACCCTAAAATTACAGGATAATAGAAATATTAAAGACAAAGGACTGTTCAAAATTATAACCGAGGGCCGATGTGGAGCAGCGCTTCAAAGAGATTTCTTTCACGAGACACAACATGACTTGTCCAGCTTAATGTATCAGTTGAAATTGGAGAAATTGGGTGATGGCTATCCAACCCCAGACATGTGCTATATTTACAGCAATATCGTGGAGCATCAATTTGTTGGGGATACCCAGGCGCGCCTGCTCCGCATTGCTCACATCCCCAATCATAAAGGGAGGAGCTTAACAGTGAAGCTGCACTTTCGACGTACTGAATTATAATGACCCGAAGGCCTTTCACAGTCTATCGAGGGTGAGATATTAGCGTGTGAGTAAGCTTGGATGCATTTTTTCAACCATACTACGCACTGCTGTCCCATTGCTGAAGAGGGGCGCCAGATACTTCGGGAGGAAAGCGTTACAATCAGGTTTTAACACAGTAGAAGACATAATGGCGGAGGCTAAACCTAAAGTAGCTCTAAAAAAACCCACTTAAAACGTACACTTAACGAAAACATCAAAGATGCAAAAAGAAAAGTGCGTGGTGGTGGGGAGAAGGAGAGGGTTGTCCGGAAGAAGGGGTTACCAACACCTGGAGTTAAACGTAAAAGGACATAAAAAAAAGAAAAGGTGTTCTAAGCCAATGAAACCTATGGTTGATCATTATGGAAAAACTATACATGTTTACAATATGGTATCGTATGTGATACCTTTATTATTATTATTATTTTTTTATTTTTTTTTTAACAGAAGGCTCAGTCTATTAAGGTACAAGAATTAACACCGTTTCGTACGATAACTGAACAAGAATTAACACCGTTTCGTACGATAACTGAAAATCCTAATTATCGTACAGTGGAACTTAACATTGTAAAATTTGGAGTATTTTCGTATGTTCATATGTACATCATACATAATTAAATTGCGGAGGTATATAGTAGTAATAATATAGTAGTAATAATATATTAGTAATAATTTGAGGAATCATCGAGCAAGACAGATCAAGAAAGGAGATTTTAACTACTTTGATATAATATTTGGAATGGATCATGAGAATATTTCTGATTTGAAGGGAATGGCTCCTAAAAACTCTAAGGCTAGTCTTGAACTCTTTGGTTCCTATGATCCTGAGAAAGAACTAATAATAAGAGATCCTTATTATGATGATGGCGATGAAGGCTTTGAAAAATGCTTTGAACAGTGTATGAGATGTTCAAAAGGATTTCTTAATTCTTTGGGACTCTGAGTATGCTATTAAAGGAATTATTTATCGTTCTGGAAATTATAATAAATAGTGTATTGTTTCAGGCTTGGCGTCAGGAAGGGCATCCGGCCGTAAAAAAAAGCCCTGCCAAAACCAAACATGACTATTCGTTCAAATTTAGCTTCGGAAAATGCTAGGGCGTCCCCCGGAAGCGACGCGCAGGGGCCTCGCCTAACTCCTGTGAGAAATATGCGAGGGCTACCGCGTCAAGGGCGGGAGCGGCCAAAGAAGCTAGCCCTCAGAGTCAGAGTGGGAACGTTAAATGTGGGAAGTCTGACGGGACGAGGTCGGGAGTTGGCAGATGTGATGGAGAGGAGGAAGATAGGAGTGCTGTGTGTACAGGAGACGAGATGGAAGGGGGATAAGGCGAGGGATATTGGTGCAGGGTGCAAGCTTGTGTACAGCGGAGCGAATGCTCAAGGAAGGAATGGAGTAGGCATTATCCTGGACAAGACGTGGAAAGAGGAGTTAGTGAGCATCGGAAGGAAAAGCGACAGGGTAATGAGCGTGAAATTGGGAGCAGGTAGTACGGTGCTGAACGTGGTGTGTACATATGCACCACAAGTAGGATGTGCAGATGAAGAGAAAGAAGAGTTTTGGAGACATCTGGATGAAGTGCTACAGGCGGTACCGCAGGGAGAAAGAGTGTTTGTAGGAGGGGACTTGAATGGGCACATCGGAACGGAGAGGGGAGCCTTGTCTAGGATACACGGTGGTTGGGGTGTAGGAAAGATGAACGCAGAAGGAGGAAGCATTCTAGACTTCGCAATAGCAAGTGATATGGCAATTATTAACACTTTCTTTAAAAAGACGGCCGACCAGTATATCACCTACAAAAGCGGAGGAAGAGAGAGTCAAATTGATTTTCTCCTATGCAGAAGGAACCATCTAGGAGAGGTGAAAAATTGTAAGGTGATAAGAGGAGAAAGTGTATCAGCCCAACACCGGCTTGTAGTTCTGGATTGCGAGGTTAAGGGTACTAAGAGAGGGAAACAACAAGGAATGCCAAAAATTAAATGGTGGAAATTGAAAGATGAACATCTGAAAACTCAGTTTAAAGAACGTGTGATGAGCGAGATAATACCTAAGGAAAATGCAAATGAATGGTGGGAGGAAAATAGTAAAATCATTAGACGTGTAGGGGAGGAACTCCTTGGAAAAACATCTGGGAAGGGAGCTCCTCAAGATAAAGAGTCGTGGTGGTGGAATCAGGAAGTGCAGGAGAAAGTAAAGAAGAAAAAAGAAGCGAAGAAAAAGTCGGATTCATCGGGCAGCGAAGAGGATAAAGTGGCAACAAAAACAGACAACAAGGAAGCGAAGAAGGCAGTCGCACAGGCAAAGGCGAGCGTATTAAATGAAATTTATGAAGAGTTGGAAACATCGGTGGGAGAGAAAAAGATATATGGGCTGGCGAAAAGGAGGAATAGAGCGACTAAAGACCTAACACAAATAAAACAGATTAAATGGAGAAGAACGTGTACTGAGCGATGAGACTGAAATAAAGAATAGGTGGAAAGTGTATTTTGAAAAACTGTTAAACGAGGAAAACGAGAGAAGAGTTTTTGGAGAAGGGACTGCGAATGAGAGGGATACACCAGGGATTAGTAGGGAAGAGGTGAAGAGAGCCTTAAAGAAGATGAAGAGTGGAAAGGCGACAGGATCGGATGAAATACCAGGAGAAGTGTGGAAAAGCTTGGGGGAGGACGGAGGAAATGTCTTGTGGGATCTACTGAGGAAGGTTTACGATCAGGGAAAGATGCCAGACGCGTGGAGGGACAGTGTAATCGTACCAATATACAAAGAAAAGGGTGACATCCAAGATTGTGGAAACTATCGTGGTATAAAGCTGTTGTCACTAGTGATGTAGGTCACATCCGCATCCGCATCCGCATCCGCGGAACATCCGCACATTTTCTCGCATCCGCACCCGCATCCGCACTTTGGACTGCGGATGTCGTGCGGATGTGGACCGTTGAGATAAAATATCATTAATAAGCGGAAATTATCAAATTCTACTATATTAATAGAACTAGTTCATTGTGCGCAAAAGTGATGCAAGCGACAAGACGAGAGGCTGTTCTTGTATGAAGTTACTCTCTTGCAACCTACTTAGATCCACGTTACAAAGCTAAGTTATTTTCACCTAGTACATTAGAACGAGTTAAATCATCACTTGGCAAAGCAGTTGAAGAGCTTCAATCTCTTGAATCTGTCGCTTCGCCACCCACCAAAAGAATAAAAGTTTCAGTGACAGAACCAACACCTTCAACAAGCAAATCTATCACAGAATCTGTCTCTCAGTTTCTTGAGTCAAGCAGCAATGACGAGACCTACGCGATGTCAAAAGATGTAGTAAAAATGATCGAGAGCTATCACCAAGAAAAACGCCTGGCTGCATGTGACAATCCTATTAGTTGGTGGAAAAATACGCAGAATATCTATCCATACTTGAGTAAACTTGCAAGGAAACATTTAGCCTGTCCTCCAACAAACGTACCAAGCGAGAGATTATTTAGCAGTGCTGGATTAATATATGATGAAAAGAGAAACAGACTGGCAGCAGAAAAGGCAGAAAAATTAATGTTCCTTAAGCATAACCTTCCTATAATTAAGTTTGAACATTAAACGATGAACATCTTAGTTTACTTTATTTTAATTACTCATTTATAAATATACCTAATAAAACTTTAAACTTAATATAAATAGTTATCAAGCTAATTAAAGATCTCTTTCTATAAGGGTGGAGGTTGGGGAAAGAGGTCGGTGGGGTGCATTTGAGTTGGGTTCACGTCCCGCATCCTGGTAACACAATTATGGTTTCTAATTGTGGCTGAAACTCAACAAAATATAACGAATTTATTTGCAGACGAATTCACTAATTGATTTCTACATTAGTTAGATGCTTGATATTATTTTATATGTTCAGAGAAAAGTACAGCAATTATTGTACAATTAATCAATTATACTACATTATAGCTACAGCTCTCTCTATATAATAACTTATTATATACGTTAAACACAACAAATCTCGAATATATCCTAAAAAATAACGAAAATGTAGACATCCGCATCCGCATCCGCGGATGTTGAAATCAAACATCCTCATCCGCATCCGCATCCGCGGATGTGAAAAAAATGACATCCGCTACATCACTAGTTGTCACACACAATGAAAATATGGGAAAGAGTTATAGAAAAGAGAATAAGATATGAAACAGAGATTGGTGAACAGCAGTTTGGTTTTATGCCTGGAAGAAGGACAACTGATGCCATCTTTATTGTTCGACAAATGTTGGAAAAGTTTGGAGAAAAACAGGAAAAGCTACACCTGGTTTTTATAGACCTTGAAAAGGCATATGACAGGGTACCAAGAGAGGAGGTGTGGAGGTGCATGAGGGAAAAGGATGTGTCGGAGAAGTGTGTAAGGTTAGTGAAGGATATGTACGAAGGAGCAAGGACGCAAGTAAGAACATGCGTTGGACTGACGGAAAAATTTACTGTGAAAGTGGGATTACATCAAGGATCGTCTCTAAGTCCGTACATCTTCGACCTAATAATGGATGTATTGGGGCAGGGTTTCATCGTACCAGCCCCTTGGGACATGTTATTTGCAGATGATATAGCCCTCATAGACACCACCAGAGAAGGAGTAGAGCAGAAATTGGAACGATGGAGAAGGGCGATGGAGGATAGAGGGCTTAAGATAAGTCGAAAGAAGACGGAGTATATGGTTTTTAATGGAGAAGAGGGAATCGGGGATGTAACACTACTCGGCGAGAAGCTTAAAAGGGTAAACACTTTTAAATATTTAGGTTCCCATATGGCATCAGACGGTACGCTCGACTCTGAAATTAACCATAGAATCCAAGCAGGATGGAGAAATTGGAAGAATGCTTCGGGTGTGTTATGTGACAAAAAGATCAGCGCAAGAGTGAAGGGAAAGGTGTATAAAACGGTGGTGAGACCTGCGATGTTGTACGGAGCGGAGGCCTGGCCCATCAAAAAGGCCCAGGAGAAGAAGTTGGAGGTAGCAGAAATGAGGATGTTGAGATGGATGTGTGGAGTTACGAGGTTGGATAGGATTAGAAATGAAAGGATTAGAGGAACGACTAAAGTGGTGGAAATATCAAAGAAAGTTCAAGAGAGAAGGCTACAATGGTACGGCCATGTGATGAGAAGGGAGGAAAATTATGTAGGGAAGAGGGTTATGGACATGGAGGTGGAAGGGAGAAGGAGGAGAGGCAGGCCAAGAAGAAGATGGAGAGATTGTGTGGAGGGAGATTTCAGGGAAAAGGGTTTGGTTGGGGACGAATATGAAGACCGGGGCGAATGGAGGCGGATGGTCAGAAATAGCGACCCCGTATAGAGACGGGAAAAGCTACAGAAGAAGAAGAAGATTGAATTAAATAACTTCAAAATTGCCTCGGGAATGGCGACATAGCCTATTGGAAATGAAAATAATTGTCATACATACATAGAACTCATATGTAGGCATCGGGCCTGCTTGACAACAAGAAAACCAAATTTATTATTTCGTGTTCAACATTTTCTATTGCTGATTCGTGAAAATTACTTCGAGAGAAGAGTCAACGAACTTTATAAAATCAGCAAATAATAAAAATACGAAGATATATATTATATTATACTGGCGACACTCTGAGCTGCTTATGTTACAGCGATACTTTAAGCAAGGAAGATGTACTTTATCTTCCTATAAGTTCTGAGTGAAATCATCTTAATATAAAACTTAATAACTATAAAAAGGATAGGCCTATTCCTTCAGGTATTTAAATACAGTGACTGCCTATATTAGTTACATCAAAGCAACTCCATGTGTAACTCCATCGTACCGCGGCCCTACATCGAAAAACATCGTCGCGCCCTAAATCGAAACAGAAGCGACGCAAGGAAATAATAAGGTAAGGCAATTCCTTTCTTTACCATTAGGCAGCGCAAATACCGAAGGCAAATAAACATAAAGAGGTCCTTTAAAGACCTACATATACATAACTCTCCAAAGAAAATACGTAGAGTTTTGTTATTAACTCTCTATACAATAACGACATGATAATTTCCAATCGGCGAAGGTTGAAGCCAATTTCAACCATAATCCCCCATAGTTTTTCCACATGGTGGCCCGTGTAACTGGGGAACCGATCCCTTTACCTTTACACTAACACAAACTTTACCTTTACACTAAGCGAAAACAAAGCCTTGTTCATTTAATAGGCTTAACTCATTTTAGGTCCTATAAAAATAGGCCAATTTCAACCTAAGCCTATTTAGTAGGCCCACTTCACCTTGAGCCTATTTAATAGGTCCTACTCTTCAAACTGAAAACAAAGCCTTGTTCATTTAACGGGCTTAACTCATTTTAGGTCCTATAAAAATAGGCCAACTTCAACGTAAGCCTATTTAGTAGACCCACAACAACAAAATATACATTTACACACATACATACAGCATATAAATATATACATACAACTCCAAGCATCCAATTCTTCTTTAAAGGAAGAATCACACAACAGATTTCATCAACAGACACATACATTCCTTGCAAACAGATTGGATTCCTTCAAATCCTCAAACCTTCCAGACCTACCTGTAGGACACATAGCATTTACTCAATCATAACTACGGGTATTGACTTCACTGGAGTGGGAATCCAAGTTTTGAGGACCAAATGGATTCAGAGGAATGCAAAAAAAAAAAAATATATATATATATATATAATATATATATATATATACACACACACACACACACACACTGTACTCTTTACATGTCAAACATAACAACCTGTCTGAACATAATCAAGGATCGGAGAGTAAAAGCTTTTATTGCTGCGCTCTGATTCTGTGCACATAATTTTGTGCCAAAAAAATATGTGGTTAGACAGTGGCACATCCAAACAAACTACTCTAAAGGGTTTTATGGCCTACTTTGGCCATAACCCAAACTACTCTAAATGGTTTTATGGCCTACTTTGGCCATAGCCCAAACCACTCTAGTGACTCTACTCTAAAGGGTTTTATGGTCTACCTTGGTCATAGCCCAAACTACTATTTCAAGGGCTTATGGCCTACCTTGGCCATAGCCCAAATTATTCAACAACGGGCTTATGGACTACCTTGGCCATGGCCCATCTATTCAACAAGGGGCTGGTGGCCTCCCATGACCATAGCCCAAGCTATTTAACAAGGGGCTGATGGCCTACCTTGGTCAAAGCCCAAACTATTCAACAAGGGGCTGATGGCCTCCCTTGGCCATAGCTCAAACTATTCAACAAGGGGCTGATGTCCTATCTTGTCCATAGCCCAAACTATTCAACAAGGGGCTGATGGCCTATCTTGTCCATAGCTCAAGCTATTTAACATGGGGCTGATGGCCTACCTTGGTCAAAGCCCAAACTATTCAACAAGGGGCTGATGGACTACTTTGGCCATAGCCAAAACTATTCAACAAGGCCCTTGTGGCCTATCTTGGCCATAGGGCAAACTATTACAAGCGTCTTGTGGCCTACCTTATCCAGAAACCAAACTATTACAAGGGTCTTGTGGCCTCCTTTGGCCAGACCAAACTTTCACAAGGGTATTGTGGCCTCCCTTGGTCAGACCAAACTTTCACAAGGATCTTATGGCCTCCCTTGGCCAGACCAAACTTTCACAAGAGCCTTATGGCCTCCCTTGGCCATGGGCCAAACACAAGGGTTTTATGGCCTCCCTTGGCCATAGGCCAAACAACAAGGGTCTTATGGCCTCCCTTGGCCATGGGCCAAACAAAGTTCTTATGGCCTCCTTTGGCCATGGGCCAAACAACAACGGTCTTATGGCCTCCCTTGGCCATGGGCCAAACAACAACGGTCTTATGGCCTCCCTTGGCCAGAGACCAAACAACACAAAAACAGTAGAGGATTCAAAGCCACAAACCCTCCATGTCTACCTGTGGAGGAGTAACATTTACTCTACTAAAACTATGGGTATTGACTAGTCTGAAGTGGTAGGAGGTTTAAATACAGTACAAACTCTTTTAACCAAACACCACAACATTGAAGTACAGTACATTTCAATTAACTCACCAACGTAGAAGTCACTTCAAAACATAAATCGTTAACAAAACAAAACATAACAAAACTCCAAAACAACATTAGTAAACCAGCATTTAAAAACTGGTGACTTATATAAAATTTACACAAATAATGAGCAAAGTTAAAATGCTTAATAACTTTACTTTAATTCCATAAGTTTCCGATACCTACGGGGAGTCAAACTGATTGACATAACTTTAACTAAACTTGAGAAGTTACCCTCTTGAACTTTTATATTCAAATAGGTCTTGAGTAACTTTTCTCTTCCTAAATTCCTACTTCATTCTTTTTAATCCATTTCACAAGGTTTAAAACACACAGTTTGTCAAAAAATTGAATCTATAACACAAATTTTTCTCCGGCCCCCTCCCCCCAGTATATGAAAAAACTATACATGTTTACAATATGGTATCGTATGTGATACCTTTATTTCATAATTAAATACAAATTATTAATTTATTGAATTAAATAACTTCAAAATTGCCTCGGGATTGGCGACATAGCCTATTGGGAATGAAAATAATTGCCATACATACATAGAACTCATATGTAGGCATCGGGCCTGCTTGATAACACGAAAATCAAATTTATTATTTCGTGTTTAACATTTTCCATTACTGACTCGTAAAAATTACTTCGAGAGAAGAGTCAACGAACTTTATAAAATCAGCAAATAATAAAAATACGAAGATATATATTATATTATACTGGCGACACTCTGAGCTGCTTATGTTACAGCGATACTTTAAGCAAGGAAGATGTACTTTATCTTCCTATATGTTCTGAGTGAAATCATCTTAATATAAAACTTAATAACTATAAAAAGGATAGGCCTATTCCTTCAGGTATTTAAATACAGTGACTGCCTATATTAGTTACATCAAAGCAACTCGATGTGTAACTCCATCGTACCGCGGCCGTACATTGAAAAACATCGTCGCGCACTACATCGAAACAGAATCGAGGCCGAAGGAAATAATAAGGTAAGGCAATTTCTTTGTTTACCATTAGGCAGCGCAAATACCGAAGGCAAATAAACATAAAGAGGTCCTTTGAAGACCTACATATACATAACTCTCCTACCAAAAAACGTAGGGCTTTTGTCGTTAGACTCTCCACTGTAATTTGGAAATTTCCAACAGATAAGGTTAACAAGCAATCACCCATAGCCCCTATAGTTTTTTCACAATCATTTTTTTTAATTGATATAAGGTAAGGACATTGCTCTCATGAATCATAGGATGTTTACTACTTGTCGTGAGAGGTGGCACTATTTCTAACTCGTCATTGCACGCTTCATCCATCCGTGTAGCTCATAATGTTGTAAATCGGAGCAGTCCCTCTTTGATATGCCCCCAAGACAAGTTTATATTGAGCACAGTGAATTTATTACAATTAACTCATTAAACACAATTAGTTCCCCAAGTGCACCTACAGAACTCGTGATACCTAGCTCAGGCCTTTACTTTTTCGATCCAAGCTGCATGCACATGTACGCTAAACTACGTTTAGCCCATTCAAATGGAATGGATTGCTATAATAAATATGTTGTACTTCCCGAAACAAACTTTCTACATCCCATATTCAGCCATTGTGATGTATATTTAAATCAGGTAAACATCTCGGCAGGAACGGGTTATTATCACCTACGAGCCTATCTGGAAAATGTCCTCAATTTTTCAAAAGAAGCAAAGGATACATTTTTAACTGCCGAATGTTATTATCAAGCTAAAGATGAAGACCATATAAAGGATAAATTTACAAATTATAAAAAGATATACGAATGTTTTGAACGCCTGCACACAAACTTCACATTCCAGGAGAAATTGCTTATGAACGGCATTGACATGAAAATAAAGCTCACCAGCACAAATCCTGAGGTCTGCAAAAATCTGGGAGCTGTCCAAGAAGAGGGCGCAAAACCCGTTGTGGTTCATGTCATGGAAATATACCTTCGCGTAGGCCAAGTGAAACTAATTTTACAAAGACAAACAGAAATTGAAAAATATTTACTACATGCCACAGTAAAATACCTAATAAACAAAGTACAGATCAAACTATACACAGTGCCCGCAGGGTTGACTTCGAAACAGATAGAAAACATCGCCTTGGGAACTTTACCTAAAAGGCTATTAATTGGATTGCAGCATCATGCTTCGGTGAATGGAAAATATAAAAAGAACGCCTTTAAATTCGAGAATTTCGCCCTTAAAAACATAACTCTATACATCAACGGTGTCGCCTTAGGGTGGAAATTATATACGGACTACTCATCAGACTCCGTGTTCCCGCTTTGCGCGAGAGCTTATACTGTAGTAATCTTTCACATATCGCCGGTGCCTGCGATGAGCTGGGAATTGGTGTAACGCAGAAAGAATTCATCGATTATTTTAACCTTTACTCGTTTGACATCACTTCTGACTTATCTGCTAGTGTAAATACACACTTAAGTCCACAACGAAGTGGGAACATCCCAGTCAGATTTGAATTCGCCAACCAGATAGACGCGCCTATAAGTGTTCTAATATACCTCGAATCACAAGTTCTAATAGAAGTCGATAGATTCAGGAGTGTAGTCACTGACTTTTAAAATGGATGCGAATACTCTTCAGAGAGTAATGAATAGTGACCGAATCACAAGCTCCAAATTTATAGGTGTGTTTGCGAAGAATGAAGCAGTGAAATTACCAACAATGAGAAAATGCGGGCAATTATTTTCAATAACGATATTATTGGTGGCGAAGGGATTCATTGGTTTGCCATCTACTTTGAAAATAAGGAAAAAATGTACTTTTTTAACCAATTGCCTGTCCAAAGGGTTTTCCTTAGGGTTTACTGAGACGATTTTTAGGTATGAGGAAGTATGGTTGCAAGAAATGAAAAATGTGAAAAGTGTTAGTATTATAGGAGTATTAGGGTGTCCGACCAGCAATAAAAAAGCGTGTATCATATTTGATGCACAGAACAATAAAATCAGTAATAATTATTAGTCGTACGTTCTGCGCATCACATGTGAAGCACACTCAAGAATACTATTTTTTTTTATCTAAAAGTATTTTCTACACTAATCATTGCTTTTGCACTAATCATTCTTTCTTGTCGAATTGGCTGAAGCATTGCTGAATGAGGGCAGAATTTTAGTCGCTGACAATTGGTACAGCAGTATTGATTTAGGAAATTATTTGAAAAAGAAAAATACAGAATACTGTGAGACTATGAGAAAAAATAGAAGTGGAATACCGGCTACAATAAAATCTGCAAAACTAAAAAAAAGGAGAAATAAAAGGAACAGTAAATAAGGACGGAATTAAAATAATGAAGTTTCAGGATAAGAGAGAAGTCTTCATGATATCAACTTTTCATGGGCCTAATCTAAAGGAAATTGATAAAAGAACATGTCAAGGTCAATCAGTTTCAAAGCCAGTAGTAATATTAAACTACAACCGAACAAAAGGGGGATTGATCTTTCAGATCAAATGATTTCATACTACAACCCTGCTAGAAAAAGTGTAAAATGGTACCGCATTGCATTATTGGATAGTTGGGTCCTTTCCAATAAGTTTTACAGTGTAAAGGACATCAAACTATCGCCATATACAAAATCAGTAGCAATTTCACTGCTTGGTATTACTGAAAAAAGCGAAGTGACCAAACCAATCAGGATAGAGCATGAACTAAAGAAAATTCGAAGAAAAGTGTGCAATCACATATGATACTTTATACGCCTTGTGCATCATATATGATACTCAAATGCATAATATCACAGTCTAATTCATACGTTCTGCATCAAAGAAGGCTTACTTTTCATCCGTTTGATGTAAAAATAAAGCATTAAAAATATCTGAAATGTGCATCATATGTGATGCACAAGCGTCTCAGCCTAGCGCCTCGTGTATCACATGTCCCCGTCACAATGTCCCCGTTACATGGCGTTACAATGTCCCCGAAATTGTATGGAATCCCTACTAATTACAAGGATATTTTAGTAATACTTGCGGGATGTATTGTCTTTCATTTCTCTTGCACATGTCACGTGGAAATGAATTTATAATTTTTTAAAAATTATTCGACCCGTTTCACACTAAAGCTGAATGATGAAATGGTGTGCATGCAGATAAAATACTGCTTTCTGTTTGTGCGCAATGGATGTATTGTTTAAAGTTTTACTCGTAATTATAAAATGTATAATTGCAACAATATTGTGTAAAATATAAGATGTCCCCAATAATGTTAGTCTTGTGCTCTGTAGCTTATATAATGGATGCCAATTCTGTAGCTAATTTAAGTTGGATGTAAAATTGTACTAATTTATAAAACATGATTTCTATCATTTAATAAATTGATGAAAATACACTGTGTCTCACTGTCTTGTTCTTAACCAAAAGAAAAAGCTTACATTAGTTCCCCGACGACCTGGCAATCGTTGGACCGGATGTGAGCCAATACTTCGACCTCCGTATTTAGGTCACTGGGTTGACTGCGCTATGAAACCTCCAAATCACCGTCGGTTATTTGCGTTTCTTCCAAGCTGTCACGAAAAGTAGCTATAACACGTGTCAGCTCCACGTCGGACCTTTAAGGGGAAAGGATAATTTTAAATTTACTTAATTAGTTCATACATTTTTCTAATAATAGCCATATTGTGTGGAAGGATGACTAAGCACCGTCACAGAGTATCGAGCTCCTGGGCAGATATTAAACAATTAACCTATTCGACTCATCCACATTGAATCTTTTATAATTAAAATCCATTTGTTTTATAAAAATATACACAGAGGAGCATAGTCCTAGTACCCTGTAGTAAACATGTAAAGAAGGCCGTGCAGTGAGCTTAAACCATTGGGTATTCCAATATCCAAAATGTTGTCGGCTACGCGATGGTCTTACCGAACGGACTCCATACATGCCATGTGAGTAGACTATACCGAAACTCGCGAAGTCCTGAATTAGATTGCAGAGAATCCCGAACAAAAATCTGAGACACGCTGCGCAGCAGCAGGCTTGCGGGACAGAATGAATCGTCTAGAAACTGGCATTTTTGCTGTGTTCTCGGATGGCGTTCTGCAACGATTCCACCAGACGAGTAAATCACTGCAAGCTGTGCAATTGGATCTGAACACAGCATTTGCACTCATGAAGTCGCTGAAGAAGTTCATCGAAAGCCTTGCCCATCGATTTGATGTTATGAGAAAGCAGAAATGGAGTTGTCGGACACGGATGAGTACACAGTTACTAAGCGACGACCGCGGCAGAGCAACGTGCGCCTGCAGCCAGTCGGCGCTGTTTCTGCGTCGCAGGCCGCTGAGCCGACGCCAGCTGAGGCCGCTGCTGCCGCTCGAGAGGATTTCAAGAAAAACTCATTCCTGTCAACAATTCGCAGGCTCATTAGCTGTCTTGACAAGCGACTCAAAGCCTGCCATGAGATCTGCGACCGATTTGGCTTCCTGGCGCAGTTCCCTTCTTTATCTGCAGATGATCTTCGTGAAGCTGGTCGGAATCTGCGTGCGTTTTACAGCGATGACTTGGACGACGACATCAAAGACGAACTAATTCAGTTTCAGAAAACCAAGACGATCTCCATGGAGCAGGTTTTGTACAATCTGATCATACACAAAGAAGTTCAGTCTACTTTTTCGAATTGTGAGATCATGCTCAAAATATACCTGACGCTGATGGTGTCTAATAGTAGTGGTGAGCGTTCCTTCTCAAAACTCAAACTGGTAAAAATTCTCATGCGCACTTGTATGTCTGAACGTCACCTTAACTGCCTTACCTTGATGATTAGAACATGACTTCTTACGTCAAATAAACTTTGATGATATTATCAGCACGTTTGCCCGTCGTTAGGTTCGTAAGGTTTTATTTAAACTGGTCTGCAGTCAGGGACAGACTTGACCGTTGCTAATTTTGCCTGCGTATTCGATTTGTTTTATGATTCTGTCTGTTTTGGCTTTAGCTTTACTTTCATGAAAATAAATGTTTTGGTCAAACATTATGTTTGATTGTTGATGTGAACGTTTTGTGGGAACTAGGAAAACTACAGTTCGACCACTTGCACAGGGGCCGTGACGGGCTTGACCCGGACCTAGGTGTAACAAAGTCATTAACGTAAATTTACATAAATAACAAGAATTTATATTTATAAAACGTACAGGATACATATGTACGAGTAAATAACCTTCTCAGGTTAAATGCCTGATTTTGATTTTGGCTCTCTTCTTCTGTGGGAATGGGCGCTTTCGCGGGCATTCGCCCTTGGCCCCTCCTTCCTGCATAAAAAAAGTTGTAAACGCCCTTTGAGGCCAAGTATCTACACATGTGGGTATACTTTATAACAGCAGTTCTTAACTTTTGTGGAGCTGCGCCCCTCACAACTTTCAACCCGTGGCGCCCCCCTGAACCCCAAAGAATAAAAGTTTTTCAACGATTCATGTTTTATTGCTTTTAATGCCTTTCTGGATTGGATAAATAATAATAATAATAAAAATAATAATAATAATAATAATAGTCTAATAATAGTAATCTTTTTTGAGAAAGAACGCATTATATAAGATAACATTACATCCATACTGGTTTACACAATGTTGGGATTAACGTTTAATTTTTGTAGTTTCATTACAATATTCTTATCTGAAGTATGAAAGGAAAATGTCAAACATAAATAGAATTTGTGGAAAATAAAATAGTGTTGCATTTAGTTAACTCTGTCATTACAAATGAAAATTTAAATAACCTTTGAAATAATAGAAAATGATAATAGAAATAATACTAGAAATAATAGAAAAGAAAAATGGTGAACAATAGAAATCATGATACAATCTTAAAGTTACAAAGATACAGATGAATTAGGCATATTATAACTATGGCGTAATATACAGTATCGGAAACTTTTAACATCTAATTTACATGGTTTATGATTGCAATCATTTTAAAATTGTGAATTTTGCATATATAATAGGTGATTTTCATTGTTTAGTAATATTCACAAACTATACACAAACTACTCACAAACAAAAACTATGCATAAACAAACACAACAAAAACCCTGTATTTGTGAGAGAATGCAATATTTTCACAAGATCGATCGTATTTCATCCATTATCGTAATCAATGGGAAGGTTGGCATTGCTTCTTGGCCACAAGCATTTGAATCCTTGGTGCGGTCGAAGAAAGAACACATCACATGTCACTCAACATTCAGCCTGTTTCGACACTTGGTCTTCACAGCAACAAGCGTCGAAAAGCCTGCCTCATAAAGGTATGTGTGTGGAAGTAAAAGGAACGATCACTCGCAATACTTGTTGACTAAGTTTCGGCTAAACAGGCAAGTATTTCACCCCAAACTTTTCCAAAGGTAGACATTTAAAATCATGTTGGTCTCAGGAACTCTTCTTAATATTTAATTGGGAATATATATTCTGAGTTAGAGATATGTTGACCACTTTCGCGTCCCCCAGGTTAAGAACCGCTGCAATATAACAATGATATACTCGTACAAAGATTGGCCCGAGAAGAGATTGTTTGCGGCCAGCATCACTTTTTACAGAAAGTCTCACTACTATGACATAATTTTCAATCGATGAAGAGTATTTATGTTGTCCTATACCTGAAACCTGGCCAATTATATTTGTTGAATTTTTAACTGGGTTTGTGCCCTTTTTTTGTCTTTTTTTCATCTGAAAATCACACTCTCGTGGAATTTGGGAACATGGCTCGTTCACCGACAGACGATTGGCCTACTGGATAAAAATAACTGTAGGGAGAACCAAAATCTCGTAGGATCACTCAAGTTCTCGGGAACGTTAGTACATACTCACATACGATAATATCTTTACACCAAGTACGATAACTGACTCGCAAAAGTTGGTAACACTGTCCATCGTATATTTTATCGAAAAATAAAGTGATTGCCCGAAAATACATAGAGTAAATGAACATTTTATTTTAACATAAATGAACTCTTATGTTTTACTAGATGAAAACCAGATGGTGTAGATTTTTTAGCAAATACCCAAATTAAATGGTATGCATTAAATGATGCGAGAAATGAATTAGATTATTAACTGAAATATATGTGCGAACGAGTATTGAGCATGAATATTGAGTTCTTTAAGTTAAGTGTGTGACTACCAGCGCAGACTGAAGGTCGAAGCTTATGAGGAATTTCCACAGGGGATATGTGATGTGTAACATCATCATAGACGCTGTCCTCATCTGGTCAATGCTATGTGTCGATAAACAGAAAGTCTAATATAAAGAAGGATGGAGAGCTTCGAGGGAACAAGGAATCTCTTGTGAAGGTGTGAGAACAAACGAAAGCGTGTAGCATAGCATGCCTATATATATATATATATAAGGGGTTCCAAAAAACCTTAGCCCCCCCCCCCCCCATTTGCAGCTTACATGTTTACTTATAGAAATAGTTTTTAGTGATTATAAAAATATATAAAATTCTTTATTTATTGCAGGTATTAAAATTACTCTAGCTGATAAAGTGATAATATAATGGCTTCTCAATTAATTGGTGATTCGGAGAGGCAACGTGTGATAGATCGCATACGAGCAATAACATTTCGGGAAGCTCGTGATGATGGAGCCACCTTTATAACACGTTCATGGGTTGCCAAAAAGTTGCGAAGAAGTGAGGACTTCGTCAAAAGAAATTGGAATAAAACTTTGGATGAATGTGAAATGGATACAACCAAATATGGGCGCCCAAATTTGCCACTCTCTCAGGAAACAAAGGACATCATTGAAAGCGGTACGCGTAAGCGGAAAAACAGCTGTGCTAAACTTTCTAGAGAGATCGAAGTGTTGAGAGGAAAGATCGTTAGTGGTGAGATCATTCGACTGTACCGTCATAGGCAAGGTTTAAAGCCTTGGCATGAACTTCCAAAGCCAAGAAAAACTCAACTTAACATCGATGACAGAATGTGGTTTGCCCATTATCTTGAAGATTGGGATGTGGATGATTTCATGCATCTAGCTGTCTCCGATGAATTTTTTGTTTACGTAACACGTCGGCCTAACTACCAAAATGATCGAGTGTGGGCCACAACACCAGATGAAATCGATGACAATGAACATTATCGCGAATTATTAAAAAGTCCCGACTGTGTTGGTGTGTTTGTTTTGTTCACTGCAAAGAAGCTCATGTGGGTGCTGAAGCCAAATGGTCAGAGTTGGGATGGACCGTATTTTCGTGATATTATTCTATCCCAACATGTCATTCCTTTTCTAAGAAACCCAAACAATGTTATGGATGTCGATCAGGTCACACTTCTGCACGATAAGGCCCCCTGCTTTAAGGCATTAGCCACTCAACAGTTGTTGCGGAACCATGAGATCGATTTCTTTGGAAATGAAGAATGGCCAGGAAATTCTCCTGACCTGAACGTCTGTGAACACATTGGATCAGGTATAAAGGACAAGGTTAAATGTCTCTTGTTTCAAGAACCTGCAGCAAATCGATTTTCGAAGGATACAATGACGCAACACATTGAAACTGTCTTAGCAAATTTGCGTAACGATCAAGATCTATTCACGTCGCTTTTGGCAAGCTACCCAAAGCGAATTCAGGCTGTCTTCGAAGCCAATGGCTGGAACACCAAGTTTTAATTGTTTCTCATTAAATGCAGGATTAAATTCTCTTTTGTAAGGTATGTTTAGTTTTACTGTACCTCTAATGGTTTAGGCCATGGGCGGGGGGCTAAGGTTTATTGGAGCCCCGTATATATATTAGTGGGGTACCGATAAATCAGTATCGGCCACTTTTTGGGCACCAACATCAGCCAGATTTAGCCGATTCTCTCACCGATATTTTGAAATTTTAAAATTTTCATTACAAAACAAAATCTACAGTATATTTATAGAAAATTGAACAGAGAAAAACCACTATTTATGATAATAATTCATACTCATTTCAATGTTCAATTATAAATTTTTTTTATACAAATATTGGTGCTACTATAGTATGCTGTCTACCTACGATTGGTTAGGTTTAGTCATGATATTTTCGTTGAAACTAACGAAAATATCATAACTAAACATAACCAATCGTCACGGGCGATTGACATTGGGATGTAAACAAGCAATTAGTAAACGAGATAAGATGAAAAAAGTAAAAAAAAAAGGCACAAACCCAGTTAAAAATTCAACAAATATATCTAACATACACCTTAAACACTTGGGCCCATAGGGAATACTAGCTCTCACAAACATCAGCACATATTCATACCAACACTGTATTATTCCTGACATATGGAAACAAGGTAAAATTATTACACTACTCAAACCAAACAAAAATCCAACAGAACGAGCTTCCTATAAACCCATTACTTTACTATGCACACCTTCCAAAGTAACAGAAAGACTAATCTTACAAATCACCAACCCACACATACCACTATCGCCTACTCAACATGGATTCAGACCTCACCACTCAACCACGACATTACTCACTAAACTCACGCAGCACATCATGGATGGCATCAATTCCAGACGACCAGCTCAACGTATACTATTCGCAACAATAGACACTAGTAAAGCATTTGATGCTATCCCACGCTTCCCTCTCATAAACAAAATACTCAACACAAACATGTAAGATAACACCAAAAGGTGGCTGAGCAACTATCTTTCAGGAAGATACTCACATGTCACATTTAATGGCAAGTCATCCAAAAACAAACTTTTTCCGAACGGGGTCCCTCAAGGCTATGTTCTCTCACCAACACTCTTCAACTTATACATGCATGACATTCCAACACCCATAAATAACAAGCTTACCTTATCATCATATGCAAATGACATCACTCTAACATCCACCCACAACAACATCGACACCGCTACAAATAACCTACAAACATACATAAACAGTATACAAGACTGGCTCACACACAAAAGACTCAAAATAGCGCCCACAAAATCAACCTTGCTAACAAGCAACACAAAAGAACACCAGATAACTCCACAGATTACTCTAAACAACACCAACATTCCACACACTCATAGGACCAAAATACTTGGGGGTCACATAAAACACATCATTATCTTTTGCAAACCACATTCAGGACATTAAAAACAAATGTCCGTCAAGACTTAACACGCTTAGGGTACTAACAGGCTCAAACTTTGGACACCAGCAGGAAACAACATCACTCATATACAAACAATATATTCGATCAGTTATTGACTATGCTAGCCCATGCTGGGCACCCATTATCTCAGACACACACATAAACACCTTACAGACAATACAAAACAACGCACTTCGTATCATTACAGGATGCACTCAAACAACACCAATAGAACACCTGCACACAGAAACAAAAATACTGAAAGTTAGGGAACATTTAGACATGAGGGGAACACAATTCATGGCAGCAGCGACAACTAACCCACAACACCCTTGCCACTACATGTACAATCATGCACCGACACCTCGCACCATTAAGGTAACACCAGAGAGACATTTTAACCAAATACTCCATTCCATACCACGCCCCACAGACATCACACAGTACAGAAAACACATACACACACACCCAACCCACAAACCACTGACACGACTCGGTCCGAATGCGGTCCTAGGTGCGAAGCCGCCACCCATTAACAGGTCAGAGATCAGCCTGAGCAGATCGGATCGAGTTAACTTAGCACGATTCCGATGTGGACATCACCCCAACTTACGGACATATAAACACAGACTAGACAACTCCACAGACGACACCTGCCACCTGTGCCAGGACACACCACAAACAATTGAACACATTATGACAGACTGTACCGCTCTAGCACAACAACGAACACAACACAACATCACTCTGGTCCACTCCGGAGAGGGCGATCGGTTACCTGCGTACCGCCGGCTTGCTCGATCAGGGTTGGCTGATCAGCTAACCAACAACAACAACAACAAGGTAAGAAGCTATAATTAAAAGGTAGACCGCCGTATCGTAGGTAGACCGCATACTATAGTAGCATCAAAGTATTTTACATTCATGAAAAAGGCAAAGCTTAATAAGTTAAGTCACCCATAAATTTACATTTTCTCGAACTAGCTAATCTCTAAATATTATAAACTACTGTAATCTCCTACTCTATATTAATAATAATTCTATGTTAAGTTGTATTTTATAACTTATATGTTAAACCATTTTATGATATTGACTTTATTTTACTATTTTAATAATTTTATAAACCCAAATTATATGAGGCGCTCCGGACCACAAGCTGCCAAGCGCCAAAATTAAAAAATTGAGAAAGATACAGTTAAAGTTTGTCAACTTGCAAAATGCCATAACTTTTGACCCAATAACGATATTTAATTGATTTCGAGCATACATACAGGTTCACACTCTGCTCCCTGACTCACCACGGGATAGAGGAAGGGTGGGGAAATATACAGCAGAGGTATAAATAACTCAATTCTGGTCCCACTGGCGCTTGGCTGGTTGTGGTCCGGAGCGCCTCATATATCCATTTATTTATTCAAATTGTCCACTAGGGACTTAAAATTTTAATGAAAAATACTGTTGTTTTTGACACTGTTGAAGAAAGAAAATACCTTCAACATAAGGAAAACAAGTACTTTAAATATTGGTATTCAATTTATGAAACAAATTAAATTATTTTATTATTTTACTGAGTAATAAAACTTTTTAGCATCTTTCAGCTACGGTATATGAGTAACAAATTCTGGTGATGTATATTGTGGAGTGAGCTGAGGATAAACATTTAAACAAATTTGAGATGTAAAAATATGAATATTGAAAGTTTTCGTATTAGATTAGTAAAATTTATGAAGGAATTGATTTTTTGAAATATAGACAAAGAATCGGCATTCGAATCGGCATCGGTATCGGCAATGGCATCGGCTAAATTTTTGAATCAGTACATCATTAATAAATACGAGTGTATATATATATATATATATATATATATATATACTAGATTACTTCCCACTCAATGTCATTCCCATCCGTCGTCCGGAAATGAAAATGCCCAAGGTGAGAAATCCACATTTGAGAAAAGTTTTTCTTGATTTGAGAAACAATGCCATTCCATTCGCATTCGCGGTAAAGGCTCCAAGTGAGAATGGCTAATATTTCCTAACTTAAATTAATTTAACCTAACCTATTGCAACCTAACCTAACCCGGACCAAAGTGGGAAAGTCGTGGATGAGGATGAGAATGGCATGAATTGAAAATAAACCGATTTGAAAATGCCTCGTTTGAAATTCTCACTCTCGGCTTTCCCACTCTTGGCCGCGGAATGAAATAGGAATGACATCGAGTGGGATAATACATGTATACTGTACACTGACCGTGTATACTGCAAATTACAATACGTGCAAAATGTAGCTCTACAGACCAACACAGATATCATATGCCTAACCTAAACTCTTGCATAAATGCGAAAAAGGCTGTGAAATTTGCATCGAAGACACTGAAATAGCAATAAAGAACTATATCATAAGCAGAGCGCATAGGTCTGTTAGAAAAGGAGGAGGCTGTTGCATTTACATGAAAACAACATACACATGTAAAGTTTTATTTTAGAAGTAAAAGAACTGACTTTAATCATTATCAAAGTGTACAGATCACCAGTCACCATAAAAAGTTAATTCCAATTCGTTACAAATGAAATAGAAAACATGCTAAAATCACTTAAAACCCCAGCACCAAATATTTTAATTTGTGGGGACTTTATAAATCATTAGTTAGACCCCATTTGGAGTACGCGGTCCAATTTTGGAATCCGTATATGCGCAAAGATATAGACAAAATCGAAAGAGTTCAAAGACGAGCAACTAAGATGATTCCGTCGCTTCGGTCAAAGTCGTACGAGGATAGGCTTAAGGAGTTAAAATTGACAACACTCGAGACCAGGAGGTTATGGGGTGATCTAATCCAGGTTTTCAAAATTATGAATGGGTTCGATAACGTAGATAGAGATAGCTTTTTCGAAATATCTCAATATAATAGGACTAGAAATAACGGGTGTAAGTTGACAAGTAGAAGGTTCGAGACAGCAGTTGCGAAAAACTTTTTACGCATAGAATAGTAAATAGCTGGAATAGTTTGCCGGTAGAAGTAATTAGTAGCACGTCTATAAACATGTTTAAAAATCGATTAGACGCATATGTTGATAGAAAGGGTATAGTTTAAGGTAGTAAAATTAAGGCTTTCTGGGGATAGATCCCACAGCTCAACACAAGTGTTGTGGGATATAGGGAGGCAGCGTCTTGGGTTAGGGGATACTCTCTGTCCTTACACACCCCATTTAAAGAGATTCCTCTGCCGAGCGGTGCCCCCCATAGTACTGTGAGGTATTGAAAAACTCATGATCTTCACTTGCCCTACAAACACCTTTAAATGGGAGACCCAAAATGGGTGCACACACATTTCTACATTACTGTACAGTCTTTACAGCCACACCTACTCTTTTTCTCGTAAGTGTATATATTGTAATGTATATGATTGTAAATTTTGACTTGGTCCGCTGTCGATATGGACCGTGACTTGATGGATACCGTAATGAAATTGACTGGATTCTTTGGATCCGATATATTTGCATGTCCTTTATAAATAGATATAGAGTGTAACATATTTGTGGATAGTAGTCTATTATGACTTGATCCTCTGGATCAGAGATTCTATCTTTAATTTTAAATCGATAATTAATTAGTTTTAAATTGATAATTATTTAGTTTCGTAAAAATTGGTCGTTGCCAATTTACCGGCAGTTTTTACATAAATTTCTTATGTTCTTGTGGTTCGGAACCCACGTAAAATTGTAGGTCCCCTCCGCCACCACGGAGGACATACACAATACACGAACACAGTTAGGTAGACCAGCCATGAGTGGATCCTAGGGTCTTTGTTGGTCTGAAACATTGTAGCATTGTAGCATTGTAGCATTGTAACCCCAGGCAATAATGCTGCTAGATAACACTTGAACAAAGTTTTTCTCCTTTTGATAAATGTGGGTGAATCGTGTGTTCTTTTTAACGCTGGTTACAAACATGAAAACAGATGTTTTCTATCACCCACAGTTTTTGAGACATATGCAATTTAAACCCTTTGAGATCGAGATAGCATTCCTCAGTTTGCATCATAATACGAGATTTGTTGTTAGTCATTTATTTTGTATAAAAGGTGGTCATTATTTATATTTACATGTTTATATATAATATGCACATTTTTATTTAAGTATACTGCATATATACACACATCATATATATATATATATATATATATATATATAATCTTTATTACTTTTATTAACGCGATGCATGCCATTCTTTAAAATGCTCAAGCGAGCAAAACACTAGCTTTGTGAGACAACCAACGCCAATAATGATGGATTTCACTATGACGACAAATGGTACTGTAGAGCAACAAAGCCAAAAACACATAACTCATCAAGTGTAACATTACGCCATTTCATCGAAAAAAAATTTCCCTCGCACTTTGGATTTTTATAAAAATATAACTGATGTAATGAGGGGCGTCACCTTGTCTTGGGCATTTGTGGGCGGAGCAAATTTGACAAAGGTGATAAACTGATTGGTGATTGGTAGACAAATAGTATGAGTTAGTTGAGTCTGCAGCAACTGCTTCTCATCGAATTAGACAAGCACATACCTGTCAGGACATGCACATTCTTGTCTGTCATGTGTTAGAATTGCGGATTCGTGATAATCTCTCAGTCAGTCTCGTGCATTGCTACCCACTAGTTGAGTGATTAAGTGCATTTAGTTATTCATTTTGTTTTGGTATATGTTTGGTGAAAAAAGAGTGTTATGGTGATATAAAAGTGCGAATGTCTCATAAGTGTGCAAACAACCCTGACAGTTTTTGTTTTGTGTGTCGCGAACTTACAACAAAATCTCAAAAGCAGGGATTCACTCCTTTAAATAAGAAGGCGTATGAACTTCATTTTGGTTGCAAAGTAGGAGATCAAGACGAAATCTGAACTCCTCATGTATGTTGGTTTTTTTTGTGCAAAATCTCTGAGAGGGTGGTTAAAAGGTACTCATTCTTCATTGCATTTTGTGGTCCCAATGGTATAGAGAGAACAAAGAGACCACTCGATTGATTGCTACTTCTGTTTAACGAAGATAAGTGAACACTCCTCAAAATCTAAACATGTGATTCAATATCCTAATTTAGTGTCAGCCATGGGACCTCTTTCACATTGTGACGATTTGCCAGGACCAAAACCACCAAAGACATGGACTTTAGATGATGATGAGCCTAATGACGAATCTCGTAATGAACCTTTGGCCAGAGAAGATGACACGGATACACAATTTTAACCACTTTCATCGGATAAACCTCGTTTAATTTCTTAGTCAGAATTAAATGAGCTTGTCAGAGAGTTGAATCTATCTAAAAATCAGGCTGAGCTCTTAGGTTCTAGATTAAAAGGTTGGAATCTCTTACAAAAGACTAAAAATATCATCATTTCGTCAGCGTCAGACACGCTTAACATCGTTTTTCTCTATGGAAAGTAATTTAGTGTACGGGGCTCCAATAAACCTTAGCCCCCCCCCCCAGCCCATGGCCTAAACCATTAGAGGTACAGTAAAACTAAACATACCTTACAAAAGAGAATTTAATCCTGCATTTAATGAGAAACAATTAAAATTTGGTATTCCCGCCATTGGCTTCCAAGACAGCCTGAATTCGCTTTGGGTAGCTTGCCGAAAGTGACATGAATAAATCTTGATCGTTACGCAAATTTGCTAAAACAGTTTCAATGTGTTGCGTCATTGTATCCTTCGAAAATCGATTTGCTGCAGGTTCTTGAAACAAGAGATATTCAAACTTGTCCTTTATAACTGATCCAATGTGTTCACAGACGTTCAGGTCAGGAGAATTTCCTGGCCATTCTTCATTTCCAAAGAAATCGATCTCATGGTTCCGCAACAACTGTTGAGTGGCTAATGCCTTAAAGCAGGGGGCCTTATCGTGCAGAAGTGTGACCTGATCGACATCCATAACATTGTTTGGGTTCTTAGAAAAGGAATAACATGCTGGGATAGAATAATATCACGAAAATACTGTCCATCCAAACTTTGACAATTTGGCTTCAGCACCGACATGAGCTTCTTTGCAGTGAACAAAACAAAGACACCAACACAGTCGTCTAGACTTTTTAATAATTCGCGATAATGTTCATTGTCATCGATTTCATCTGGTGTTGTGGCCCACACTCGATCATTTTGGTAGTTAGGCCGACGTGTTACGTAAACAAAAAATTCATCGGAGACAGTTAAATGCATGAAATCATCCACATCCCAATCTTCAAGATAATGGGCAAACCACATTCTGTCATCGATGTTAAGTTGAGTTTTTCTTGGCTTTGGAAGTTCATGACAAGGCTTTAAACCTTGCCTATGACGGTACAGTCGAATGATCTCACCACTAACGATCTTTCTTCCCAACACTTCGATCTCTCTAGAAAGTTTAGCACAGTTGTTTTTCCGCTTACGCGTTCCGCTTACGCGTTCCGCTTTCAATGATGTCCTTTGTTTCCTGAGAGAGTGGCAAATTTGGGCGCCCAGATTTGGATGTATCCATTTCACATTCATCCAAAGTTTTATTCCAATTTCTTTTGACGAAGTCCTCACTTCTTCGCAACTTTTTGGCAACCCATGAACGTGTTATAAAGGTGGCTTCAGCATCACGAGCTTCCCGAAATGTTATTGCTCGTATGCGATCTATCACACGTTGCCTCTCCGAATCACCAATTAATTGAGAAGCCATTATATTATCACTTTATCAGCTAGAGTAATTTTAATACCTGCAATAAATAAAGAATTCTATATATTTTTATAATCACTAAAAACTATTTCGATATAAGTAAACATGTAAGCTGCAAATGGGGGGGGGCTAAGGGTTTTTGGAACCCCTTATTGTAATGATGTGAACGCTCTCATGGAGGCATTTGATCGAGAGCACAATCCTATGGAATTGAGGGTTTTTGTCAATTCATCAAAGTTGAGTTTGAAAGCTGTACTATTGCACAACGGTAATGTCTATCCTTCGGTTCCGATTGCACATAAAGTTCATATGAAGGAATCATATGACAATATGCAGTTACTTTCGAAACATATTGACTCCGGCTTACAATTAGGATACACAAAGTTCTCTTGTTTCCTCTGCGAGTGGGACAGCCGAGTAAGGGGAGTCATTATACAGAGAAAGAGTGACCACTTCGACAAAATTTGGTTCCAGGACAGAAAAATGTTGCCCATCAACCCCGAGTAGATCCAGCAAACGTTTTTTTTCTTGCCACCTCTCCACTCCATATCAAACTTGGTTTGATGAAAAATTTTGTAAAAGCCATGAATAAAGATGGACCTGGATTTCTATATCTAAAACAGAAGGGTAATTATGTCGCAATTGACATGGCTTCAAGTTGAAATAAAAAATACATTTTTCTACTGTATTTTGGTGTGCTCTGTTCAAATATAACCTTCATTTCTTGTGCAAATGAACAGAAATACGTGTTTGGGCCATGCAATGACAACTGTATTTCTATTCATTTGCACAAGAAATGAAGGTCATATTCGAACAAAGCACACCAAAATACACTTGAAAAATGTATTTTTGACTATATTTTATACAATAAAGCATAACCTAACATGTTAATGTTACAAGATCTCGTAAACGACGCATTACCACAAGAAACGTGCAAAACACCTCAAAATTAACCAGAAAAGTTTGCTCTCGTCATTTTCATTTAAACTAACGAAAATATCACGACTTAACCTAACCAATCATCAAGGGCGTACAGTTGACTTAACCGGGCATTCAATTAACCTAACCAGGCATTCAGTTGACCTAACCGGGCATTCAGTTGACTTCAAAGGGCATTCAATTACCCTAACCAGGCATTCAATTAATTGAATAAATTGATAAAAATTAATTGATAAAAACATCCAATGCTTTGTCTTCATCTAGGGTATATGACGAATCAAGTTCTGAAAGTCGAAACCACACGAACGGCACGTCATAATTCTATCACAAACACCGCCAAACTGAATCCAATTAGAAAAAAAATAGCCAGAACAGAAACCAACAAACTAATTAAGTCGCAGAGTAACATGACGTCATACCACCCCCGACAACAAATACAATATATATATATATATATTATATATATATATATATATATATATATTATATATTATTATTATTATTATTTTCTACAATAGTTTGCACAAAAAATGAGTGACAAATTTGAATAAAGCGGCTAAAACTACCTCATAAAAAGTTTTTTTATTTACAGGTCCAGCCCATGTCATTTAAAACATATTACCCAACAGAAGTTCCTTAGAATCAGCGAAGCGAAAATCAAAGAAGGCATTTTTGTTGGCCCGCAGATCAGAGAAATGATGACAGACACTGCATTTGATGCCTTTGAATGAGATTGAAAGAACAGCATGGAAAGCCTTCAAAGAAGTGACTACGAATTTCCTCGGCAGCATCAAATCAGAAAATTATGTTTCCCTGGTCAACCAAATGCTTAGTGCTTACCAAGCCATGGGATGTAACATATCTTTGAAAATGCATTTCCTGCACTCCCACCTGAACTTCGTCCCATCAAACCTGGGCGTTGTCAGCGATGAGTATGGTAAAAGATTTCATCAGGTCATATCAACCATGGAAAAGCGGTACCAAGGAAGATATAGCCCCAGCATGTTGGCCGACAACTGTTCGACACTTATAAGAGAAGACCCTAGTACTAGTTATAAGTGAAAATCAGTTGCAAAAATATTTTAGGTAAGGTACTCTTCTTTTTTGTTTCACAGCTATTAGACCACCACGAGAAAATATTGGAAACATTGTGTCGAGGTCAAAACATACATGTAATATATGCTAATTTTTATAAACTCTTCGATGAATGTGATCGTTCAGTTATAGTACACAAACTTAAAAAGACAGGAATTACTTGAAAGCTAAGACAATCTATATTAATTTTCTCACGAAAAGAACAGAAAGAGTGATAATAAAATGGATCAAGTTTGAAGCCTCAGAAGTTGTCAACTCTGTCTCACAAGGTACAGTATTTGCTCCTTTGTTGTTTATAATAATGATGATACAGATAGCAATGACAGTATCGCGTCGTGTTTCTCGGATGACACAAAGACATGCAAGGAAATGTCAAACGAAGATGACATAGAAAAGCTACAAAACGACATTCTGACGTTCTTCAAGAGAGCAGAATACAACAATATGAAGTTTAATGAGGAAAAATTCCAACGCATAAGATATAGTAACAAAGAGGAGCTACAGAATAAAGCGTACTAAACGCTAAAAGATAAACAGATAACACCAATCCACAAGTCATACGTACAAAACGCTAAAAGATAAACAGATAACACCAATCCACAAGTCATACATCTTGGAGTAATAACGCCATCAGATGAAGAATTCAGAGAACACTACAACATTAAAGTTACAACAGCTACTAAAATAATGGGAATTATCTGTAGGAGTTGCCACAGCAGAAAAGCAAACATCATGATAAAATTATGGAAGAGTTTAGTCCTACCAGTAATTGAATACTGCTCAATACTCACAAGCCCATACGGTGAACTATACATTGGAAACATAGAAGCCATACAAATGACTTTTACATCTAAGAAGAAACGAAAGATGAAGACTACTGGTCTAGACTACAGTCACTGAAACTCTACTCTCTGGAAAGAAGACGCGACCGGTGCACAATAATATAGGTATGGAAAATACAGTATTGTGCAAATTCATTGCACTACTCGTTTTACGAGTGGTGCAATTAATTTGCACAGTACTGTACTCGAGGATTGTGTCCCTACTCTTAGAAATTAAATAGAAACACACTAAAATGAGAGAAGAGGCAGATTCTGTACTGTCACAGCTGCAGTGAGACAAGGGACCCCGAAAACGAGGATGGAAAATACCCGCAGAATACGAGGCCCAAAACTTTTTAATGTCTTGCCAAATGAACTAAAGGATCTCCAGCACACCAGTCTGAATAATTTTGAGAACTAGCTGAACAGGTTATTATGCAAAGTCCCTGACCAGACATGCGTGGCTGGATACGAGGGCAGATGGAGAGCGGAAATCAATTCTCTCCTCCACCAAATCCCTCAAATGAGGCGCGATGCTGCAGAGGGGTTGATTCTGGACCGTCATTCAAAACTATCTATAGGTATCTAAATTTTTAAATATATACAGTATATAATATATATATATATATATATATAGAGAGAGAGAGAGAGAGAGAGAGAGAGAGAGAGAGAGAGAGAGAGAGAGAGAGAGAGATTAACTGGTATTCATTTTCACAATCGTATGTGCTTTAATATAGCAAAATAATGCCCCTGTAACTCGGGAAAGTAAATATTGATGGACGCCTGTATTTCAGTTTATGTTAATTTTATATCATGTTATTATTGACGATATAGAATAATGTTACAGGAAATGTCTGCCTGGTAATCTAGTGATCAAGAAGCCGAGCTGCTGATCGGTAAATCGTGAGATGATGTTCAGACGAGGACTGCAATTTCAGATTTTTGGTGGGTCGTGGTTCGATTTCCACGTTAAGCTGAAGGTCTAAGTTGGGGCGAAAAGCTTGAACTTCGTCAGAATAAACAATTCGGGGGAAGCAAAACACTTATATATATATATATATATATATATAATATATATATATATAATATATATATAATAACACAAGTTGAGTATATAAAATATTTATCAATAAAAATTCGTCAATAATGGATATTGACAACACGGAGCACGAGTAATTCTTTATTTTTATCCTTTTTGCTACCTGATAGCCATTATAGAAGTTTGGAAAATGTTGTCGCGTCAGGTGTTCGGGTTTGTAATTTTCAGTCGCTGCTGGATGTAAGCGTTGCTACTGGAATTGACTGGTTCCCTCCTTCAATCGCCCTCTTCTCTCCAAACGTTTCTGTGCCTCATAATGGAAAGAGTATTTTTTTCTTTCTGTATTAATGAATAGAGTTATTACCTCTTGTATTATATGAAACATATCCTCAGCAGAAACATGAACATATGGAGCGCGTTCTGGAAAATGGAAACAAGACGGGGTGTTTCATTAAAGGAATTAAGAACGGTTGGGCTAAGTTACATGGTTTACATATCTTTCAGAGATAATACTTGTCATGGAATTTGGCTCAGAGTTAGACACATCTTCGCTGAGTTACATTTATGATTTTCTTACTATCATTTGTAAAAAATAAATTAATTAAAATGCTAAATTTTACAAATTTATTAATTTCGTGAAGGAATGAACGGGATTAAAAAACTTTCATTATCGTCAACAAAGGTGTTACTTTATTAAAAAGAGATAATATTGACTAATTTTGTTTCCTCCTCATGTTCAACTAGAATGAAACACGGGTTTTATCGGACAGTTAATACAATTAAAAGTGTAATTATGATTCATTCGAATGCCGGCGGGTTCAGAATCAGTATGCAAATAAACAAAATTCTCGTCGGACGATTTTAAAGTTTTAAAATATTGCAAGGAGTGAAAGTGCCAATAACTCGACGGTTTTTGCAAAATGGTATAAAAAGTTTATTCTTATATACTGTAAAATACACAAACAAAATGAGTGTTTATATAAAATATATATATATATATATATATATATATATGATAATATATGATAATATCCCTGTTAAGAGAAGCAGGAAGCCCCCCTGATTAAATCTTATACTATCATACTAAGATTATTCCTCGATGGAATGATTTTATTGCCCCCCTTAAGAGGGAATCAAAAGACGCCTATGATTTGTGGTGCTTTCATGGTAGACCCAGATTAGGACCAGTATACTTGAATATGTATAGAAGTCAGGGTCAGTATATGGCGGCCATAAGGCGATGTAAACAGGAAGAAGAGTCTATTCGAGCATCAAAAGCCTGTGAAGCTCGCATAAATAACGATAATAACAAATTTTGGAAATTTGTTAAGAATCAAACGGGTGTCAAAAATGTCCTCCCTCCGACAATCGATGGGGCGTCGGGGGAGGATAAAATTGCAAAGCTGTGGAAAAACAACTATTCTAACATTCTTAGCAGTGTGATAGGGATAATCTTAAGATAGAGTGCAGCGAAACGATTGTGGGAGCGACAAGGGAAAATACTTTGATATAATTTTCTGAAGTAAAGAGGTTAATTAAAGAATTAAAGAATGGTTCTGCGTCAGGGGTAGATGACTTATCGAATGAGCACTTAAAATATGCAAATGACGTAGTATGTCTGCATATATCATTGCTCCTAAGTTATCAGCCATGCTGGCTCATAGCTATATCCCTGCAGAGTTCATGAGGGTATATATCTTGCCCCTGGTCAAAAATAAGTAAGGAGACATTCTGTCCAGCAATAATTACAGGCCTATTGCTATCGCTTCCTGCTTCTCGAAACTACTGGAAAAACTCTTGTTACGCCGATTAAATGATTTCCTATGGACATCTAATCAGTTTGGTTTTAAAAGGTCCCACTCAACTGACCTGTGTATCTATGTACTTAAAGAAACAATATCTAAATACATTGACAGTAATTCAACTATTTATAGCTGTTTCCTAGATATAAGTAAGGCATATGATAGGGTGAACCACAATATTTTATTTAAAAAACTAGAAGACAGGAAGGTTCCCATGTACTGTACATATTAAATTTATTGAAATTTTGGTATTCTCACTAATCTTTCACTGTTAGGTGGGGCAATGTTCTATCCGAGTGTTTTGGCTCCTCTTGCGGGGTGAGACAAGGCTCCTTGCTCTCCCCTATGCTGTTTAATGTGTATATCGACGGATTAATTGCTTCACTTAATGAGGCAACAGTGGGATGTTGTATAGATAACACAAGGATAAATAACTTAGTTTATGCCGATGATATGGTGTTAATAAGTCCCTCTGTTAAAGGTCTGGATCGGCTACTAAAAGTCTGCGAGGTGTATTTGCAGAAACATGATATTCTTCTTAATGTTACAAAAACTAAGGTTATGCAATTTCATCCTAAAGCTGTAATCAGCCAGCTGATATAAGGTTTAAAATGAATGGTGAAGTAATTAAGGAAGTACAAGAGTTTAAGTATTTGGGTCAAACTATTACCAGCTCCTTGAGTGATGACTCGGATATAAGAAAACAATCTCGAAGCCTGTGTGTTAAAGCGAATATGACCATAAGGAACTTTCGATCCTGTACAAGTGAAGCGAAAGACACTCTTTCGTACTTTCTGCAGTAATATATACGGACAGCAACTGTGGGTGAATTATAAAAAAGGTTCTGGCAGAACTCTAAATTTGCTGTACAACAGGTCTTTTAGACTCTTACATAAATTGCCCCAGAGATGCTCAGCTTCGCAAATGTTTGCTACCCGCAATGTCCCGAGCTTCCCGGAGGTAACAAGACGTGCTCAACACAGTCTAATGCAAAGAATTAAAAAATCAACCAACCCGATCATCCAAGCTATCCATGAGTCCTGCCATTTATCCTCTAATGCCTAAGCTATGGACTTCTTGGTACGAAAACGTCTGTCTGTAGCTCCACTTAACTTCGACATTGCAGTATTATTTCTAATCAATTGTATATATTTCTATCCTTAGTATCTGAACTGTCATTGTATTAATAATATTTGTCATATGGACTATAGTCTGCCAATAAACCTTTTCATTTTCATTTTCATTTTCATATATACTGTACTGTATATAGCTAAGGCTTAAATCTAATCACTTATTAATTTAATTCAGTACAAAAACAGGCTAAACTTATCTATGCATTTTCCTCTCCAAAATCAGTTTCATTAAAGAATTTTGAGCATGGAGATACAGTAATGATATTTTTATCGCTAGCTATAGATCCTCTCATTCAATTTTATTTTAAGCAAAGAAATATTTGTATTTTGCTGATAAATCTGAACTTCAGTAGTGTTAATGAATGTGAATGAAATCTCTGGTACGATTGGAAACGTGTACAATAATACTGTATGTATTATCCTAACTCTTTAATTACCTTTGACGAGGCGTTTGTTTTTATTTTGGATGACTGAAATATGTACAGAAAAACTTCAAAATCTATTAAAAGGCACAAGATAAATTTTAATAGAATTTAAAAGTATTTAAAAGTTACTACTACTTCTAATATGCATACATTATGTACTGTATGTACAGTATAGTACAGTACGGTGTATCATGCTCAGGTCGAATATTGAAAAACTTGGAATTTCAAGATTGGCAGTATGTATTCCTATGTAAAAATGAATTTTAAGAGGAGTTCGTCTTCTGCAACTTTTGCGAAAAATCGCATTTAAGTGTTCAAAATCGCACTTTTTTTGTTTTTTTTGCCTCAAATGACCTCCATATGTTCCATATTGTTCACATACACCCTTAAACATTTCTAGGGGCAGGATTGGACCCATTTAAGATCAGCCAAAGTGGTTCATAACTCCTAAAATAACCAAAATCACCCAAAATGGCACAAAACTAAGGAATTGTATGATTTTTAGTCTCCTATACACCACATTTCGCGGCTGTTCTCTTCGTCAGGCAGAATCTTTTTGTTCTTCTTTCTTGGTCTTGCATTTTCTTTTTTTAGAAACGCCTCCACTAATTTTTATTTATTTTCTTTTCGGCATCACTGAGTGTGATGGCAGCTGCCCCCACCTTTCCGCAAGCTGCTGTGACGTTCAACCTTTTTTTGCAATTGCAGTTCTTCTTTAATATTTGTATAAGTCCATCCTCCACCCCCAGCTTGCAATAATATGCTGGTCAACTGAATGTTTTGAGATTTTTTCTTCTGAAAGCAGCTTGATTTGTCTAGCAGGTCTTGTAGAGATCTAAAACATGTTCATAATGTCTTGCTTTGACTTGAAAACTGGCAACAATTCTCTGTGATCGATCCTAGCACGAACAAAACCATCTCTTCTCTCTTGCCCATACACTGCAAGAGCTGCAGCTGAAACTTCCTGGACTGCTCTTTCACAGCTTTAAGTGTGAACTGAGAAGTTCTCAACTTCAAGTGGAGACCTGAGAAGCTCCTCAACTTCTCCTCTTGACATCGTGCAAGTGAAGAGTGGCTCATACAGTTTCTCCTTATCCCAATTAATCAGAGTAATTGGAGAAGCGGCATCAAAATTCAGTTTAGGGGTTCTATGAGTTCTTAGACTCATGTCTCCATTATCAGACTTACCTCTGATCTTCTTGATCATCTCAACCCTCCATGCCCTCTCCTCCTCATCCTCACTGTACAGGAGAGAGGCAATGAGGTTCTCACTGTGAGCATGATATGCTCCACGAACTATCACATGAGTGATTATGTTCTTGACTTCAGAGGTCTGGCTTCTCAGCAGTCCCAGAGCGGTCACAATATGGTGAGGTCCATACCTCATGTGGTGCTTCACCTTGATCTCAAAATACATCTTGAAGTAGAAGTCCAGGTAGAACTTCAGTAGCACCTCTAGCTTCTTCAACACCTCCCCCTTCAGACCATGTTGCCTCATCCACAGCATCAACAGAGCCTCACCTGTAGTCAGCCAGCGTGACTGATTCAGTGGGCCACACTTCAGACCAGCAACTTCCTTGCTCAAATCTCCTGTCTTGAGAGCTTTGATCAGTAGGTAGCAGTTCTTCTGGTCAGTGCTAAGGTTCTGTGCAATGTCTTCTGGCAGTTCAATTTTATCTTCTTCTCCTGGCAGAGCCTTGAAGCTAAAGTTGATAGGTATGTCATTGATCTTCTCCAAAAGTTTTCCTATTGGGCCACTGAACCCAGACTTGTGCGTGTAGGGACCATCAAGCATGATGATCATGTGCCTGAGGCTGAGTTCATTAATATGCAACTGGCATATCAGCCAGTGACACTTGTGACCTAGCAGTCTCTCCAAGTGAGTGATGGCTCCTCCATCAGGTCCTGTGTTTGTGTTGGTGGAGTCACCATCAAGGACCACAATAGTATTTTTAGCACCATGAGCACTAATCCACTCAAACAGAGCCTGAGCTATCTTCAGTGCAGGTTTCTCATTTCCTTCAGGTTCTTCTGGTGTACAATGGAAGAGATACTTCCCCTCAGGTTCCCAGGTAACACTATAGTGCTCTTCAGTTGTAATATCAGGATGGAAGCGCCAGTTTCTTCATTGTACCTCATGATCTTTGTCTTCTTATCTTGTTTTCCATCAAAGAAAATTCCCTTGATCTCTCCCTTTGTCCTTTTCTCCAGGGCTTCCACCGAGGTACCTATTACAGACTCCTTGCCCCTCCACATCTTCATCCTGTCTACAGCTAGATATGCCTTATCAGCAGATAGATGGCCAGCTTTGATGAGATCTTTCAAGAAACCAGTTGCAATGGCTGCTGCAGGAGTGTTTGCCACCTTGAACCTGACTGCAGCCGCAGAATTGCTTGAGATATCCATGTAGTTCCTCCTGGCAGAGGTGGAGACTTTGCCAGTGTTGACACTGGAGCTTGTGCCTGGTGCAGTACTGGAAAAATCTGTGTCAGCAGTAGGAGCTGTTCTGCCTGGAGGCTCTGCAAGGAAGTCACCTCATCTTCATCATCATCACCATCATCAGCTCTAAGCAGTAGCTCCTTTTTTTCTTCCTCTTTTCTGTTTCTCTTCTCAGCTGCCTTCTGTTCTTCCTCCTTCCTCTTAGCAGCCTTCACCTGCTTCACTGTTTCCTTCACATCAACAGATGCCATCCGGAAGCCAGAAACTTCTGAGGTTTTGATCCTCTGGTGATGGAGCCACTCTAGCTCTAGCTTTGGAATCTTCTGAGGCAGAGGACAGTCACAGTTGACATGAACTCTAGCAGCACAGCCAGAGCAGCCAGATGCTTCAGTTCCACAGAGAGTGATATCATGTCTGCAGGTTGTTATGTCAAACAATGTATCAAGTTCAGATATTCTCTTCTCTCTCTTTGCAGCCTTCACTCTGCCATTCACTAGGTCAATCATTTTATTCCACCTGACAAGAATCTTCCTGGCAATAGATCTCTCTTGAATGATCACAGGAGGAGTGAATTTGGCATTGCTGTGCCCAGAGCTGGGCAATAAATACATTGAATGTATTTAAATACTAAATACTAAATACATGGGAGAAATGTATTTAAATACTAAATACTAAATACATTTTACGAATGTATTTAGATACTAAATACAAAATACATCAATTGTATTTAAATACATTTGTAAATACATTTTAAATACATACAAATTTTAACATATGCATTCACTAATTCATGAGTAACAACAATATAAAATGCTTGATAAAGGATAAAGAAATAGTACAATCTAATTTCCGATTATATATTTCCCTTTTTAGAACAAAACAAAAACAAAAGAACTAGAACTTACGATGTTCAACCAGTGACATATTATACTCATTATATCATTGCAAAATGAGTAACAATTAATGAGTAGATGAGACATAAACGTAAACATAAGACGTAAACATAAACATAAGGCACCTTACGAATTCTCTTTTATTTCACGGTTGCTGCGGATCAAAACCAATCTTTCAAAAGTTTTGTCTGAAAGAGAGTTTCTTTTGGGAGTTTACACAGCAAGCAGGTGCACTTTACCTTATTACCGTCTTTAGATTTAATTTTAAAGTATTCTCCATCAAACAGAGGGTGCACTAAATTGTTATCTGCAGATATATCACTGTTTGATTCACCGGATTTGCTTGTTGAAGCCATGACACGCACACGATAAAGAAATCAACCGCTTTCGACTAAGAGTGGCACACAACTGATTGAACTGACACGTTGAAACATGAACCATGCTGTACTACACTGTCGACGCGTCATACTGTGCTAAGTGTGCTAGTACAGAACGTGTATTAAACCAGTAAAAGTATTTACATTTTTATATTTTGAGTATTTAAATACATTGTATTTAAATACTCATTAAAGTATTTAAATACTATATTTAAATACATGAAAAACAATGTATTTATAAATACAGTTCTAAATACACAAATGTATTTAAATACGTATTTAAATACAAATGTATTTAAATACTGCCCAGCTCTGGCCCTGTGCCAGTACCAGTGATGCCAAGTCCTTAGCCAAATCTTGCAGAGGGTACTGAGCTCTCTTCATATCATCCAGAAGCAGTTTCTCTTCCTGGAGGAAGATTCCTCTCTAAAACACAGCTCTCCAGGTTGGAACTTCTGTGGGAAATAACTGCTTGCCTGGACCCACCAGATCACTCAGCTTTGAACCAGAACTTTTTCTGGTCTTTCGTCCTTGCTTAGCCATGGTGGCTACACAATCTTCAACAAGCTCTGTATCTGAAACATAGAAAATTATCACAGTGAAACTCTAGTAGCCTATAACAGTGTTACAATGGTTTTGTTTCGTAAGAAACCGGTCTGCTACATTTGTACTGTACTACAGTGTATGTCCTGCACAGCTGTTCTGTACATAATCAGAAAACGAAAAAGTGGAAATTTCAACACTTAAACGTGATTTTTAGCAAAAGTTCAAGAAAACAAACCCCTCTTAAAATTTAATTTTATGGAGGAATACATACTGCCAATCTTGAAATTCGCGCTTCAATGAGCATGATACACCCTACAGTACAGTATAGTTTTCAAAACGACTAAATACATGATTTTAGGAAGGCAACAATTTTTTCTCATTTTGTTTGCAAAAAGGTATTGACAAAATAAACTAAATTTCAATACACTTCGTCAAAGTAAAGTAGAAAAAAGTATTTTATTCAAACATAAAATAGAAACAAAAAAAATTTAAATTTTTGAATTAACTTTTCAAATAGCAAAATAATAGATTTGAATAGCCTATTTATTCGGACTTAATGGTCTTTACTCACCCTCTCCCAAGGAACAAAATTATCAATTTTAAGGCTTAAGACCATCATTTTGGAATGTAACTTGCTTTAAGCTCTGCCCGGCCCCATAAAGATCTTTAAATGAAATATAAATTTTATATATAAGACTCAACTGGGATCGAGTTTTACTGCTTAAAAACCACAAAATATGAGGAAGAATTTTAAAGTTTAGCTATATACTTTTATGTATGTAATTTTTATGTAATTAAGATATATATATATATATATATATATATATATATATATATATATATATATATGATGAATAAAACCACGAAGGAAAAAAGAAACACAAACGGGTGCTCAAGCGCTTTCGTCTAATGACATCCTCAGGAACACGAAAGCGCTTGAGCACCCGTTTGTGTTTCTTTTTTCCTTCGTGGTTTTATTCATCATAAATACTTTTCACGTGTCACTTTCGTGAAATAATTTTTCACATATATATATATATATATGTGTGTGTGTGTGTGTGTGTGTGTGTGTGTGTTTGAGTGTGTTTGTGTGTGTGTGTGTGTTTGTGTGTGTACGCAAAAATACGCGCTTATACGTATATACTCGTGTATATACAGGGTGTCCCAAAAAAACTATATACTCTTTATAGCATCATATATTTTATAATTTAAAAAAAAACCAAACAATATATTGTTATAGCAATTGCCAATGAAAGGTAAATTAGTAACCTAAGTGATCAAAATGTTATAGTGAGTTGTTTGCATATAAAATTTAATTAACTACGCCAAGTGCTCAAAATGTTCTCCGGCGGCATGAATGCACTTTTGAATGCGTCGACTAAGCCTGGCCTTGTTTTATCAAAGGCCTTGTAATGGCGAAGCCTATGGACCGAACGTAGTCTAGTCACTCACTAGCTTGCTTTGGACTTAGCCTACGCACTCATTCCACGATACAAACTCTACAGCATTCAACTTTATTCAGTTCAGCAAAAGAACCCATGTTGCGTAAACGTTTGACACTGGAGCAACGAAAAAGTGTTCTGAAATGGTATTGGAAATTTGAGAATGTGTCCGAAGTCCAGCGGCAATGGATCCGGGAATTTGGTACAAAGCCACCGACACGTCTCGCCATTACAAGCATCCGTGACAAGTTTGAGGCAGAGGGATCTGCTCAAGATATGCACAAGCGAAGATCTGGACGACGCAAATCAAGTGCGAGTGATGAAAACTCCGTTTTAGTGTTGCAAAAATTTAATCGATCACCACAGAAATCAGTTAGGCAATGCGCCCGTGAGACCGGAATCAGCAAATCAGGTGTTCACCGGATTTTAAAGTCGGCAAAATGGAAAAGCTACATTCCAAGTCTGTTACACGCCATGACTGAAGATGACCCTGATCGCAGACTCGAATTTTGTGAATGGTTTCAGTCAATGGAAGCCGAAGACGTACAGTTTGCCAACAAAATCGTGTGGTCTGATGAAGCTACCTTCAAGCTGAATGGCACAGTAAATCGACACAACTGCAGGTACTGGTCACTTGATAGTCCACACGTTTATGTGGATAAACATGTTAATTTACCAGGATTAATAGCATGGTGTGGTTTATCATCCAGGGGTTTGGTTGGACCATTTTTCTTTAATGGGACAGTTACCGGTGCCGCATATCTCGACATGCTGCGGACAGAAATTATACCTGCAGTTCGGAAGTTGTTTAGAAACGACGACTTTTACTTTCAACAAGATGGAGCCCCCTCATTATCATTGTGATGTCAGAAGGTACCTCGATGAAACGTTGCCTAACCGTTGGATAGCGTTGAGTATCCTCCACGTTCACTGGACTTGACTCCACTTGATTTTTACTTGTGGGGCTACCTGAAGATGCAGTTTATGGTACGTACAAGACCTGCAACACTCGAACGAACACCTTAAGGGTGCAATTAGGGAAAAGTGCGGGACCATCACAGCATCCACATTAGTCCATGTCTGCGAATCAGTTAGTCGATGCATTCAAAGGTGCATTCATGCCGCCGGAGAACATTTTGAGCACTTGGCGTAGTTAATTAAATTTTATGTGCAAACAACTCGCTATAACATTTTGATCACTTAGATTACTAATTTACCTTTCATTGGCAATTGCTATAACAATATATTGTTTGGTTTTTTTTAAATTATAAAATATATGATGCTATAAAGAGTATATATTTTTTTTGAGACAGCATATATATATATATATATATATATATATATATATATATATATATATATATATATTTTAACTGCAAACACGCAGTATAATTAACGTAAAGAACGACGCTTGTATAGGAGAATATTCCGCGCAAGATGAGAGAGAAAGAACGAAACAAATGAAAAAATGAGGTATACCCGGGAATCGAACCCGGGATCTTCCGATTGCCGGTCAGATGTGATAACCATTACACCACGGGCCTCACCCAATCAAATGTCGTAATTCTTCTACATACGCGCAGAAACCAATGCCCCAAAGGGGCACCTCCCGCATGCCGTACATTATATACATTTTAACTGCAAACACGCAGTATAATTAACGTAAAGAACGACGCTTGTATAGGAGAATATTCCGCGCAAAGATGAGAGAGAAAGAACGAAACAAATGAAAAAATGAGGTAACCGTATATAATGTACGGCATGCGGGAGGTGCCCCTTTGGGGCATTGGTTTCTGCGCGTATGTAGAAGAATTACGACATTTGATTGGGTGAGGCCCGTGGTGTAATGGTTATCACATCTGACCGGCAATCGGAAGATCCCGGGTTCGATTCCCAGGTGGTTACCTCATTTTTTCATTTGTTTCGTTCTTTCTCTCTCATCTTGCGCGGAATATTCTCCTATACAAGCGTCGTTCTTTACGTTCATATATATATATATATATATATATATGTGTGCGTGTGAAGGGAGTCAAAAGACGCTTACGATATATGGTATCTAGTTCATTGACCGAGAATAGGTCCAATTTACATGAATATGGTTATGGAAGAAGGGCTCACTATAAAGCAACTAAAAGACGGTAAACAAAAAGACTTTGTTTGAGCAGAAAAAGCTTACGAAGCTAACTTAAATAATGATAACAAAAAATTTTGTAAACTTATTAAAAATGGAAAAGGGTGCCAAGAATGCTATCCTATCAACAATTGATAGTGTTTGCAAAGTTGTGGAGAACTCATGACTCAAACATTCTTCACACGTGGGGAGAGTTAATCTCAATGTAGGCTGGAATGGAACGTTCTTAGGAGGCTCACTGAAAATATTGAGACTCCAGTTCCTGAAATTAAGAGTTTGATTAAACAGTTAACTCATTAGTGCCTGAGGTACTTCCACGGTTTTGAATTGGCAAGTTATTAATATAAATGAACTGATTTACACTTTTTTACACAATTTTGTTCGGATTTTATTTTCATTTTAATATTTTTAGATAATCTTACGATGTTCACATATGTGGACACGAGTATTCTGGAAACTGTTTGATAGTCGCAGTGATAAAAAGCACTGCCCTTTATTTTCTCAATAGTGCCCAATCTGTCTATATATGTAACCAAGAGATATTTGTCGATATAATAACGTCAACCAATCAAATGTCTAACATTAATATGTAACACTTTGGCAGGCGTAAAACTGTTCACTTATGTGGACAAAAGGTACTAAAGAATTAGAGACAGGTTCTCTCCCAGATATAAATATCCTTTCGAATGAGCATTTAAAGTGCTGTACTGTATTCTAGTGACTTGGTGAATCTTCTTATTTCATTGTTTTTCTCGGACAGTCGTGTTCATATTTACAATATGGAGTTATTCACTGCAGCGATAATTACATGCCTATTGTTGTTATTGTTGTTTAGCCGATCAGCCCACCCTGATCGAGCAAGCCGGCGGCACGCAGGTAACCGATCGCCCTCTTCGGAGTGGACCAGAGGTTCAGCGCACTAGTGATGTTGTGTTGTGTTCGTTGTTGTGCTAGAGCGGTACAGTCTGTCATAATGTGTTCAATTGTTTGTGGTGTCTCCTGGCACAGGTGGCAGGTGTCGGCTATGGAGTTGTCTAGTCTGTGTTTATATGTTAGTAAGTTGGGGTGATGTCCACATCGGAATCGTGCTAAGTTAACTCGATCCGATCTGCTCAGGCTGATCTCTGACCTGTTAATGGGTGGCGGCTTTGCACCTAGGACCGCATTCGGACCGAGTCGTGTCAGTGTTTTGTGGGTTAGGTGTGTGTGTATGTGTTTTCTGTACTGTGTGATGTCTGTGGGGCGTGGTATGGAATGGAGTATTTGGTTATAATGTCTCTCTGGTGTTACCTTAATGGTGCGAGGTGTCGGTGCGTGATTGTACATGTAGTGGCAAGGGTGTTGTGGGTTAGTTGTCGCTGCTGCCATGAATTGTGTTCCCCTCATGTCTAAATGTTCCCTAACTTTCAGTATTTTTGTTTCTGTGTGCAGGTGTTCTATTGGTGTTGTTTGAGTGCATCCTGTAATGATACGAAGTGCGTTGTTTTGTATTGTCTGTAAGGTGTTTATGTGTGTGTTTGAGATAATGGGTGCCCAGCATGGGCTAGCATAGTCCATAACTGAGCGAATATGGTGCGTTCAGTGGAGAAGGGCGAACGCAACATTTTCGAGTTATGCCACAAAATGCAGTTAAAGTTTGTAAACTTTAAACCTTTGTATTTTTCCAGTTTATTGAAATGTTGTATGAATTTGAACACATATTTGAGTAAAATATTGTTGTGTAATATGTCGATATAATAAAACGCCAAGAAATTTTACAATATTATTTATTGATAGCTTCTGATGTTAACTGGTGTAATCCATTATTTGGTCCTCTTCGTCGAATGTTGTATTACCTGCTTCAACTGTTTCGGTTTCTTCCAGTTCCTTTAAGGGTTCACTGCAGTTGCAGGCATTAGGTCTGATAATTCTTTGAGATCTTTTATTTTTTCCTTAGTTATTGGCAGCAATTGGGAATACTTTGGTTGCAGTGTCTGCTGGGCTAGATTGAATAAACTGACACTGGAGGATTTTTACCCTTTCTGCAGTCTGACGGGATGGCTATTATCTGGGGTTGTGCGGTATGCAGTAGATATTACATAGCCTTCTTTGTGTTGAAAGTCAAATATTAACTTTCTTGCATCTGTAAATTTAGTAGTTGTTGATTTCCTAATGACAATGCACGTTTTTAGGACGTCAAAATCGAGAAAATCAGCCTGTTTAATTTCTACAACTAGGAAGTGCTGCGAAACGGCTGTAGTTATGGCCGTAACATAATCTTTTTTGGTGTAAATAATATTGCTGTAATTATTTATTTTTTTTGTTCAATTTGGCCAAATTGAGCATCACAGGGCATTGTCGAGTGACCAGAAAGTAGATAGATGTGTTCAATGTGAAGCAATGATGCGGAGTGAATTTCTCTGAGATACATTAAAACCTAAATTTTACCGTGAAAGAGTGCAGACTAACATCTAATTTTTTGCATAGGTAAAGCAAAGGTTTTAAAGGATAATTATACGACAAAAAACTCATTTTTCGAATTTTGTGGCGTTCGCCCCTTCTCCACCGAACGCGTCATATATTGTTTGTATATGAGTGATGTTGTTTCCTGCTGGTGTCCAAAGTTTGTGCCTGTTAGTACCCTAAGCGTGTTAAGTCTTGACGTACATTTGTTTTTAATATCCTGAATGTGGTTTGCAAAAGATAATGATGTGTTGTATGTGACCCCAAGTATTTTGGTCCTGTAATTGTGTGGAATGTTGATGTTGTTCAGTGGAAGCTGTGGAATTACCTGGTGTTCTTTTGTGTTGCTTGTAAGCAAGGTGATGGTTGATTTTGTGGGCGCTACTTTGAGTCTATTGTGTGTGAGCCAGTCTTGTATACTGTTTATGTATGTTTGTAGGTTATTTGTAGCGGTGTCGATGTTGTTGTGGGTGGATGTTAGAGTGATGTCATCTGCATATGATGATAAGGTAAGGTTGTTATCTATGGGTGTTGGAATGTCATGCATGTATAAGGTGAAGAGAGTTGGTGAGAGAACAGAGCCTTGAGGGACCCCTTTCGGAAAAAGCTTGTTTTTGGATGACTTGCCATTAAATGTGACATGTGAGTATCTTCCTGAAAGATAGTTGCTCAGCCACCTTTTGGTGTTATTGTGCAGGTTTGTGTTGAGTATTTTGTTTATGAGAGGGAATCGTGGGATAGCATCAAATGCTTTACTAATGTCTATTGTTGCTAATAGTGTACGTTGAGCTGGTCGTCTGGAGTTGATGCCATCCATGATGTGCTGCGTGAGGTTAGTGAGTAATGTCGTGGTTGAGTGGTGAGGTCTGAATCCATGTTGAGTAGGCGATAGTGGAATGTGTGGGTTGGTGATTTGTAAGATTAGTCTTTCTGTTACTTTGGAAGGTGTGCATAGTAAAGTAATGGGTCTATAGGAAGCTGGTTCTGTTGGATTTTTGTTTGGTTTGAGTAGTGTAATAATTTTACCTTGTTTCCATATGTCAGGAATAATACAGTGTTGGTATGAATATGTGCTGATATTTGTGAGAGCTAGTATTCCTTGTGGGCCCAAGTGTTTAAGGTGTATGTTAGATATGTTGTCTGGTCCAGTAGCCTTCGAATTCTTAATGTTTTTGATGATCTTGGTGGTTTGGTCTGTATTGAAGGGTGTAATGGTAGGCCTGTTCAAAAATCAACTTTTTCTTATTGTCATAGGTTTCTGTACATTTTCCCATGCCTTTTGACCTGAAAAAGCCGAAACTCACAACTATTTTGACCTAGGATGTTGGGAAGCATTGCCGCATGGAGCTTTAAATTTTCTGCCTTGAAATCGGCCAAAGCGCCAATTCCGGGGTCCCTTGAATTATGTTTTGCACTTTAACTTTTGATCTAAACAAGATAGAGCAACAAATTAGGTATCAAATGAAAGACCATAAAATTAATAAATAATAATAATAATAATAATAAAATAATAATAATAATAATAATAATAATAATAAATAAATAAATAATAATTAATAATAATAATAATAATAATAATAATTACCTATCATTTTTCAGGAAACAACAGAAACTCAATCAGAATCTAGAAAACCATCTACAAGTTACAACTTCACAATGGCATTAAGCAAGGAGCTGAGGGAGCTCCGTGGGCGCACAGTTGATATCTCAGAACCTCCACGTACTGTCCACAGGCAGGTGTCAACTGGGCCATCTACCAGATCTCTCACTGAAACTTTCCTGGTTGGATACCTTCAGCTTTTATCAGTGGTTCCCAGCTTCCCACCAACAGACAGGCGTTCCAGTATTTCCTTAATCTTCAGAATTTACCGGAAAATGCAGGGAGGCCCATGGTTCAAGACCTTGCATATGAAACAGTTGAATCTATCATCCCATTCTGGCAGATGTCTAGGATCAAGACAATGACCAAGTACAACGCAATGAAGCTCTTCATGAAACTACATGAGAAACATCGTGCTCTGGTGAAAAGCAAAGGAAGAGCAAGTAACCCTGGAGGAAAAAGAGGAGCATTTGTGCTGGAATTAGACAGCCTGTTCGATATAGGAGCTCCAGATGCAATCCAGGAAATACAGAACAACAGACTGTTATCCAGAGAGAAGAAAGATGAGGATATCGGGTTCTACGAAGACCAAAAGACTGAGAGGAAAAGTCATATGTCTGGTCATGACAAGATTTTTGAGACAAGATCCCTGCAGCAAGCAGCGAGGAATGAAAGACTGCAGCATAGACAAGAACAAGGTAAAACTAGTTACTTTGAACGTTACAAAAAGTTTTAAGTTTTACTCCATTGCGATATTTAGCATGTACAGGGTGGGGCACGGGAATCAAGTGTTTTTTGAATAGCTAGTAATCGGCCATTAGGAATGGGAGGGGCGTGCGGTAGGTAGCATTCCATTCCTGGGTTCATAGCATTTAACTTTAACTAACACTCACCTTTATCTTTCAGGTGCCATCATGGAGCAGTGGACGTTAGAACACCGCATGTTCGCGTATGATCATTTTGTTAGGAGTGGCGAGTCAGTGACAGCAGTTCAGCGTGCGTTTCGCCGCAGATTCAACATTCATCGAAATGACTCTGTTCCCGCTCGTGACACAATCTTACGTTGGGTTAACAATCTTCGAACAGGAGGCTCAATAATGAAAACAAAACCGAAGGGGCCGCAACGCACTGTGCGTACTCCAGAGAACGTTGAAAGGGTCAGACAAGCGATGTTGCAAAGCCCAGGCCGCTCTGCTCGGAGACATTCAGCTGCACTCGGAATCAGCAATCGTACTGTTAGACGGATTTTGCATGAAGAATTACATTTTCACCCATACAAGTTAGCGATGGTGCAGGAATTGAATGTAAACGATTGCCCCAACGACTGAATTTTGCACAGGAAATGCTTGCACTTTATGAGCAGAATGAAAACATGATGGTGGTAATGAGTGATGAAGCCCATTTCCACCTTAATGGGGCCGTCAACAATCAAAACTGTCGGTATTGGGCTGCTGAAAATCCGCGACAACTCCATGAAAAACCGCTGCATCGCCCTAAGGTTACAGTTTGGTGCGCGGTGGGAAAGTTTCGTCATCGGTCCCTATTTCTTCGAACAAAATGGGGTTACCGTTACCATAACATCTGGGCGTTACATTGAGATGGTGAACACCTTTTTCATCCCTGAGTTACGAAGAAGGCGTATTGCTCGTCGACATTTGTGGTTTCAGCAAGATGGGGCCACGCCACACACCGCCAGAGCGTCAATGGCTGTTCTTCGCCCCCTGTTTCCCAACCATCTCATTTCGAGATTTGGTGACATTGCATGGCCCCCTCGGTCCCCTGACTTGTCCACATGTGACTTCTTTCTATGGGGGTACCTCAAGTCACGTGTCTACGAGGACAAGCCCCGTACATTAGATGCATTGAAGGAAGCGATCCGTCAACAAATCATCCAAATCAACAGAGACCTGCTGGGAAGAGTGGAGGCCAATTTTCGTAAACGCCTTCAACAATGCGTCGACGGCCAAGGACATCATATGCCAGATATAATTTTCGGTACATGATTATTAAGACATGAAATGCTATGTTCTTACGAATGTTGTTCTACCAATATATTTTCTTTACAAAAATAAATATCATTTTCCTGATTATTCCAAAAACACTTAGTTCCCGTGCCCCACCCTTTACTTAACAATTACTGTCTTAACATGTTGTACTATTTTACAGCTGCAGCAGAACAAGAGGCAGTTGTTCATGTGGATGACATTACCTGGGGTGACTCAACTGACAACGACGCTAACACAGAGGACATGGATTATCATCAGCCTCGTCCTGGATGTTCTCACCATCAAGACACTGTGACTAGTGTGACTTTGACGTTTCCAAGGAAGGTCATGGAATGTGATGTCATCTGCAATACAGCTGATCGTCTTGGTTTATCAGACAATCAAGTTACTGCCATGGTTTCTGCCACCTTGAAAGCTGGAGGGGCTGATCTGGATAACTTCGTCATCTCAACCTCAACAACACGTCGCAACAGAATGCTGTCCAGGTATAATATCAGCCAGAGTCACATGTCCAAGTTTTGTGAAAACCCCCCACAGTACGCTGCCTTACACTGGGATGGAAAGTTGCTCAAAGATGTCTTGGGCAGTGAACCTGGAAGTACCTCAGAGACTTTAGCTGTGCTAGTGTCTGGTCCACCTTCATACACTGAAGGAAAGTTATTGGGAGTACCTGTCATCGACAATTCTTCTGGCACAGCTCAGGCTGAGGCTTCAATGGATTTACTGGAGACATGGGAACTTACGGATAATGTTACTGCCCTTGTTTTTGACACTACATCCAGTAACAGTGGAGTTCACAGAGGAGCTGCCAAACTGCTAGAGAAAATGCTGAACAAAAAGGTGTTTTATCTGGCCTGTCGACATCACATCCTGGAAATCCTAGTAGGAGCAGTTTGGGAGAAGCTGTTTGGGAAGGTGAAGGGGCCAGATAATCCCTGGTTTGAGCATCTGAAGGATGTTTGGACGGACTTGTCCAAGGAAAACCCAAAGATGCTGGCTATCAACAGCAAATGGCTGAAGGAAAAGAAGAAGAACAGTGAAGAAATACTCCAAGACATTCTAACAGCAGAAAGGCTTCCAAGAGCCGACTACAGGGAAATGGCTGAACTGACAGTCATTGTTCTTGGAGGAACGCCTCCTCGAGGTATTCACTGGAGTCGACCAGGCGCCATTCATCAGGCCAGATGGATGGCCAGAAACCTGTACTCCATGAAAATGCTGATGTTTGCAGATCAACTTGAGTACGACGAAGACACTGTATCAAAGCTGGAAAGACTCAACACCTTCCTTGCGCTGTTCTACACTCCTGTATGGATGATGTCAATGTCTGCTGCAGATGCTCCCGTGAATGATCTAAGTCTAATCCAGGACATGTTGAAGTACAAGAAAACTGACCCAGAGCTTGCTGATGCAGTACTTAATAAGATGGAAAACCACAAATGGTACCTGACGCAGGAAGTCGTGCCATTTGCCCTGTTCAGCAGTAGATTGAGTGACACATTGAAGCACGACATTGCTGCCCAGTTACATGCCACTGAGAAGCCAGACAGCTTCAGAACAGGAAAGCCTCTATTCCAGAGAGTCACAGCTAAGACCACCCTGGTTGATCTCATTGGCCCAGAATCACATTTCCTGCTGGACACACTGAACATTGGATCCGAGTGGCTTCTGGAACCTGTCACGTCTTGGCCACAGAATGAGGACTACAGAAAAGCGTTGGACTATGTTAAGAATCTGAAAGCGGTGAATGACATTGCTGAACGTGGTGTCAAGATGATGAGCGACTTTGCAAATGTCATAACAACAGATGCCAAGCAAAGGGACTATCTCCTTCAAGCTGTGGAGTTCAACAGACGCCGCTTTGACAGCTTCAAGAAACAAACTCTCAACAACTGACTGTGTAAATATCATTATGAAATTAATCATCATGTAATGCTTTCACTTCTTGATCGATTAGACTTGTGACAAAATGTTAATCTCAAATTTGTGTCATGAATAAGGCGCCTTGTCTGCCTTGAGTGTGAGAAAACGAATTTTGTGATATTTCTGAAATCTTTGTATGTACCAATGTGCCATTTCTTGTTCCAAGACTATCATAATTGTATAAGTTAGAAAGAGGATTAAAAACACTTTAATTTGGTGCCTAATTTTGTTGCTCTATCTTGTTTAGATAAAAGGTTATAGTGCAAAACATGATTCAAGGGACCCCGGAACTGGTGCTTTTGGCCGATTTCAAGGCAGAAAACGTAAAGCTCCATGCGGCAATGCTTCCCAACAACCTAGGTCAAAATGGTTGTGATTTTCGGCCTTTTCAGGTCAAAAAGCATGGGAAAAAGTACAGAAACCTATGAAAATAAGAAAAAGTTGATTTTTGAACAGGGCTAGTGTAATGGTTGTGTCGAGTCCGTAGGTTTTCTTGTGTCTGGCTGTTTGTCTGTCTGCATGTTTCTGGTTGTTGTCTCTGTTTAAGTGACTTATCTTTGCGTAGTGATTAACTAGAATGTTAGCTTGTTGTGTGTATGTTGGGATATTATTTTGGCTGCGACAGATAGCCGCGTGTGAGGTGTGAATGCCGCTGTTAGAGTGGGTAATGCCGTTTATAGTCTTGTATAGCCTGGATGTATCTGTGGAGTGGTTTAATGTTGTTATGAATTCCCTGAATGTTTCTGTTTGTTTTTCTTTGAGTTTGTTGTTTATTTCTGTGTTGAGCTGTTGTATCTGCTGTTTTATGGCTTCTGTGTGTGGGGTTTGTGTGTTATATTTGAGGTTGTTACGTTGCCTTATGAAGTGGGCTATTTCTCTAGTGTAATTTAGGTTGTATTTCCTAATGTTGCCCTTCGGTATGTATTTGTTTGCATTATTGATGATCTGATTAAATGTCTTGAGTGTTGTATTGATGTTTATGATGGGTGTTCTGTTTAATGTGGTGAATTGTTCCTCAGTCTGTATTTTGAACTGTTCCCAATCAGCTTTCTTGTAATTCCTGTAAGTGTGCCTAAGGCTGTTGGGGCAGAGTGTAGAATGTGTTGTAATGATGATGGGCAGGTGGTCTGATGACAGTTGTTTTTCCTGTTCTCCATTGTGTATGTGTTGCTAGTGAGGGGGAACAGAACGTTATGTCTGGGAAGGAGTTTGAGTATCCTGCTTGATGTGGTATGTGTGTATGTTCTTCTGTATTGTTAAGAATGAAGAGGCTGTTTAGTTGTGTGGCTATGTTGGCGCCTCTGGTGTTGCTTTGGTTGTGCAGGTACCAACTAGTGTCTTTGGCGTTGAAGTCTCCTCCTAAGATGACATTAGTGAGAGAGGCCAGATTGTGTAACTGTGGATTGTAATTGGCTGGCACCTGAGGTGAACTATCTGGTGGGATGTAAATGTTGATTAGTGTGGTGTTGTGTTTTGCGCGTGTTTTAATGTTAACTGCCTGTATTTCTATCGTGTTATCTGCTTGGATTGTGTTTGTAATGTTTTGGGTAGCATCAGTGTAGCATCGCCGTGAAGTCAGGGATGGTGGGTGTTTTGTGTGTGCGTTTTAGTTTTGTTTCTTGTATAAGTGCTATGTGAATGTTTTGTTTGTGTACGAATTCCCTAAGCTGCAGGATTTTGTTTGTGAGGCCATCTACGTTGTACTGTAATATGTTAATATTATACTTCTGTATGTGTCTCATGGTGCTATTGTGTCTATGTCTTTGTGTATGGTGACATGTGTAAGTTGTAGTGGGGCCTGGATTAGTCTTAATGTCGCCAGAGAGTAAGAGTAGTTCGGGGAGCACGCAATTGCTCCCTGTAATTGAAAAAATAGCACGCTCAGAATAGGTCCGGCCCCGGGAGCCGATCGGCACTCTGACCGTGCCACGCAACAGGCCGTCGACTGCCAGTCTGGCCAACCGTAGACAGCCCGCTGCACGGAGATTTGAGGAAGTTTGGCCACCAGCGCGTTGATGTTTTGGTTTGACGTCGCCTCTTCTTCGCGTTGACGTGTCCCGCGCTGGAGGATACAGCCACTGTTAGAAGCTTCCTCGTCAGCTGCTAACACTTTTTTCAGGTTGTTCTAGCTACCTGTTCAGAGGTTTTTTATAAACAAATCTCAGTTTTCTGCTCAAAACGGCTCTTTCTAATTTTAAAATTGATTAGTCAAGGAAGGAAGATGTTGACTTCTATTTTGCGGCAACAGTTGATGATATTTATGTTACTTTACTGATTAATGAAAATGATTAGGCTCTTCAAGTTACAGTATAAAAGATTTCTTTCGTTATTTACACTCTAATCAGGTAGGTACTTTACTTATACGAACTTTCTTCAGAGTTTCTTCATATACTGTGAATATCTATGCCTATTGTTGTTGCCTCTTGCTTCTCAAAATTACTCGAGAAACTTTTACTTCGCCGAATGAATGATTATCTATTTATGGACGTCTCCTAATCAGTTTGGTTTTAAATGTCCAATTCAACTGGTTTGCGTATTTATGTATCGAATGAGATTGTGTTTAAATGCTCTGACAGTGATTCAACTATTTATAGTTGCTTCTTGGACATAAGCAAAGCATATGATAGAGTGAATCACAATATTCAATTTAAAAAATTAGAAGAGAGGAATTATCCATTGAGTGTATTAAATATATTGAAATTTCGGTACACCCACCAAAGTTTTACGGTGAGACGGAGCAATGTATTACCCGAGATTTTGCTTCTTCATGCGGAGTTAGACGTGGCTTCTTGCTCTCTACACTCTTGTTTAGTGTGTATATTGATGGCTTGATTATATCCTCAAATGAGGCAAGAATAGGATGTTGTATAGATACATGAGAATAAATAACTTAGTCTATGCCGATGATACGGTATTAATAAGACCTTCAGGTAAAGGTTTGTATCATCTTATAAAAATTTGCGAATAATATTCGCAGAATCATTATATTAATTTAAAATTTTTAATGTGACTAAAACTAGTTATGTAATTCAATCCCAATAGCTCACATCACTCAGCTAATGTTTTTTTCAGAATACAAGTATCTGAGTCAATATTTATGAGCAGCAGTTTGGGCTAATTATAAACGAAGTTCTGGCAGAACCCTGAATTTTCTCTGAATTTGATTGCCGTATAAATTACTTCCAAGATGCTCAGCTTCGCAAATGTTTGTTAACCACAATGTCTCGAGGTTCCCTGAGGTAATAAGACGCGCTGAATACAGTTTTTTATGCAGGAAGGAGGGGCCAAGGGCAAATGCCTGCAAAAGCGCCCCTCCCATAGAAGAAGATGAGAGCCAAAATCAAGGTCCGGGGTTTTCGAGATGCTTAGACACTCTGGGTTTGAAAGATGGGAGGTCATAGACAGGAGGAAAGATGGATTGAGAAAAATTGTTCCAGAGTTGACCAGTTGAGTAGATGAAAGACTGAAAGTACCGATTAACCCTTGCATCAGATAGTTGGACAGAATAGGAATGAGAAAGTGTAGAAAGTCTGGTACTGCGTGCTCTCCTTAAAGGAGGAGTTCAGAAGAGCAATGCCCATATGAAAGCGATGGTAAAGAGAGAGTGAGGCAACATTGCGGAGAAAAGAGAGAGATTGAAGACAATCAGTAAGCGGTGTGGAATTGATGAGACGAAAAGACTTTGATTCCTCTCGGTTAAGTACGGCTGTGTGGGTTGAACCACCCTACATATGAGAAGCATACTCCATACAGGGGCAAACAAAACCCCTGCACAGAGACAGCAACTAAGTGGGGGTGAAGAAACCGGGAGGCCGTACAGCAAACCTAACCACTTAAAAGCTGTTTTAGAAAGGGAGTATATGTGATTTTTTGAGGAAAGATCACGAGAAAAGGAAACGCCAAGAATGTTAAGAGAAGAGGAAGGATGGAGTTGTGTATTGTTGAAGGTAAGGAAGATGTGGAAGGTGGAAGGTGTGGAAGATGTGGAAGGTGGAAGGTGTGGAAGATTGTGACGAGTAGACAAATGGAGGAACTGAGTTTTTGAGGCATTGAAAGTCACAAGGTTTTCTCTGCCCCAATCAGATATAGCAGAAAGATCAGAGGTCAGGTGTCCCATAACCGTCATCCGCAAATCATGAAGCGACTGCTGTGAGGGACGCTTTGGAAAGCGGGTGGAGAAGTGGAATCATCGGCATAAGAGTGAATACGACAGGAAGTGCGAATTTAAAGATCATTAATAGATAAAAGGAAAAGAGTGGGTGACAGGACAGAAACCTGATGAACACGACTATTAATAGCTTTAGGAGAAGAACGGTGGCCATCTAATGCAGCTATAGATCGGCCAGAAAGAAAATTAGAGATGAAGGCACAGATAGAAAGATAGAAACCGAAGGAGGGCAGTTTCGAAATTAAAGATTTGTACCAGACTCTATCAAAAGTTTTCGATATGTCTAGCGCAATAGCAAAACTTTCACCAAAATCCCGAAAAGAGGATGACGAAGAATCAGAGAGATATGCAAGAAGATCGCCCGTAGAGTGTCCCTTGCGGAATCCATACTGACGATCTGAAAGAAGATTGTGAGAAGAAAGGTGTTTAAGAATCTTCCTATTAAGGGTAGATTCAAAAACTTTGGAAAGGCAAGAAATCAAAGCAATTGGACGATAGGTGGAGGGTTGAGAGCGGTCACCCTTCTTTGGGACAGACTGAATGAAAGCGAACTTCTAGCAGGAAGGAAAAGTACCATTTGAGAGACAAAGACGAAAGAGTTTGCCTTGGCAGGGTATCAGCACAGAAGCACAGTTCTTAAGAACAACAGGAGGAACACCATCAGGACCATACGCCTTCCTAGAGTTGAGCCCAGATAGGGCAGAAAAAAGACCTTTAGAATAGATTCTAATTTCACACATAATAAAGTCAGAGGGAGGAGAAGATGGAGGAGCAGCACCGGAATCATCCAGGGTTGAATTGAAAGCGAAAGTTTGAACGAAGAGTTCAGCTTTGACAGGAGAAGAGACGGCAACTGTGCCATCGGAATGGGAAAGAGGATGGAAAGAAGAGGAAGTAAAGTTGTTGAAGAGGTTCTTAGCTAGATGCCAGAAAGAGCGAGAAGCGTTAGAATTGGATAGATTTTCACATTTTTGTCGGATGAAGGCATTTTTGGCGAGTCGAAGAACAGATTTTGCACGATTCCGTCCAGAAATATAAGCTGAGTGAGAGTCAGGAGTTGGATGGCGACGGTATCTTCTGAAAGCCTCCTCTCTGTTGCGGATAGAATTAGAACAAGTAAAGTTAAACCAAGGATTTTTTGCATTCGTAGTAGGAATAGAATATGGAATGTACACCTCCATGCCCGAGATAATCCATTCCATGATGCGCTGTGCACACTCAGAAGGGCCCTGGCCAAGGAAGCAGTAATCATTCCATGGGAAATCACAGAAGTACTGCCTAAGGGCCTCCCAATCAGCGGCGCCAAAGTACCAAAAGCGTTTCCTCTTGGGAGGATCCAAAGGCCGAATTGGAGCGATAGGACAGGAAACAGGTATAAGATTGTGATCGGAGGAGCCCAACGGACAGAAAAGTTTGACTGAGTAAGAAGAAAGATGAGAGGTAAGAAATAAATCGAGAATGTTGGGCCTATCTCCAATAAGGTAGGTTGATTTTGGAACTGTGATCTTGGACTAGTCTAGATAGAAAGGTATTAATGTAAAAAAAACGTTGCACCAACTCATATTTGTGAAAATGATTGTACTTTTGAGGATTGTGAATTATTTTTAAGTTGTAAAATTGCCGAATTTTACGCGTAAAATCGCGCGCGCGGCATTCGCGCAATGTAAACAAACAAAATATCGGACTTTATTTCATCAAAATAATCAATTAAAATTCGGCTTTTTTCACAAAATGATGCTTGAAACTTATTGTAAATGCATTATAGATGTTTATTAGTGTATTGTTTTGTATTTTTTAATGATATTTACCTATAAAGTGTGTATTAAATTAAGTTATTTTATGATGCGTTCATTTAATTGTTTATTTTCAGATATTTCATAAAAATGGGTAAAAAACGGAAGTCTGCAGATGCAGTGTTAACTCGAAGTGATAGTGACAAAAAATTCAGTGGCCAGCCTTCCCCTTTGGATAAAACAGAGCCTCCTATCCTCCGCCAAGTTATTCAGTACAGTTATTTCCTCCAAAACAGCCACCCGGACTTGAAAGACTATGATATTGCTAAAATGATAGCAAAGGATGCGATTGAGATCTGGCAGGCAGTGAACCCGCGGCTGCCCCTGTATGAGGAATATTATGTAGTGAAATTGGTGGATAAAGTGTGCTTCAAGAAAGCAAAAGAGATAAACAGGAAATCTCTTTCTACAGTCCAGGAGCAGAATCTGGAGGAAAAGCTGGATAAACTTTTTGACATTTCTGCTTGCACCTGTAAGCTACCTGTTCGTCCCTGTGATGACAATGCTGTGAAGTGCAAGAAAGAAAATTGTCAAACACAGCACATAATCTGCACTTGTCCTCCCAGTAAGAAGGTAATGCTATTATTTTTTTAACTTTTAACTGGCCTAACTTAGTGCGATTAGGTGCCTTTTAAATGGAAGGAAATTCAATGCTTGTAATTGAAAAATATCCGCATTTTCCTCCTGTAATCTTCCTTTCCCCCCCCTGGTAATAGAAATTAATAATCAATTTTTTTTCAGGATTTTATCTCTTATTTTAGATCCGCTATTTAATATACTTTAATATTTCAGGTTCCAGTAGAGGAGAGGGAATACTTGAGAGATCAGAGGGCCAAAATAGGACCCAAGGGCTCTTTCCAGCTGGGATCTGTGGATAAAGCTGCTGTGAAGAGAGACCAGAGGGCTGCAGCTGAAGCAGAAAGATTACAGAGCCAGATTCAACAGCAGCAGGAAGTGGATTTGGCCACTTTTGCCTCCACACCTTCACAAGATATTTCTTTTGAATCCAGCTCAGGAGAATCAGGAGAGGTAATATATATTTTTTTTATATCTTATCCCATTTTTACCCAAATTTATCCCTACTTTTTGTCCCTATTTCCCCCCTTTTTTCCCCCATTTTCGCTTTAGTAATTTATTCTTTTTTTCGCCCATTTTCGCCGACTTTTTACCTGAATTTTTACCCATTTTTCCCCCTATTTTCCCACTTTTTTCCCCCATTTTCGTTTAAGTAATTTATTCTTATTTCCGCCCATTTTCGTCGATTTTTACCCATATTTTTCCCTACTTTTTCCCCTATTTTCCCCATTTTCGCTTTAGTAATTTATTTTTTATTTTCATTTCAGCCATCTGGTGGTGAAGCTGAAGAGTTCAAGCCAAGGAGGCACCCAAGTGGAGGTTACAGCTTTTTGAAAACCCCCAGATATGCCATGGAACTGATCAGGGGTGATGTTTCTTCCAATCTTGGGGCAAGTCTTGCTAATGCCTTCCTCCTGGACTTACAAGCTATGGACCTGCTTAAGCCTGGCCTTGATGTGAAACAGATAATAGTTGATAAATCGAAAATGGACAGGGAAAAAGCTAGAATGAAAGTGAAAAGTGATGAAAAGCACAATGAGGGTCTGGAAAAGTTAGTCTGTATTGGGGTTGATGGGAAAGTTGACAAGGACACTTTGCTGTACAGAGAAGTTAAGGATGAAAATGGGGAGACTAAGCTGAAGAAAGGAAAGGGACAAGAGCACCATTTGACTTTCACAAAGGAGCCGGGAACTGAAAGTGGAACATATCTTACTCACAGAGTCATCCCAATTAAAGGTGCGACTGGAGTTCTTCTTGGTGAAGAAGTTGCTAGTGTCTTGGAGGAGTTTAACAGTGTTCATACCCTGAAAGCTGTCCTCCTTGACAACACAAATACAAACACTGGCTGGGAGGGAGGCCTTGTAACAGCTCTGGAAAATAAAATTGAGCGGAAATTGCACACCATTGGCTGTTCACTCCATCAGAATGAGCTTCCTTTCAGAGCTGTTTTCAAGCATCTTGATGGCAGTACCAAAAGTCCCACTGCTTTCACTGGTCCGCTGGGAAAACTCTGTGGAAATTGACTACCAAGATCTGCCACAAGTGGAATTCACCAAACTCAGTGGCCCCCTGGATGACATGGAATTTGCTGAGGAGACACTGAATGATCTCAGTAGCGACCAGAGGCTTCTTTTGGAGTATGTGCTTGGAATTTCCAGGGGCAAAGTCAACCCAAGATTTGCTGCCTGGAAAATTGGACCATTAAACCATGCAAGATGGTTGACTTTGGCAATTAGATTGATGTGTCTGTGGACCAGAGGTGCTTACCCTCCAGAACTACAGAATAAGCTTTACCAGGCCATCAAGTTCATTGTGGAAGTGTATGCAGTCAGTTGGTTTGAGATCAAAAGGGACAGCAAGTTCCACAATCAGCAGCTGTACATCTTCAACATGATCCAAAGGATCAAGCAGCAGTCTGAAGAAATCCAGGGTGTTGCTTTCAAGAACCTGATGTACAATGCTTTTGCCTTGCTGCCCGAGAATGTGTTGTACTCCATGATGAAGTCTGATGACTTGGAAGTGAGAGAAGCTGCTCTCAAGAAAATTCTGTTCATCAGGTAAGCATTTCTTAATTTAAAAAAATGTGAAAAAAAAATTTGATTATGGGGATTTATTTAATAAAAAAAAAGGCCCGAGTTCTATAAATCCCCTTAGTCGAATTTTTTTTTCACATTTTCTTATCCCAATTCCCCCCCTCCCCTCTGATAATGGAAATAATCTTACTTTCTTTCTGAAAAAAATTCGATTATGGGGATTTATAGAACTCGGTTTTTTTTTTTTTTTTAATTCAAGTTAAATTAAATCGGCAATTCTGAGACTAATAGGGATTAAATCTTAAACTGGAATAAAAAATAAATTAATTATTATTCTCTCAGAAGTGGGAAGCCAGCCAAGAAGAGGCTGAAGAAGATCACAGCCATCAACATTGAAGCTACCCACTGGTCAGAACTAATCAACCTCTCTCAAAGTGGCGTCTGTGAACCTGCTCTCACAGAAGACTTTTCTGACCAGGAGCTTCAAGAAGCATTGCTGAATGGCACCAAGCTAGAGCTGCCTGATCTGCCTTCACATTCTCAGTGTTGAAAGGGCCGTGAAGCTGACATCTGAAGCTTCCCATACTGTTTATGGACTCGAATCAAGGCACAAACACATTCTGGCCAAAGCCCTAAGCCGCCAGATGAGGCCTTCCTTTGCTTCTAAGGGCTCTTACAGTGAAAATTATGATGATCTTGGGATCTAAATGTGTCTATTTGACTCTGTACATGTTTTTTTTTATTTTTTTTTTAATAAAATTGTAAATTTTTTCAGGAATTTTTTATGAAAATAGCACGATTTTTTCGGCCGAAAATTGCGAAACTGCGGGATTTTTCGGTACGATTTTTTGACGATTTTTGAAATGGTTTCCTCAAAAATTGGTTAAAGCTAGGGATCTGAAATTTTTTGTCAGTTATTATCATATTAAGCCCTGACTATCTCGACTAGTCCAAAGTCGATATCTAAAAAAATGCGGAAAATCAACCTACCTTAATGTCCTAGGCGATCGGAGATACGAGTAGGGTGCTGTACAATCTGCTCTCGGTCATTTAGGATAGAAAATTTGTAAGCTAGTTCACCAGGGATGTCAGTGAAATGGGAGAAAAGCCAAAGGTGGTGGTGAACATTGAAATCTCCTAAAATGGAGATTTCAGCGAAGGGAGAGCGGGAAAGAATTTATTCCACTTTGGAAGTGAGTCTAATGCAAAGAATTAAAAACTCTGTAATCAGTCCAATTGACCAAGCTATTCACCACTCCAATTTTGTCTTCTAAACTATTGGCTTCATAGTATGAAAATGTTTTCCTCTATCTCCAATTAACGTCGTTTTTTATATTTTCATAATTGCACTTTTTATTTTTAGCCATATTTTTGTTTACAGTTTTTATTGCAACTTTTATTAATTGTATATATATATATATATATATATATATATATATATATATGCGGGAGGTGCCCCCTTGGGGCATTGGTTTCTGCGAGTATGTAGAAGAATTACGGCATTTGGAAGAGTGAAGTCCATGGTGTAATGGTATCGCGTCTGACCGGCAATCGGAAGATCCCGGGTTCGATTCCCAGGTGGTTACTTCATTTTTTCATTTGTTCCGTTTTCTCTCTCTCGTCTTGCGCGGAATATCTCCTATACAAGCGTCGTTCTTTACGTTATTTATACTGCGTGTTCTTTGCAGTTGAATGTATATAATGTTACGGCATGCGGGAGGTGCCCCCTTGGGGCATTGGTTTCTGCGAGTATGTAGAAGAATTACGGCATTTGGAAGAGTGAAGTCCATGGTGTAATGGTATCGCGTCTGACCGGCAATCGGAAGATCCCGGGTTCGATTCCCAGGTGGTTACTTAATTTTTTCATTTGTTCCGTTTTCTCTCTCTCGTCTTGCGCGGAATATCTCCTATACAAGCGTCGTTCTTTACGTTATTTATACTGCGTGTTCTTTGCAGTTGAATGTATATATATATATATATAAACATATACAGGGTGTCCGAAAATTATCTGTACAATTTTTGGCTGTTATTAAAAGTCAACCATGAAGTGTACAAATTCCAGTGTTGTCCCATTTTACAGAGAATCTCAATAAGTTTTTTCTGATACCAAGTTTTGAGAAGTTGAGAAGTTTTGAAAATTATCTGTACAATTTCATCTTTTAATAAAATTCTTGATAACACACGTAAAATTCTTAAACAAGATTATTTAGAATCTGTATTTTCAAAAGTTTCTTTTATTAAAGTAACGTTGTTACAAACATTCGATATGTGCACCATCAGTGATTCGCAAAACATCCAATCAATACTCCAAATGTTGCCATGTACGCTGCAGCATATCCACATCAATTCGCTCAATAGCAGGTGTGATTCTTGCTTTTAAATCATCAATGTCTATCACCCGCGTATTGTACACAAGATCTTTGACGAATCCCCAAAGAAAGAAATCACAGGGTGTGATGTCGGGAGATCTAGCCGGCCAATGAATTGCACCTCCACGGCCAATCCACCTGTTTGGGAATGTCTCATTCAGGGACTTACGGACGATCAAGGCCCAATGTGGCGGTGCGCCATCTTGCTGAAAAATGATGCGTGGATGCAGTGCTTCCAATTGCGGATAGACAAAGTGTTGCAACATGTCCAGGTAGGTATTGGAGGTCACTGTTGATTCACCGAAGAAAAATGGTCCAATCACGCGATCATGTAACAGGCCACACCACACATTAACTTTAGGACTGTCTCTGATGTGCTTTTCTATGCAATGTGGATTTTGTGACCCCCATATGCGCACATTTTGTTTGTTTACCTTGCCTGAAACATGAAAAGTTGCCTCGTCCGAAAACATGATTCTTGCCAAGAACGCATTGTCCTGGTCGACTCTGTCAAGCAGAGTCATTGCAAATTCCTTACGGGAGACCTTATCTTCTTGCGTAATCTGTTGCAAAATTTGCAACTTGTAAGGATGCAACTTCAAACGTTTACGCAAGACATCATGCACTGTCGAACGAGGTATCTGTAACTCTCGTGATGCAATTCTTGTCGACTTGCGTGGACTGCGAACAAAAGCCTCTCGAATGCGCTCGACATTTTCAAAATACGTTCGAGGCCGCCCTGCTCCTTTCTTATGCTCTACGCTTCCAGTTTCCTTAAACCTTTTATACCAAGCTCGTATGGTTACTCTTGATGGAGGGTTTCTGTTGTAATTAGTTCTAAACCTTCGTTGAACTTGTGTATCTGATTTTGTTTCGATAAACCATTCAACACACTGTGCTTTCTCCTGTGGATTCATTAAGGATGAGGGGTGTGTGTATGAATATCTGAAAAAGAAAAAACTTGTCAAAACTTGTTATCAGAAAAAACTTAATGAGTTTCTCTGTAAAATGAGACAACACTGGAATTTCTATACTTCATGGTTGACTTTTAATAACAGCCAAAAATTGTACAGATAATTTTCGGACACCCTGTATATATATGTATATATATATATATATATATATATATAATAAATTAGGCAGGAATATCATTGCTATTTAATTTTGTATTTGATCATTTTTTACGTGCTTAATGTAAGAAAAAGAAAAGAAGTAGGGTCATAAAGTTATAATAGTTAATGACCTTTGCAATATTTCCTCGAATCTTGCTGAATTCAGACTAAACTTACTCCTTTGCATCGTATTTTTACCATCTCTTATTTTAACATACACCATTTAATCTGTCCAAAAAGCAAAAACTGGAGTTTTTTGATCTAAGAAATTTCTCTAACTTATTATTCTTATCTTTTATTTACGTTCTTTTTATTTCGTATTTACCTCATTTTGTCATTTATCCCTTTCTCGCTTTATATACGATCCCACACGCACCCCGAATCACTCGATCAGGCAGCTTAAGTGATGCAAAACGTATGTATAAATCAATTTGCATATATATTTTCCTTCAACAAAACTCTATACCTCTGCTGGATAAATTCTTATAGAATTCTGTATATATATATATATATATATATATATATATATATATTCCAGTACCTTCTCATATTTTTCTTCGTATATAAATTCAAATTCATTCACATCCAAATCTTCAATAATATTCAGATATTGCAGTGGAAACGTTAAAAAAAAAAAAAAAAATTAAATGGAATTGAATTTATTTATGTATTTATTTATTCTTTATATTATTACGATAGGAGCGTAAATAGTTTTAACGTACAAACGATTCTATTTACCATTCGTTTTTCGCCAAGGGGCTGTTACTCTGTTCATATACACACACACACACACACACTCGTGTATGTATATATATATATATATATATATTTTTTTTTTTTTAATTGGGGTTGTTTAACCTCCTTCGCAACATCTAAGGTCATATGACGGAGGGGACCTACAGCTTTACGTGGGATCCGAACCACGGGTCGCTACATAGTCTGGGCGCGGAGGACAGTCTCCCATCCAACTACTACCCAGACCCAATGTCGCTTAACTTCGCTGATCTCCGGGAAGCGGTGATATATATATATATATATACAAGCAAGAAATAGTATTCATTCAGATTGAAAAATCGAGGATTGAAAAACTGTAAAATTGTGTAAGGAGGCTGAAAACTCTCTTTTTGGCTGGTTTGGGATCAGAGAAGGCAAAGCTGCCTTGTTGTGTATGACCCTACTGCGATAAGCTTGCATGGACGTGTTATGCTAAAATGTTCAATGAAAACTGTTTTAAAAACTTCGGTCACTCGATTCTTTAATTCATTCTCACGAGTTTTGAGATGAGATGTGGAACAAACCTAGCTTCGGTACCAGATCTAAAATGAAATATAGCTCAAATGTCAAAATTTGCGTTGAAATAACTCTTAAGTTAGTTTTCTCTTCTGACACATAAATTTTGGCTGTGCAGCACGGTCCCAAGAATATTGACTTCACTTTAAACGGAGTAGGCATACCTTTCCGAATGATTCTACGTTCGGATAAATAACACTGGGTAACAAAATTTGAAAAAATTTCTGTCTATTGTGATTTTTCTGTCGTTTCTTAATGATTTCGGGGCGCTGATTCCAAAAATGATATTGGTTTTGCTCTATCATCAACCGTTTCAAAAATATAGGTTATCACACTTTTCATATGGCAAAGTATATAAAGAAGGCTAACATAAATATTTTCTGAAAATAAAAACACTATTGGAAATTAATGTTTATTGAGCCAAAATTGTTTGACAAACCCAAAATGGTGCAAAGGATATAATATATATCATGAGGAGAACCGATAAGAGAATAACAAGCCTCGTTATGCAGTGTGCGTTCCTTAAAAATGCACTGAAGAACGCGACTTCCGCGAATGAACATTCTTATCCTTTCTGATCAGTGACCATACGTAGTCTCCCATCATGGAAGCATCCCAATGGCCCTGGTACCTTTTCTCCATCGTTTGAATATCTTGATGGAATCTTTCGCCATGTTCTTCACTCACATCGCCCAGGTTATCACGAAAAAAGCCTAGATGTGAATGCAGATAGTGTAATTTTAAAGACATACGGCACCCCATTTTGCCATAGCACTTAATCAAGTTTGACACTAACTCCTTATAGTTTACTGTACTGCTTTATGGTTGCCTAAAAACCCACGAACCACATCACGGAAAGCACACCAAGCCTCTTTTTCGATCGGAGTCATCTTAGCTTCAAGGTTCTTTGAATTCAACAGCGCCTTAACTTGTGGTCCTACAAAGATGCCAGCCTTGACTTTGGCCTCAAAGAGTTTAGGGAACATGACCCGAATCTGTTGGAAAACTTCCCCTCCAAAATCTAACGCAGTTACAATCTGCTTAATTAGACCCAACTTAATATGGAGAGGTGGTAGCAGAACTATGTCAGGCTTCACAAGTGGTTCCCTGAGTACATTGTACTTTCCTGGTTGCAGTCCTTCACGTGGAGGCCACTGAACTGTTTTATAGTGCTCAGTTGAAGCCCTGCTATCCCACAGGCAAAGAAAACATGAATATTTAGTAAACCCTCCTTGTAAACCTCAGAGGAAACCAATCATTTTGAAATCACCACACACGTCCCAGTTATATTGTTCATACCTGATTTGAGTGACCAGTTGTTTGACATTTTCATAGTCCTCTTTCATTTGAACAGGATGTGCAACTGGTATAGATGGATATTTGTTCCCATTGTGGAGTAGAACAGCTTTAAACTCCGAGTTGAACTGTCAATAAACAGGCGCCACTCTGAGGGTATATGTGTTAACCCAATAGCTGTGAATAGACCATTAACCTCGCTGCAATAACAGAGAGAGCCACTGACATCGTAGAACCTTGCAAACTCTTCATGCCGCTTTCGGTATACAGTGCTCTTGCAGTCTTCTCCAAGCAAATTCCACTCTTTGAGTCTGGAGGTCAGAAGCTCAGACCCTGATTTCGTCAGACCCAAATCTTTAATTAAGTCGTCCAATTCCCTCTGATTTGGAAAGTGAGGGTTTGTACTGAAAGTTACTGTATATTCTTCATCATGACTGTCCTCACCAGCCGACATCTCGATGAGCTAGCTGCATCCTCATTTTCAACCTGCAAAGCAAAGAAACAAAATATAGGCATAGCTATATATGTAGAAGAGCATCAGCACTAAGAAAAATCGACACATAATGACCCACAGTCTGTAAATACAGAAGGTAAATTAATGGATAGATACCTGTTCTGGTGGACGTGGTATTGGAAGACCTTCGCCATGTGGTACAGGAGCTATGGACGACGCTATGCTTGGATACTGAAGAGTCTGCCTTCCTTTAACTTTCCTGACTTAGAAACATCTACCATGCAGTAGTAGCAATCGTCGTGGTGGCTCTTTGGTTCTCTCCATATTCTGGGTACCGCAAAGGGCATTGCCTTGCGTACTCCCCGCAGCCACCCTTCAAGTGTGGAGCGGCAGCTTCCACAGATCACATGGGGTGCCCAGGGCTTGTCTTGGTCACCCATAGCATACCAAAATAGAGCCGATACGCGATCCAGAACTTGGTGCCTTTCACAATCTTGTGCGATACTTGCTTGGGGCCTATGTAATACCCACAAACGTAGCAGAATATATCCGGCGAGTGTTTACAAGCTCTAGTTGCCATTCTCTTTACCAAACTGTACTACATTAATCATAACCTGCAGATTAGAGAGAAGAGTTATTATATCTGCAACAGATTACAGATTCCAGAAAAAAGATATATTCACAACACTGACATAATGTTCGCAATAAAAAAGGATCGATAACACTCAAATCGTCAGCACAGAGAAGCACAGAAACACAGTACCTCAGTGCTGTTAACCATCAGACAAACAACCTGCTTTCTTTGTGTGCTAGAGCAAGAAACTGTAACGAACATCTGAATTGTTCTCAACAATTCCTGATTATTCTGATATTGCTGCACCCATAATAACATTATACTGGTAAAACATGAAAAATGGATTATCTCTGAAACCATTGATGATACACACAAACCAAGGCCAGATTTGGACTCAGCGCCCATAAATGCATATAAAAACAAAAAATTTTATATAAACAGAATCAGTGTTACACAATGTAATCTACGAGCTCTTTTAGCGTAATGATTTTGAGGGATCTAAATTTACGCAGTTGTTTGAGGACAAGTGTCTCCACTACCTTTAACGACTTTCCAAAAATCAGCTCGACTCCCAAGGAGTTCTGCAATATAAAAAGTAATACTTTAATGGTTAACAAAAACCAACATACATATATACATACATACATACATACGTACATTTATTGCTGAAACTTACGCAGCACTAGGAGACATCAAGAAGTCATTGTCGTTATTCGTTCACAAACGTCTGGAAAATTTTATTGCCTGCAATATTTCAACTCCTCTGAGGTGCAGGGGGCTCTCCTAAAATTAAGCAGCGGTGCACGAATTTCATATCTTAAATAAAATATTCCTGGCTTCGGGTTACGGTGGAAAAAATTTAAAATTAATGTTTCTAAATAATAGGCATAAATATGAAAAGTGCGTAACTAGCCAGCGTCACAATAGTGACGCTGATTAGTTACACAATTCTTGCAACGGTTCTATAATTTATCAAAGCATCGGTGGAAACCATTCTATGAAACGTCCTTCAGCACTGCCGTCAAAACTATACCTTAACCTCTTCAACACACGAAAAACGCAGCTGATGAAGCAGAACAGCTGTGCCATGTTCTCTCAATAATTGCGTCACCATCAATGATCGGTGTTATGCGGTGTCATACTGGAAGTTCCAGTCCAGCATAACGATATTTCTCGATCAGTGATTTTTATTTTATTTTTCGTCGAACTTTCTTCCAGAAGTGATGAGCTGCGAGCTACGTACGGAAATCTTATGAATATGTTGAATCTTTATATTCTTGACAGAATATTGCGAGTTGCTCGTACCCTGAACAAGTGTATTTGGCGGAACAATCCTTTTTAAAGCAGTGAACCTTTTCTTTTTCTCTACGGTAGGATATATATATATATATATGTATGGGATGAATTTCACAATTAAACACGTAAAATGAATGAATGATGCAAACCCACAAGGAAAGAATCCATAGGGAATCATTTTTCCTTTTCCTTGTGGATTTGCATTTTATATATATATATATATATATATATATATATATAGTTTATATACAGTCTAGGGTTATAACTTTTAGACTTTTTTTCAAATAAAAGATCTCCTGTATCATAAATCGATGAACTTTTGCTTAAAAACAATGAAAAAGACCCTAATTCCTCTCAGTTTTTAAAAAAGGTCACCCCCCAAATCAAAAGTTTGAATCACCATAACCATATATTTACGTTACTACTCATAAGTATATAAATATATTATTATTAGAGGGCGGACTTTTAGGTTTTAACCTAAAAAATATTTTCGAATTTTTCAGTACGCTAATATATCGTGAGATCGCCCGAAAAATCACTTCCGGTGCTCAAATTCGATGACTAATATCAATCACCAATATAAAAGCACGAAATGAAATCAACCGAATCACTTGTGTCCAGTATTGCGCAATAGTTACTCAACTGTTCAGTTCAACTCAACTTCAGGTAAGCTTTTATTATTTGTAATATGTTCGCTTAATTAAAAAACGTAGCGAAATGTGGAATTCGCTTCTGCACTCTTGAACATTCCCGAACATTTTTTAAATTTATTAACCATAATAATTTGTTGAATTTTTCTTCCATTTTAACACGTAAACAAAAGCGTATCCAGAATGTTTTGTAGAGGGGAGTCAAACTCAAAAAATATATAGAGCCCAAAATATTTGGTGATAAATATTTTCGTGAGACGTTCTATGGATGTTCTAAAAATATTTTCCAAAATTTTATCACCTAAAAAATAAATATTTGGTCATTTTTTCACCTAAAAATCCGCCCTCTAATTATTATATTATTTCTATATATTATATTAATATTATATATATATAATACATATATAAACAAACAAACAAATCAACTTAATACCTTTTTATATCTGTTTCAGAAGCAATATAATGTCACACAAGAAAAGTGATACTACCATACAGAAGAACAAGGATATCTGGACCAATAATCTGGTGAGATTCCAGTAGTCACATAGAAGAAGAGGAAGTGTGCCTTTAGAAGAATCTTCACAAGAAAAATGCAGAATGCCACTCCAAATCCAAATCATTGGACGGTACCAGTTTCTTGGAACAGAAATCAAAGGAAGAAAGGAGCGAATAGTGGAAATTTCCAAAGAAGTTACAAAATTATGGAAGAATAAATTGAATTTTCCGCATGTGTCAGATCAAGTAATACGAGCAAAGCTTGACAAGGTGATGAAGACTTATGATGAATGTGTCAGGAGGGGAAAATATGATGCCCTGAATGAACTTTTTGATATCACTAAAGTAAATGGCCAATGGTTATCCTCGGAAGACAAACGACTGTACCACCTTCAAGTGGAAAGCAAAGGAGAAGTGGGGTACTCTACAGGTCAAGTTGCAAGTGAAGAAACGATTCACCCTTCAAAGAGACGAAAATTGCCTGCTGAATCAGCATCAACATCTTACAATCATGTATCTGGTGGTAGTGGTACTGAATCTGAAGAGAGCGAGCATGAAGATGAAGATGAGAGTATTACTCCACCAACCAGAAGACATAACAAAAGTAAAGTTGCAACCAACTTGGTGACATCCACAGGAGTATCAACAAGTAAAGCCGCTAAAATAAAATATGCAAACAGTTGTCACTTGATGGTATTGACATTCCAACACCAAGTCAAGCAGCAATTTACAAGTCAGCATACAAAGAGGCTGCTAAATTGAAGGAGGAAATGATTGAAAATTTACAGATGGAAGAGTGGTCTTTACATTTTGATGGAAAGCGCATTGAGGAAAATGAGTATCAAGTAGTGGTACTTAAAAATGAAAGAACCGAAGTAAAATTGGATGCATTGCGTCTGAAAGATGGCAAGGCTGAAACTATTGCTGAAGGAATTGCAAAAGTTATTGATGAATACACCTTATGGAATGCAATAAAGATGATCGTTGCTGATACAACAAGTGTTAACACTGGGAAAAAGAGTGGAGTTGTTGTCAAATTGCAACGAATGTTCTCAGAGAAGGGTATCTGCAAACCACAATTTATCAGTTGTCAGCCTCACATTCTGGACAGGACTCTCCGTTTGGTAATGGACGAAGATCTTGGTGCTAACACCAGTTCTCCAAACATCGAATATCCATTTGTATCCCAACTGGTGAAGAATTATGAGGAACTAAAGGCACAGTTTGTTAATTGAACAGAAGAGGTCCTCGAGAAATCAGGATGGAGAGATGATATTAAGTTTTTGTACCATCTAACACGGGTGTTTAGATTCTTTGAAGAAAAAGGGAATTTTCCTTTGATTAACTTTCAGAAAATTCCAAACATCAGCAATGCGAGGTGGCATTCAAGAGCCATTCTAGCTATCCTTGCATTTATTCTTATACCTACAACACGGAAGACTTTGGAGAAGGTATGCAGATTCATTTCATACAACTGGGCAGAATATTGGTTTACTAATCAGATGTACAATGAAAATGACTTCAAGAACTTGTCAGAAATATTGAAACCTTACAAAAAAGCATTGAACTCATTGGAAAATCACTGGAAGCAGGAGCCATCACCACTCAAGATACCAAGAAGTAATCAGTGTGCAGAACGTGCAATCAAAGTTATGCAGGAACTGTATGCTGCTTGCAGAAACAAAAACAAACTGCAACTTCGGTTTATTCTAAGCAATAAGCAGTAATATATGTACAAGTATTATAACGATTATGTTGTGAGTTCTTTTATTATATTACATGGAATATGCAATAAAGTTACGTATGCAATAATCGATTTTTTGATTTCGGGGTGACCTTTTCTAAAAAGATATTAAAATGAAAGTTCATTTCTTTGTTTTTAGGTAAAAGTTCATCGAATTAAAGTACAGGAATATTAGGTTGTAAAAAAGTTATAACCCTAAATTATACACACACGAGGGGCGGTCAGAAAATAAGTTTACACGGCGTATAATTTCGTAACTAAAAGACCTACATTGATTACACTGGTATGCATCAATTTTGCTGTCAAGGGTTTTTGTAAGTGATTCTTATAGAGGTTTTCCTGCTGATTTCGAATCTGCAATCCGTTTTTCTCAATCAGCTCAGGTTATCCGGCTTTGGCCTCATAAGTAAAATAGAATTTTTCGTGATTTTGTCAAAGCGGAATTGGAACAGTAACATCTATCATCACTTGTTTCACTTGTATAATATCTTTTTTTACTTTTCAGGCATATAGATAAAATATTTCATAATGAATAGAGCGTGTAAAAATGATCCCAATAGATTCTGCTACATATGTGGGACGGTTACCATGCCAAATAACCAGTCCCAAATCACTAAATTTGTGAAGACAATGTATAGAGCATACTTTGGAATTAAGCTAGGGGACCAGGACAAAAATTTCGCCCCTCATATGTGCTGCAAGACGTGCATTGAAAATTTGAGAAGATGGAGCAAAGGCAGAGCGAAATCTTTGCCTTTTGGAATTCCCATGATTTGGAGAGAAGGAAAGGATCACGTGACAGATTGCTATTTCTGCATGACAAACCTCCAAGGTGGGCTTATAAATTTATTTTCTTAAATATTTTGAAATCCTCGTATGAAACTTGACATAATATTCACCATAATGTAATATTCACCATATATAGCATAATATTCACCATAATGGTAATCATACATTTACATATACATATTGTTATAGAAAATACATTTACACATACATATTGTTATACAAGTTACATTTACATATACAATGATTGTATATTTTCTTTCTTTTTCATTCATATTGTCCCCGAAGGGACAATATGAATGAAAAAGAAAGAAAATATACAGACTCCATCGACCTATTTCATATCTTACAGACCGCAGCCTTCCCTCACGAGCCGCCACTGTCTGAATGCTTCTTCTATTTCATATGCAAGTTTTATATCCATGTTTCTGTGTTTCTATTTTCAGGAGTTAACAAGAAGAATAAACACATTGTTGTATACCCTGACATTCCTTCTGCTGTGAGACCTGTCCCCCATGGTCCTGGAATTCCAATACCCGACCCACCTCAAACCCTGGACTTCGATGATTCTGATGATGAATCAATGATCAATGCCAATGACCAGTCCCAGTCGTATATACCTCAAAATACCGCTTCAAATGAGCCGAGGCCTCTCAACCAGGCCAAACTTAATGATCTTACCAGGGATTTAGGACTTTCCAAATTAGCTGCCGAGATCTTGGGCTCACGACTTCGAGAGGACAACTTGCTGGCTCCGGGAAAACATTCTCCTGGTATAGGAAACGAGAGGAAGAATTCCGCAAGTTTTTTGCAGTGCACGAAAATACCTCTTCCTTAATGTACTGCTGCAATGTTGAGGGGCTAATCGAATCCTTGGGCCTGCCATATAACGCATCAGAATGGAGGCTATTTATAGACTCGTCTAAACGAAGTTTGAAAGCAGTACTTCTCAACATTGGGAATAGGGTTGCATCAGTCCCTGTAGCACATTCCGTACAACTTACTGAGAGCTACGATAACATGAAAATTTTACTGGATGCTCTCGTATACGACCAACATAACTGGAGGATCTGTGGAGATTTGAAGGTAATACTAATATCATAAGTAAACTATTGCTATTGACTATGTTGTTTTTCCAAAGGTTATTTGAGAGCGTATAAGAACACTTAACTTCCCCACAGAAGTGATACAGTCCAATGCATAGATTTTTTTATCTGATAGAACAAATTCTCTAAATTCTTTAAATATTTTCATTTTTTTTCAGATTGTGGCATTTGTATTGGGAATGCAAGGGGGATACACGAAATACCCATGTTTCCTCTGCAAATGGGATAGCCGAGCGGATGAGAAGCACTATGCACAGCGTGAATGGGCATCCACAGAGAATTTTGAACCTGGGTCGCATAATGTCGTTTCAGTGCCCCTTGTACCACCAACAAAAATTTTGCTCCCACCACTTCATATTAAGCTGGGCTTGATGAAAAATTTCATCAAATCAATGAATAAGGAGGATTCAGCATTCCGCTATCTCGAGAGTAAATTTCCTCATATATCTGATGCTAAACTAAATGCTGGGGTTTTTGATGGTCCTCAAATTCGAACTTTGATCAAGGATACTCAATTCGAAAACGCAATGACTCCAACTGAGAAGAATGCCTGGCAGGCATTCAAATCAGTTGTCACTGATTTTCTTGGCAAGCGTAGAAGTCCAGAATACGAGTCCGTTCTCGAAAACTTGATGGAAGCTTTCAAAGCTCATGGGTCGCGCATGTCCATAAAAATGCACTTTTTGTGGTCCCATTTGGACTATTTTCCTGAAAATTGCGGGGATTATAGTGAGGAACAGGGTGAACGATTTCACCAAGATATCAAAATAATGGAAGAGAGGTACCAGGGAAACTGGGATATCAATATGCTGGCGGACTATTGCTGGTGTTTGAAGCGAGACGTGCCCGAAGAAAAACACAGACGGAAAGCCAAAAAAACTTCATTCCTTCTTCAATAAACTTTTTTCTATATTCATTGTATGAATAAAAGTATTTATTCACACATTGTTTTCATTTTTCACGAGTGTTCTTATAATATTACTCGTATCTACAGTGTTTAAGCTAAAAAAATCAATAAATTTGGGGATAAAATTGGACTTATAATAAATGGCCAATAGAGAAAAAACCTGACCTGATTGAGGAAAACCAATGTCATTTTCGAATTCAGCATGGTCGAATTATATAATATGAGTTGAAAAAACCCTCACAGCAGACAAAAAAATTTCATATGCATACCAGTGTTATGTTTGTATCAGGTGAATTCGTTAATCATTGTTGACAACACTGCACGTCGATTCGGCTACCATCTACCGTACATTGGTTATACGAGTCAGTATATATATATATCATTAATATGGACGCGTTGTCCCTTGTTTGAAGTGCAAATAAGAGCTCTGTTTTAGTGTACAGGATATAAGAAACTATGAATTTATGTATAAAATGGCTTTAATGCATAGCGAATAGGGAACAGTGTTGCATGATAAAATATTTCCCTTTGATTGTACGGTAGTTGTGAAGGATAAAAAGAAACGAATGTTAGAAAGCGAAATTTTAAATTTTTATGTAAGTGAGCAAATTGAAGATTCATATTGTTTCAAACAGATAACATTATCTGAAATCTAGTTCAGATGCTTTTTGGTCCAGTAGAAAGAATTAATGAATGCCATAATAAAGTAATGATAAATGGACACTGGAAATGGGCGTTTATTTCTACATTGTTTATTACTCTATTATTGCTATAAAAGGAGAAACTCTCGGGTTTGTTTTTCGTGAGTTCGTATAGAGACTCTGACATCAAGTGAGTGAGTGAGTTCGTAAAATTTTCGATTAATTAATGATTGCATTATAACAGTAGTATTGGCGAAAAATGGGAGAGTGCAACTGAATTGAAACAGTCCATGAAATATTGCAACATTGCATGCAACATGATACGAGTATTTTTGAACCCCTCCTTCAGCCCCCCCCAAAAATTAGATATGTATATATACATGTATGTGGATATGTATAGAAAAACTTCTTTTATATACAGGGTGTCCCAGAATTAACTATCTATTTCAATGAAATCGGAAAAAAAATTTAAAAACACTTTTATTTATGTTTATCATGTTCAATATGTGTTAAAAATGTATAAATTTCTAAATTTTTTTCATAATTTTATTTTCATAATTTTTTCATTATCTGGTCCAATGAAAGACCGTCTGAAGTCATAGAATGGCAAAGAGACTCTCCAAAAGTTAACGTGTGGCTTGGAATGACCAAATCCAAAATTTATGGTGCTCCATCTTGTTGAAACAAAACATTATCAAGAATGCCATCATCAAGAAGCTGTGGTTCGAGAAACTGCTGAAGCATATCAAGGTAGACGGTACCTGTTACAGTTGCTTCCGCAAAGAAGAATGGGCCATAAATTTTGGATTTGGTCATTCCAAGCCACACGTTAACTTTTGGAGAGTCTCTTTGCCATTCTATGACTTCAGACGGTCTTTCATTGGAACAGATAATGAAAAAATTATGAAAATAAAATTATGAAAAAAATTTAGAAATTTATACATTTTTAACACATATTAAACATGATAAACATAAATAAAAGTGTGTTTTTAAAAAATTTGTCCGATTTCATTGAAATAGATAGTTAATTCTGGGACACCCTGTATATGTATATGAACTCCAACGGGTAACCTTACCTGGCTGCTCAGGCCCACAAAAGTATACAGACTTTTTATTTGTTTTTCCCCTTCTACTCCAGTTGGAGAGAGTTTCTTACTTCCGGGGTGTAGTTTCCTTTGTGTAGGAGTATTTCGCATCCAGATAGTATGTGACTCAGTCCCTGGGCTCTTTGAGCACAGTCTGCACATCGGTCGCCCGGTTTTTATATATATATATGAGGTCACGTGTTATTTTGTGATTCTAGTGCATATATATATATATATATATATATATATACACACACGCGTATATGTTTATATACGAGTACCGTATATTGGGGCGTATAAGTCGGTATTTTAAACTTAAAATTATGCCCCTAAAGTAGGGAGTCGACTTATAGGCCCAGTCTAAAAAATTTACCTTCCTCTTTCCATTTTAGCTTGTATTTAAAGACAGGTCTACCTGTCATAGGTCCTCAGTCCTGCATTAGCTTGCTTTTGGTCAACATCTGTATTGGATCCATATGACAAAGCACTTGCAAATGTATCTCAGGATGTATATAATGAACTTATGATGTCAGATGGTGATTATGATGATGATTATGAAGGATTTGAAGCTAATTTTTACAAGGTTTTTACAAAGTTTTATTTTTTTATGTTGGCAAGTTGGTGGTCGAGTTAAACACCCACAATAGGCTAGAATCTAAATCTGAAATTGAAAGTTAGGGGTTCGACTAATCTGGACCGTAGATTTATACGTCCACGTATACGGTATATGTCTTTAGATTTGACTCGTGTAAATAAGCATTTGTGAATATGCATAAGAAATTATTATTAGCCACAAATTCGACAAAAATACGTGACTTTAACTAATTTTGATATGCTGATTCCAAAAGTGCCGTAAAAAAGTTTGTCACACACTTGATTAATTTAATAGATCATTTTTAGTGTTATCCTAAAATTTTGTCAGTGTTGTAGCTAAAAAAACTAGACGTGACGGAGAATTTTGAATATTGCCAATGACATCAACATGGCCAAATTAGCAAAGTGAAAACTTTTCAGTCGGCTAAAGACAAAAAGTTGAAAGTTGTTGTCTTGTGCAGGCAAGTGTTTGCAGTGAGACATGCGACTGCGAAAGCATGTGAAATGGACTGAAAGGTATACATGGGTTTTAGAGATCTTGAAAACGCATATAATAGTGAACAGAGAAGCACTGTGGCAGATTTCGAGAAGAGGTTTGTTATGTTAAAAGTATGTACAGTAAGTAGGGAATCTGTCTCTTTTCGTAAATCCTGGAAGCATCACCATACATGTGTGTGTGTGTTTTCGTATTAATTACTTTCCCCAATTTTATATTTTATATTTTACGCTCGTTCTTTCCATTTATTTCAGTACTACACGGTTAGATTTTCAGTTCATTGTTAGAAATAGCATGACTTATGTAAATTTTGAATAGCATGGGAAAACATCGCGAGAGTAGCATAACATGAGGGCAGCATTTGAGCAGCATGAGGCTTGTTGTACGAGTGTATAGGGAACCCAGATTGTATGCATATATATATATATATATATATATATATATATATATATATATATATATGCCTATTGAGTGCAGCGTGTAAACAACTCTATTTTCTATTGATGAGGGACACAATTTACTTCAGGAACTTGCATGTAAGCGCACTTGTCTATCTGTTGTTAATAGCTGAATTTACATGAGATTAATTGAAAAAAAAAATATATATATATATATATATATATACACAGGGTGTCCCATAAGTCCGGCATCATAGGAGAAATTCATATTTTTCTATTTCTACAAACTATAATTCATATTTTTCTCTTTCTACAGGCCATAATGTCTGTGAGCAAGGAAGAACGAATCCAGATAATTCTACTCATAGGAAATCGAAGTCAAAGAGAGGCCGCTGCTGAATTTAACAGACTGCATCCAGACCGCGAGCCAATAACACAGAGTTGTGTTAGCAGACTTGTTGCAAAGTTTAAGGAAACAGGATCCATAGAAGATAAACCACGCAGTGGATCATCAAGGAGGTCCACTGACGATGATACAGCGACTGCTATCCTGGCTCATTTTAACAGAAGTCCCAATAAGTCTCTTCGGCGATTGTCCGCCGAGACAGGAGTGTCGAAAAGTAGCATCCATCGCATTCTTCAGGCTCACAAATGGCATCCATATAAACTTCAGATCCTACAGAAATTAAGCGAAGATGATCCCGACCGGCGGATGGAATTTTGTGAATGGGTTACTGAACAATATGCTCGGGATGCCAATTTCCCGTCCACCATTCTGTTCAGTGACGAGGCTGTTTTTTTATGGAAATGGTGAGGTAAATCGACAGAACACCCGCTATTGGTCTCAAAACAACCCTCACTGATATACCTCTTCAAAGGAACAAGGTGCATCTCGGGTGATCGTATGGTGTGGCATTTGGAAGGATCGCATCATAGGCCCCCTCTTTTTCGATGAACATGTCACTGGAGGCACCTACCTACGTATGCTCAAGGAAGAAGCATTTCCCAGTGTCTTGAACGAAGAAGGAAATTTCCCAACATGGTTCCAGCAAGACGGCGCTCCTGCACATTACAGCACCCAAGTAAGGGAATATCTGTACCAACAATTCCCTGGTCATTGGATTGGACGTCGAGGGCCTGTGGAGTGGCCAGCTAGAAACCCGGATCTCACGCCACTAGATTTTTATCTCGGGGGCCACTTGAAAGCGCTGGTATACGCAGAGAAAATTAGGGGTGTTGAACATTTGTGGCAGCGCATTATTGGGGCATGTAACACCATTACTCCTGACATCATTCACCGTGTGCTTGCTGACAGGGCATCACGTCTGAATTTTTATATTGAAAACAATGGTGGACATATTGAGCACGTTCTGTAAATAAAAGCTTTTGTTTTGCCTTTTTTTATTATTTTTCCTATGATGCCGGACTTATGGGACACCCTGTACATATATATATATATATATACACACATATATATATATATATATATATATATATATATTAAAAAATCATTCCTAACATTCCCGAGCTCGAGAGAGAGAGAGAGAGAGAGAGAGAGAGAGAGAGAAAGATAAACTATATGTGAATTAGACTGCCATATGAACTTAATGTACAATTTACAATGTTAAGGGGACTATTTTAAAAATTATTTAACAATATATTTGCTGAAAAAGCTTAAACGGTATTCAAAATGGTTAATAGGGCTTCCCCAATTTCTTTACTCATATTTTCACTGCTCATTTTCGCCCAAAGCAATCATATAGCTTCATACAGTTTATACGCTCGTTTTTGGAGGCCTACTCACCATAGACATGCTTCACGTTGTACAATGTAGAACTTTCGTTCTTAAACCTAACCTGAGAAGAGTGGTGAAGAATGAAAGAACTGTAGAGTTTCTAGATATACAGTTTGATGGGAGAGTTTCCGTAAGGAAGATGTAGGATGAAAATATAAATTATAGGAAGTCTTAAAAGCATGCATCTTCTAGTTTGAGGTTAATTTTATTGGAATTCGGCCTCTCAGCAGCTTCAGTCCCCGCCAAAAAATGGCCTATTTCGCTTTATTCCCTCTGTTTTGACGTAATAAAAGCCCTTGACTTGGTTCATCTGTTATTTCCTTATAAGAGGTGGGATAGCTTATTAGATATTGCTAGTGTTAGGCTCTCTAAGCACAATTTTATTTTTAATAATTTTAACTATTTCCTTATTCCACAATAGAGTAATGACAACTTTTAACCTAAACTGTGAGAGTACCGCACTCATTCGAGTAATTTGATGTAACCTTTGTAATCGCATAGAATAGGCTATGTAGTGATGGTTTAGCTGGGTGGTAATTAATAGTTCAGTGTAGCCCTACACACAGAGAGACTAGTGTCTGAAGGGACAGTATATATGAGGCATGTGAAATAGGGCATGATCAATGTTTCATCATTACAGCCTTTCACAAACAGTGATACAAGACATCACTTTAATAATTTCGGATCATATGTAGAATTCGGACTCCAGGTAACCCTAATGGAGAATACAGACCCCAACTTTCCCCTAATGTAGAATCCAGACCCCAACTTTCCCCTAATGTAGAATCCAGACCCCAACTTTCCCCTAATGTAGAATCCAGACCCCAACTTTCCCCTAATGTATAGATTGTAGAAGCCAGACCCCAAACGAATCGTATAAGGACATCAATAAACAATTTAAAGGTTCATAGAAAATTTTATTATTATTATCACAAATAAAAACCATTAAAATCACACAATTGTAAAATCTTATATCAAATGTAGAATTCGGACCCCAGCCTTCTTTAGTTAGCTTTATAAGGCTAACTAACGAAAATATCAACCTAACCTAACCAATCGTTAGGTTAACTGTACGCCCTTGACGATTGGTTAGGTGAGGTCATGACATTTTCGTTAGTTAGCCTTATAAAGCTAACTAAAGAAGGCTGGGGTCCGAATTCTACATTTGATCCAATCTTATTAAGTGAAAGTTTAATTAAAAGGATATTGTGAAAAAATGGTATCACAAAATTGGAAAAACGTATTGTTTATGTCTTTCATGCCACATAAATTCGTCTAAGTATGAATTTAAGTGTGATCTCCTACATCCATGCATTGATTTAATAGAAACTCAAATAGTTAAAGAGTAGCTTAAACAAGCCAAATGGAGAATACAGACCCCAACCTTCCGCTAATGTAGAATTCGGACCCCAACCTTGGTTGGGGTCCAAATTCTACATATGATCCATAATTTCTGTTATTGGGTACTAATTCAAATTAATAGGCCAATATTACTCTCTTTTCCCAATTTAAGAAGATCCTTGCATGGCATCATGTGAGTAAATTATAATTTTCTTTATGAATATTTTTTGTTCTGTTATTTTTGCTTTTCATTGTCGAAGATCTTTGTTTAGGCGTTGAATTGAAACGTTTAGAAACTGACTTCCGTTTGTGATACCCTCATAAAATTCTTATGAAATAAACGTAAAATGTTTATTAGTTTTATAAATTTATAATTGCAAGCGGAATGACAGCGGTCTAAATAGAGGATGTTTACTTTGCACCACCTATATATATATATATATATATATATATATATATATATATATATATATATAAGCAGAATTGTAACGCATCAGTTGCAATCGTCGTTTTCTGGTCACGTAAATGCTTAAAACCCATATCACTAACGAATTAGGTCTATACTAAAATGAATTACATATGCGAGACAAGCCATAATGGATGTTGTAAGATGGTATTCATAGGCCTAAATTGGCCCTTCTGCAGCACACCGACACATTCGGGCAAATTGATGTATCCTTTGACCCCTCTGCAAAACCCCTCCTCATTCAGGTAATTTGTTGTAAGAAGAAGTTGTTTTCTAGACAGGTACTTTGAACAATACCCTATTAAGCTGTTCGTTGGGTGACCTTCATCTTCCGCTTTTAGATGATGTAGCGACCTATAGAGAGCTGGATCCAACATAAGGCTGTAGATCCTCTCTGCCCACGACTTTTGCCTCTATAAACTAATATATTTAGCCTACACAATAGCATTATTATGGAATTAGTATATCATGAATTTAGAAAGGGTTTCAGATTAACATCATGAAAACCTTCTAAGGAGAGCTTCAAGGGAGATGTTATTATAGTACTGTGTCCTGAGCCACGCAAGTTAATATTTTTCTGGTGTATGCGAAAAAATTAATAGAGATAACTGTCGTGAGTACAAGACTTTATACCTCCTGTGCTTATAATGAGATGATCTGTTATCTTTGTCGCGTATTAATTTATTATTATTAATATATATATATATATATATATATATATATATATATATATATATACAGTATATATATATATATGTATATATATATTAATTTATATACTGTAGGGTGGGCGGAAAGTAGCTCCCTAATTTAAATTACATATAATTATGTATAAATTGTGATTGTATTGTTATATTGTTATGGTGTGTTCTCTAAAGTGGTGCAATTGTAACGGTAATCTTTTTTTCTCTAAAGTGTTCTCTTTGTGTTTTCTAAAGTGGTACAATTGTAACGTTCATTTTTTTTTTTTCATTTCAGATTGAAGGGTAACATGGCTGAGCGTTTAACACTGCAGGAGCGTGCCCAGTTGGCGGCACGGTACGAAGTTTGGCAATCTGTCGTTCGAGTTCAAAGATGGTGGCGGGCCATTCACGGACCACGTGCCCAAGTGGACCCGAAAACAATCAAGAACTGCCACTCGAAGCTCATGACCACGGGGTCTGTGGCAGATGTTCGAAGATGTGGTCGCCCTTCGACATCCAGGGCCCAGGAGACGGTGCAGGAAGTTCAGGAAATGTTCGCACGGAGTCCACGAAAGTCAACTCGCCTGGCAGCTCGGGAAAGTGGACTCTCCCGCTACTCAGTGCGAACTGTGCTGAAGAAGGAGCTGAACTGGCGTGCGTGGAAGCCGCATTACTGCCAATCTCTCTCGGACGAGGACTGCGACATTCGCATGGAGTTCGGGGAAATCATGCTGGCTTGGCATGAAGACTGGCCCCATCTCTTCCGCAACATCCTCTGGAGCGACGAGGTGGTGTTCCACGTCGGAGGCTTTGTCAACCGCCACAATTGCCACTACTGGGCAGGAGAGGATCCCATGGTTACCGCTGAAAAACGGCAGAATCGGTTCAGTGTAACGGTGTGGTGTGGTATGACCTCAGATCAGGTTGTGGGCCCGTTCCTTCTGCGCAACACCATGAATGCTGAGCGGTACCTTGCTATGTTGCGAAACGAGGTCTGGCCGGTTGTCAGCACATGGGAGAACATCGACGATCTGATATTTATGCAAGATGGCGCCCCTCCGCACTTCGCTCTTGTTGTCCGTGAGTGGCTGGATGCCCACTTCCCTGGGCGTTGGATGGGTCGTCGTGGTCCACATCAATGGCCAGCCAGGAGCCCCGACTTGACACCGTGCGACTTTTCTTTGGGGGTGGGTAAAGGAAGAAGTCTACCGCACCAAACCGATGACATTGGAAGAACTGGAGGACCGAATTCGGGAAGTCATGTCCTCCATCCCGCCGGAGTTCCTGCTAAAGTCAGTGGACGCCATTCCTGGGCGGCTCCAGAAGCTGGTGGAAAGAGTTGGAGCCCACATTGAATTTTAAAGAAAATCTACCATGTATGCCTACCTTTTCATATTATTTCTTCTGAAATAAATGGATAATATACGTATTTTTTTACCAATCCAAAATAGGGAGCTACTTTCCGCCCACCCTGTATATATATATATATATATATATATATATATATATATATATATATATATATATATACAGTATATATATATATATATATATATATATTAGGGTGACAATAAAAAAATCGAAAGTTGGGGTTTTTTTATTGGCCATTTGTTCAATGCTGCTACTACATGAGAAAACAATGTACTGTAAATATTAGGTAATTCAGATAATATTTAAGGGTGTCTCAAGTGAGGTAAATAATTCTCCTTATAACAAAAATTAATTATTCATTACCTAGTAAAAATAAATTAATATTTTTTTTAATTAATGTAAATAAACGTTAGTTTTAGTTCATAAGGTTTAAGTGCAGGCGTACTCCAATCGTAATAAGTAAATAATATATTTACTAAATATATTCCAGGGTGTCTTTCATTCAATTGTAGACCACCCATTAATTCTTGCTTTTCCTCAAGCCATACTCCTTTTTCAATGTACCAGGCTGAGACTTCCTATGATCCTCAACAACCTGCAAGAGATGTTGGCGCTGTTCTTCATTCTTCGTAATCTTTGTATTGAAGGCCTGGATCAAGGCAATTCCCCTCTCTGCCATGTCATTGACGACTTTTAGTCCTTCAACTATAGTCAAACCAGTCTTGAAATCTTCGTCGTCCGGCCAGGTCTCTGGTTCCTTGGACAAGAAACCATCATTAATTTTTAGAAGTTCAAAGAGAAGCTTTGATCCTTTCGAGGCAAAGTCCGAGAGCTGCTTTGTTGAAATGGAAGAAACAGCAGGTATTGGGGCTCGCTTTGGAGGATCTTCAGCAGCTTCTTTTTCGAGGATTGATCGAGCGATATTCTTTTTCGTCGTTGCATTGATACCTTTATCAAAGAGTGCGAGACCAATCAAGTACTCGCTGAGGTACCATAAGTGACGACCGAGGACACTAAGGCAGGATGCTGAGATCTTTTCATCGTGGTACTTTGCTAGGTCTTGAAGAAGTTTCAATCGTTCGCGGGAGCAGATGAAGGACTGCTGGCCGTGAACCACGCGCTGACATATAACTCCAGGGCAAAAAATACAAATCGTTTTAAGCCAGACATTTCACGAGTTGTAAGTCTGAACTGATGGGAAAGCAGCAGGATTTTTAATTAATAAATTACTTTTGCCATCCAACGTGCTCGGTGAAGTGCTCCAGGTCGCCGAAACCTAAAGTTAGGTAAATTACCTCCAAGGATTGTAATCGACAACTCCAAGAATTCACGGTAATCATCCCTCGGCTGATGTTTTGTCAGATATAGATTCCAGCAAGCGATCAGTTCTTCTCGATTCTCATTCAGACTCGATGGAAGGTCTGACAGGGTCTTGTACTTATCTTGGCAAATTGTATATATATTATCATAGGAAATCAAATTCAGTTCCAAATTTATATAATTTAAACAACAAACTATGCCAACAATTAATGAAACTTTTCTAGAACAATTTTCAATAATAATATAAATTATATAATCAATGTATCAAAATAAAAAATATTACCTTAGATATCTTAAAAGAATCGGGAGAGAACTTCTAAGCGTTGTTTTCAGTCAGGCAGTCGTATGCAAAATGAACTTGAAGCACCAAAAGCTGATCATCCAAAGATTGATACACATATTATTTAACGATTTATTTATGAAAATTTTAATTTAATGAAATAAATTAATCGATTTGCATAATCTATAGTATGAAATAAAGGAAACAATTCTATTAAATTATATAATACACTTGCATTCTCGAAACATTTTTGTTTTTGAAACGTTGTCGAAACTCGTTCATTCTTGAAATTTCTTCCGCGCGACAGTTTCATTCATGTGACTCGAGGCACCCCTAAATGCTTTCCGAATTCCATGAGATTTCGTCTACGGTGTTTCCTCATAGGGTGGCAGCATTGGACAAATGGCCGGCAAATGTTTTTGAATTTCAAATTTTATCCCTATAAGAAGTTGTCACCCTAATATATATATATATATATATATATATATATATATATATATATATATATATTTATATATACACACACCGCATAAGCTCAGAATGGTCCCCTGAGAAACTTATATGTTAAACAAAGACCGTGCATGGAACAAGGAACTCTTCTGGGAAATTACATCCTCTATAGTTCGAATAAGTAATGATAAATGACAAATACTATAGATTTTTCTTTCTCATGATGGAAAACCCAACGTGGGCACCGGGTTACTCGCAAAGAGGCCCCAAAATATAGCTTCCCTCACCAGCTATCTGCAAAGCAGATAGGATCCAGCTTTGGGACAGGATCTAGGATTTATAGCTTAGCCTACTGCATTCAGAACCTCAATATACGCAAGAACTCGTTGCATTCACGTCGGATTGAATACATCAAAGAAAAAGGGGTAACTATTGTATTTTTAGCCAAAAAAAAACAAAACTTAAACCTCAACCGGGACACTGAGCGTCCACTTTTCAAGGCACATAACAAGTCCGTTTAATATACACAAACTCAGAATGGTCCCCTGAGAAACTTATATGTTAAACACAGACCGTGCATGGAACAAGGAACTCTTCTGGGAAATTACATCCACTATAGTTCGAATAAGTAACCCGGTGCCCACGTTGGGCTTTCCATCATGAGAAAGAAAAAAAATAGAGTATTTGTCATTTATCATTACTTATTCGAACTATGGTGGATGTAATTTCCCAGAAGAGTTCCTTGTTCCATGCACGGTCTGTGTTTAACATATATATATATATTATATATATATATATATTAGGGATTGTGAGATATTTTAAGGCTTTCTGATTGGCCGGTGACACCTCTATGGTTTCCTAAATAGGTTTATGCATTTTAGAATTTAATAAATGCTCGTTGTATATTACTATTACGTATATAATATATATATATATATATATATATATAATATATATATATATATAAAATGATAATGATGGTAATAACATCAATAATGAAAACCTTTATGAGAATTGTCACAAAAAAGGGGCGAAAGAGAGATGTAGGGGAAAATAAAAATTATCATTATCCCATACACCTATAATAATAAATTAAAACTGCTTTTTTAATATACTGTAGTATTTGCCCTTTTTAAGATATTAAAATAAATAATTCGCTCCTTCATGTTAGTATACTATCATAAAATTGACAATAAACATTATAAACATTCTATGAGAATAATTATTTAGAGTAAAAATCATATTAGTTCACGCATAATGAGAATAAAATACACTGTCAATTGTAGTTCTGAAGTTTTCTTTTATCTGCACCATACACCCGACATTAAAGGGTAATTATATATATATATATATATATATATATATATATACAGGGTGTTTGAAAACTTTCTGTACAAATTGTAATGGGGGATAGGCAACACCAAGACGAACCCTTTTCGTCTATAAGTGTATGTCCGCTGACGTCACCATTCGGCGCGAGAGGGCGCCGCTGCAATTGGCTAAAAGGTGAAGTGGGCTAGACTCGCGCTTGCTGCGGGCATTCTTAAATAGGACGTAGTACGCGTAACATGGAGCGCTTCACGACTGCTGAGATGGCTGACATGCATATGGTGTATGGGGCTGCCAATGGAAACGGAAGAGCTGCTGTGAGGTTGTACCGACAGCGCTTCCCAAACAGACGTGTGCCAAACCACCAAACGTTTGCGCATTTGCATCGGCGACTGCGAGAAACTGGAACATTCCATGGAAACATGCATGACACTGGTCGGGAGAGAGACGTGCGCACTCCTGACATGGAAGAAGAAATCCTACGGCGATTTGAGGACAATCCAAGCGCAAACACGCGAGGTGTTGCACGTATCCTCGGTGTGAACCACGACCTGGTCTGGAGAGTGTTGCACGAGCAGCAGTTACATCCGTTTCATCGTCAGAGAGTCGAGGCATTACAACCCCGGGATTACCCTCGTGTGGAATTCGCACGCTGGTTTCTGCAGCAGACAGCGGTGCAGCCTAATTTTCCGGCTTATGTGCTGTTCTCAGATGAGGCCTGTTTCACACGTGAGGGTGTGTTTAACATGCACAATTCTCACGTGTGGGCGCACGCAAATCCACATGCTACACGGGTGCATGCTCATCAAGAACGGTTCGCCGTCAATGTTTGGGCGGGTATCGTCCATGGCAAGTTGATTGGGCCGTACCTGCTGCCTGCCCGACTCGACGGGCGGGTTTATCGGATATTTTTTGAAGAAACGTTGCCGGAACTGCTGGAAGATGTTCCCGTGGCTATTCGTAGACGAATGTGGTTTCAACACGACGATGTGCGGGATTATCTGAACGCCACTTTTGGGGACCGATGGATAGGCCGGGGTGGGCCCGTAGCCTGGCCACCGAGATCGCCCGATTTAACATGCCTCGATTTCTTCCTGTGGGGACACATGAAGAACCTCGTGTACGAGACTCCCATTTACTCAGAAGAAGACCTCGTAGCAAGAATCGCTGTCGCCGCTGGAACTGTTCCCGAAATGCCGGGAATCTTTCGACGTGTACGTCGGTCAATGCTTCGACGTTGTCGTCGGGCATGCATTGATGCTACCGGTCGCAACTTTGAGCACCTTCTTTAAATAAACATGCCGTGTACACTTGTTTTCTCTCCCGACCAGTGTCATGCATGTTTGCATGGAATGTTCCAGTTTCTCGCAATCGCCGATGCATATGCGCAAACGTTTGGTGATTTGGCACACGTCTGTTTGGGAAGCGCTGTCGGTACAACCTCACAGCAGCTCTTCCGTTTCCATTGGCAGCCCCATACACCATATGCATGTCAGCCATCTCAGCAGTCGTGAAGCGCTCCATGTTACGCGTACTACGTCCGATTTAAGAATGCCCGCGGCAAGCGCGAGTCTAGCCCACTTCACCTTTTAGCCAATTGCAGCGTCGCCCTCTCGCGCCGAATGGTGACGTCAGCGGACATACACTTATAGACGAAAAGGGTTTGTCTTGGTGTTGCCTATCCCCCATTACAATTTGTACAGAAAGTTTTCAAACACCCTGTATATATATATATATATATATATATATATATATGTATATATATATATATATAATTAGAGAAAGCGTTACCAATAATAATAACAATAACAAATAGTAATAATAATGTTAATGGGGAGAGCGAGAGAGTGATGCTTAAGAAATAAGTTTATTTGAAATTATATATGAGCTTTGTATTTAGACAAATCATGAAAAATGTTTTTAATGTGGTCGGATACCAGCGAAATTGCCCTTCATGATGAAGATGAATTATTGGAGCCTAAAAGCCGTGGTGGAGCACAATATATCTACGAGCTGTGCGATTACTTCCAGAAAATAGGCGCTTCCGTTCAAGACTTGAAAATGGACAAGTCATGTTTTAACGAATAAACTGAAGTAATGGTTTATTATCTTACCCGTTATAATATATATATATATATATATATATATATATATATATATATATATATATATATATATATATTAGTGTGTCCCAAACTCATAGGTGGCCAAATATTTTTTCGGGATACAAATCCGCTCGTGTTGCGCTCTTTTGAAGTTTCCCATTAGAAGTCTTCCTGTAAAATTTCAGAGAGATCGAAGGAAATTTAAAGGTCCCGAACTTTGAACACTTTATTTCTCCTCTTAACTGAAACGCAAATTAACTGAAATATTTCTCTCAAAAGTTCCATCACAAAGATGATTATACAAAATAAACATGTATTTTAATCTTAACACACAAACAACAATTTCAAAGCATCACATTTATGCATTTTAACTAAACACGTGTTTCATGAGATCCGTTTTTGTTCCCTTCCGGCTCACATTCCGTCGGTGTGAGTGGACAGTTCGAAGGAGGAACTGGAGGTCTTCTTCATCACGGCACAGAGGTTTGCTTGTGTATTTCTCAATGAGGGCGATGCCTCGCTCTGCTGCATCATTGACCACCATCAGTTCTGCAACTCGGCTCTTTGCCAGACGGTAGTTTTCGTCAGTAGGCCATGTTTCAGGGTCTTTGGTGAGGAACGTGGGCTCAACTTGGAGAAACTGGAAGAGTGTGGTGGATCGATTCGTCACCCACGGACTTAAACGGCCATCCACTTGCAGTCCCTTGCCTTGGACCCGTTTGAGTCCTTTCCCACGGCGCTTTTTCAGGTTAGCCGTCATGTTACGCTTTTCATTGTCGTCAACTCTGTCTTCAAACAGTGCAAGACAGATTAAGTCCTCCGAGATATACCACAGATGACGGAGCACAGCCCGGTAAGCTGTGTTTCCAACGTCCTTGTCAGGGTAACCTACAAGAAGATTGCACAGCCTAACGTCATTTTTGGGAGATTTGATGGCGATGGGAGCCTCGTGCCAGTGACGCACGTATACAAGGCTCACGAAGAGAGCCATACGGCGAACCCCTTGCAGTTCTTGGAGACGAAGTTCGGAGAACTGGGACTGCAGTAATGCTATTTTCAGGCAGTAAATAGCTTTGGCCATCCATCTGGCCTGATGGTAAGCCCCTGGAGGCCGAAGCTTGTAACGTCCTACGTCGTCTCCGAGGTACAAGAGGCTCAGTCGAAGAAGTTCTTCATAATCCTCTCGAGGATGATTACCACTTCTTTGGGCATCGCGGAGATAGTCTATTACCTCAAGTCGCATTTGTGAAAGGCAAGCATTGTCATTTATGAAGGCTTTAGCCACCTCGTCCTTGTCAAATGCATCCAACTGACAGTGGTTCATTGATGGCCAGGCCTCCTTGAATCTCCTGAAAAGTGGGATTTGAGGACTTGGTGGTGTTCCTAGGCACACGACGAAGACATCCTTGAGAATCACTTCGTGAACGTGATGACGGCAAGCAAACCATAAAAGAGATCTTCCCAATGCCGCTTCCAAACGCGCACACGCACCTTGCACTATCCCTGTGTTTGATGCCGTCGTGTCAAACACCATGCCTATGATCTTGTCCTCAATTCCGACTAGGGTGAGCGCTTGATGGACTGCGCTTGCCATTTGCTGTCCTGTGCCGTCTATTATTTTCGGTGCTCCTAATAGCTCTTCCACACCATCCCCAGTCACCACAACAGCAATCCGATCGACTGACTTACCCTCCTGTTCGATGTCAGTGAGTATCTTTGTGTCCCAGTGGATCTGCAGTCGAGGTGGAAGCTGCTCGAGGTGGCCAATAACATTGGTCCCTATCATTGTACGGGCCTTTTGTCGGAAACGGTGAACTGTGCTCTTTGATGGAACACTGTCAGGACCGAGAGCTAGGGATTTTGCAGTCGCAGCAAACGCTGATGTTGCCTGTCGAACAGAAAGGCCCTCGCGATCCCAAGTTGCTGCCAGGTCAAGATCACTCAGACTTTCTTTTAGTCTGTCATGTTTGGGAGCTTTCGAAGGTTTAAGTCCACAAGTGACGGCTTCGTTTGCACTGTCAGCTGACGATGTGCTAGAACTGCTGTCGGTAGCCTCTTCTGTGACTCCTACAGCTAGAGCCTCCTCCGTTTGACGCCGGTGTGCCCGCTCAAGAGCTCTTTCCCTTTCCTGTCTTTTCATTGTGGCTGCATTATATTTTCTATCTTCACCTCCCATGTAACTCGTATGTCGATCTGCCCTTTGGGAAATGAGGAATTCCTTGTCTTCAAGAGGGATATCTCCCCGATCCAGAACGTCTGAGCGGGCGACATCAAAAATATCCTCCATATCAGCCAAGAATACATCCCGCTGCATATTGTAAGTCATTCCAGTCTTGTTCTTGTTTTTATGCAAATTTCGATACCTCTGAACCAAAGCTTTCAGTTTAGTCGAGGCATGAACGGAGGTTGTTGCCAGATTCGAGTTGGCTCTAGCCCAGATTTCTAATACAGCCGATATTACAGCCTTGACACTGTTGGAATCTGTCTTCTTTTGGTCGCGGTGATGGTAGAAGAAAAGGAGCAACACGTCCATATTACTTGGTAATCGAGATTTAGCCAGCTCTGCTATCGGAGACCTCTCAAGAATCCACAACTTGATGTTTGATCTTGTCAACACCATAATGATCAATTCTGAAAACCAAAAAAAGTCATCAAACGTCGGGACCTCTAAATATCATCTGATCGAGTTGAAAATCACACAGCCAATGCTTTAGCCCAAACCACATCCGGGCATGACACGAGTGATCAGGTCGTGTTAAGAAAGAAAATTGGGACACCCTAATATATATATATATAAAAGAAATTATACAGTGTGTGTGTGTGTGTGTGTGTGTGTGTGTGCGTGCGTGTGGTTTATCGAGATATACTTTAACTGAAAACATGAATTGTCTTACTTTAGGAAAGTTTTTAACTTTAAAAATAATAATAATGATAAGAGTAATAATAATAATAGAATTAATAATTTACGGTTCTGAGGAAGAAGAAAAACCATACTAGAATATAAATTGCAACACTTAAAATTTTATTGTATTTTCTAAATGTTCCACTTAGGAGTGTGACGTGTTAAAGATATTTTAAGGAAGGCTTTTCACAGTTTATCGAGAATTATTTTAACTGAAAATAGTATTTTTCGTACTTTGATAAATTCCAAAAAGTTTATTAAAGTCAGCTAATTGTCGCTCCTTCGTGATTAGAAAAGCGTTATCGCGGCCAATGTATCATCGGCTCTTCGCAGCTAGATTTGAGCTGTTAAGCACGTTGGGTGGGTTTGTTGAATTGTTGGATGGGTGACCCTCATCTTCCATGTTTGGATGATATAACGGCTCGTAGAGAGCTGGACCGACATAAAGCTGTAGGTCCTCTCTGCCACATGACCTTTGTCGTTACGAAAGAGAATAAACAGTCCCAGAACTTTTTTTTAATGTATGACGGATGGACCAAGGCGGATTAATGTAGTAAGCTGGTTATTAATAATAACATTATATTCACTTCTTTTTACAATGGTTAATGTCTCATGATAATGTATTTTATTTGCTAAACTCAGCTTAGTTTTACAGCATTATTTATACTATTTTTACATCCTGAAGGAAAAATTTAGCTTCAAATAATTTTACTAAAAAGGCAATCTTAATAAAGTATAATTCTGCATTTAAGAAAAACGATATTATTATATATTATATATTATCTTCATAATGATAATATATATATATATATATACACAGTGTGTGTGTGTGTGTGTGTGTGTGTGTGTGTGTTGTATCTAAGCCAGACTGGCTATATTCCCTGGCTGTTTTGACTGGCGGGGATCTGAAACCAAGCAAGAAGGCGCCCATTTTACTTTAAGAATTTTATGAGTGGTGGTGACGGGCCAGTTAGCATATATATGTATATATAACCCACTAAACTGGGACGGCTGGTTGTTTACCATCTAAAAAGACTGCCTGGCAGCCGATTACACCGTACGGCTGGCTGTGGCATGGCTGCCTTCTAAGCCAGTTGGCCGTGACGCTAAAGCCACCCAGGATTGCTAGTGAAGAATTCAAAATGCTTCGAGACGCCGCTACGGAAGGATGAATCTTCTGTTAATCTTTGCACACCCGCATGCATAATATACTTTTGTGGGCCTGAGCAGCAAGGTTAGGTTACCCATTTTAGCTTACATACATATACAGGGTGGGACAAAAGTCAGGAACCATAGGCACATTTTATTAAATTATAATACTGTAAATGTTCGAATTGGTGAACTTCCACTTGGAGACACTTTCTAACGCGCTGAATGCATAATGTTTGAACATTCCTTAACACATTGGTACTGATTTTGTCACACTTAGATGTGATTTTATCCTTTAGAGAACGTATGGTTCTGGGTCGATCAGCATAGACTACCAAATTGAGATGGCCCCACAAGAAAATGTCAAGAGGCGTGAGGTCTGGAGACCTAGGTAGCCATTTGACGGGCTCTCTCCGTCCGATCCATTTATTGGGAATGTTTCATCTAAAGAGTTCCAGACGATAGGTGTGAAATGTGGTGGTGCACCATCCTGCTGAAACCACATCTCCGCTCGTTCTGCCAATGGAATGTCGTCCAGTAGTGGCATTAGAAATGTTTGCAGCATATTCAGATATATTTCACCTGTTACATTGTAGTCGAAAAAGTACGGACCAATTAACCGATCCCCCCAGACAGAACGCAGCCCACACCATAATTCGTGGATCGAATTGCACATGTCCTTCCTCCATCCAGTGGGGGTTCTCATTGGCCCAATAGCGTGCATTATGCCTATTGACACGACCGCTGAGGTCAAATATCTATCGCTTGGTCGCCGAACATGATCCTTCGTTGAAGCTGTCAATGTTGTAGAAACCACTGGCAGAACTCTACAGGACGGTCTGTGTCGCCACCGTGCAGTTCCAGAACGAGTTGGACTTTGTCGGGGTGCAAACGATTTGTTGTAAGAATTCGTTGAATGGATCTTCTGGAGACACCCGTTTCCTGGGATAACTTTCTTAAGGACTTACGTGGGCTGTTTTCGAGGTGATTGAGTACCGTTAGTGATGTTGCTGCATCGGTTGAAGTTTTTGAACTGCCACTACGCCGCCGATCATGAACACTTCCCGTTGAAGCGAGTGAACAGTTTTCCAACTGATGCCTGAACAACTGGCGGCCTCTCAGGGTGTTTCTCATTAAAAGCAGTAGCAACTGATCGTTGTGTGTTACCACGCCTTGCATACATTAAACTATCTCCACCCGTTCATCTATTATCAATTTCTGTGCCATAGGTTCAACAATAAATCTGAAAAGAACAAAACACATATTAAAACAAATTATTAAAATGTGCCTATGGTTCCTGACTTTTGCGCCACCCTGCATATAAAAGAAGCTTTTCTATGCACACCACATATATATATATATATATATTGTGGTCCTGAGCAGCCCATTTATGTTACCCTTGGAATTCACATACATACATACATGCACACACACACACACATGTGTATATATATATATATATATATATATAAGCTTTTCTATACAGACCCACGTACATGTATATAATACATATATAATTTTGTGGGCTTGAGCAGCCAGGTTAGGTTACCAACTAGGGTTCATATACATATATATAAAAGAAGCTTTTCTACACACCCACATACATGTATATATACATATATAATTGGGGGCATGAAGGGGGGTTAAAAAAACACTCGTATCATGTTGCAAGGTTGCAAGATGCAATGTTGTAATGTTGCATTAATGTTGCAATGCAATTGCACTCTCCCATTTTGCACCAATAATGCTATAACAATGACGGGTATATTTGAGTTCCAAATTAACTCCTTTCCTTCTGTATCTTCATCTTTCAAAAAGTGGTGTTCATCTCCCATTTTTAGCCTCTTTTTTTTTAAGCGTTTTTAATGTTTACGATTTTATGGGTAAATTGTAAAGTTTTACTTTTCTTATTATTTTCATTTTAACATTTATCAGTTTTTCTGTTAAGAATTTAATTTAAATTTTTTCGTTTTTAAAATTTCCTTCTTTCACTGAAATATTCAATTAAATTACATATCTAAGAAGCTCATTTTGTTACAATAGAAACCTTATAAAAGTGAGTAGTAAAAACAACTAAAAAGCAAAGCTGGCTACCGACAATTCCTGCTTACAGAGAAAAGAATCATTGAAGAGTGACGAACGGCTCATATATATATATATATATATATATCAGGCCTCGACCGGTGGTTGTATCGGTATCGGTACCGATACCGATAGTTTTTTGTTTCTAAGAATAAAAAACCGGGCGTTTTCCAAATAGAAATTTCCCGGCTGCTCTAGAAGTTACGTGTGTATTCGCGATTTATCCCGACGTTTCTAGAAATTTCCATGACTCATTACCGCTCTATATAAAGCGAGCCCGTAACTATCGTGGCGTCATTTCCTCAGTTCGCAAGTTGTGAATCAGTTCAACAGTGTAATAATTTTTTTGTGAATTTATTAACTACTGGTATAAATTTATTCGCTTTTGCTTTAGTGACAGTGACAATGCCAAGCATTGTGTGGAAGTTCTTCACTGCTTCGTTGAAGCTGTCAATGTTGTAGAAACCACTGGCAGAACTCTACAGGACGGTCTGTGTCGCCACCGTGCAGTTCCAGAACGAGTTGGACTTTGTCGGGGTGCAAACGATTTGTTGTAAGAATTCGTTGAATGGATCTTCTGGAGACACCCGTTTCCTGGGATAACTTTCTTAAGGACTTACGTGGGCTGTTTTCGAGGTGATTGAGTACCGTTAGTGATGTTGCTGCATCGGTTGAAGTTTTTGAACTGCCACTACGCCGCCGATCATGAACACTTCCCGTTGAAGCGAGTGAACAGTTTTCCAACTGATGCCTGAACAACTGGCGGCCTCTCAGGGTGTTTCTCATTAAAAGCAGTAGCAACTGATCGTTGTGTGTTACCACGCCTTGCATACATTAAACTATCTCCACCCGTTCATCTATTATCAATTTCTGTGCCATAGGTTCAACAATAAATCTGAAAAGAACAAAACACATATTAAAACAAATTATTAAAATGTGCCTATGGTTCCTGACTTTTGCGCCACCCTGCATATAAAAGAAGCTTTTCTATGCACACCACATATATATATATATATATATATATATTGTGGTCCTGAGCAGCCCATTTATGTTACCCTTGGAATTCACATACATACATACATGCACACACACACACACACATGTGTATATATATATATATATATATATATATATATATATATATATATATATATATATATAAGCTTTTCTATACAGACCCACGTACATGTATATAATACATATATAATTTTGTGGGCTTGAGCAGCCAGGTTAGGTTACCAACTAGGGTTCATATACATATATATAAAAGAAGCTTTTCTACACACCCACATACATGTATATATACATATATAATTGGGGGCATGAAGGGGGGTTAAAAAACACTCGTATCATGTTGCAAGGTTGCAAGATGCAATGTTGTAATGTTGCATTAATGTTGCAATGCAATTGCACTCTCCCATTTTGCACCAATAATGCTATAACAATGACGGGTATATTTGAGTTCCAAATTAACTCCTTTCCTTCTGTATCTTCATCTTTCAAAAAGTGGTGTTCATCTCCCATTTTTAGCCTCTTTTTTTTTAAGCGTTTTTAATGTTTACGATTTTATGGGTAAATTGTAAAGTTTTACTTTTCTTATTATTTTCATTTTAACATTTATCAGTTTTTCTGTTAAGAATTTAATTTAAATTTTTTCGTTTTTAAAATTTCCTTCTTTCACTGAAATATTCAATTAAATTACATATCTAAGAAGCTCATTTTGTTACAATAGAAACCTTATAAAAGTGAGTAGTAAAAACAACTAAAAAGCAAAGCTGGCTACCGACAATTCCTGCTTACAGAGAAAAGAATCATTGAAGAGTGACGAACGGCTCATATATATATATATATATATATCAGGCCTCGACCGGTGGTTGTATCGGTATCGGTACCGATACCGATAGTTTTTTGTTTCTAAGAATAAAAAACCGGGCGTTTTCCAAATAGAAATTTCCCGGCTGCTCTAGAAGTTACGTGTGTATTCGCGATTTATCCCGACGTTTCTAGAAATTTCCATGACTCATTACCGCTCTATATAAAGCGAGCCCGTAACTATCGTGGCGTCATTTCCTCAGTTCGCAAGTTGTGAACCAGTTCAACAGTGTAATAATTTTTTTGTGAATTTATTAACTACTGGTATAAATTTATTCGCTTTTGCTTTAGTGACAGTGACAATGCCAAGCATTGTGTGGAAGTTCTTCACTGCTTCAAGCACTAATGGAAAACAGGCGATCTGCAATTTGTGCAGTGTCTCTGTCTCTCGTGGAAGAACAAGCGCAAGTACCTTCTCTACATCGAACCTGAGGAGTCACCTTATCAACAAGCACAAGACTGAGTTTGATGAAGGCAGTAAGAGTCAATGTACAACTTCTGCTTCTAATTCTGGTGAGTAGATTCATAAAAATCTGTAAAGTGATTCTTCAAACATTCTCAGAGAGAATTCGCAGTTGCTCAAAGCCCCAACATCCTAGTGGCCCCAAAAATGATGAATTCAATAAAAATTTAGGAAGTCTAAATATTTGTTGTTTTTAATGCATGTTTCGGGTCCCTAAATTTTAGCCTGCCCAGAGCCCCCAAAAGTTGCTAAGATGTTGCTATATATAAAAAGTTGGTATATATAAAGCTTGATTTCAAGTTTCAACATGATTTACGAATTTATTGTAATATCAAAGTCTCCCTGAAATTGCCGTTTTCTATTTGTTTATAATTTCCCCCAATCAGAATTAAGATACAACTAAAGTAAATTTAATTCTCTTTGTCAACTTACTTAGCTTCTATTTATTAAAAAATATTAAATATATAAAACTTTACATATAAATATTTCTGTATTAAAATTATTTCCTTTATCCTTTATATATATATATATATATATATATATATATAATTTTATTTTTTCTCTCTAGGAGACATGCCTGGAACTTCTTCCGCCACGGCTACTCAATCCATAAAGGTCGCGTTTTCCAAATCCATTCCATACGCTCATAATGACCGAAAGAAGATTGATCTTGACCGGAAGGTGGCAGAGATGATCTGCATCGACCGTCATCCCTTCGCACGTGTCGAACGGGTAGGATTTAGGCGACTACTACAGGCTGCCGATCCGAAGTACACGATTCCGTCTGAGAAGTTTTTCAGGACGAACCTTATTCCAGACATGGCAGGCAAAGTGAAGGGCAAGATCGAGGAAATGATGTCACAAATGAAGGAAGAGAAGAGGAAATTCTCCTTCACCACGGACATAAGGAGCAGTCGAGCAAGTGACTCACATATAAGCTTGACCTGTCACTTCGTCGGCCCAAACTTCGTGCGCAAAAACATCATGTTGAATGTCTCTCTCTTCAACGAGGATCATACAGCAGAAAAAATTTCCGCCAAAGTTCAAGAAATGATTCAAAGTTGGGGATTGTCCGAAGAAGACACTTTTATGATCATGAGAGATAATGCAGCTAACATGCGAGACGCTTTCAAACAAACAGGAATGGATAGTTTCGGTTGTTTGGCTCATACACTCCAACTGGTGATAAAGGATGGCTGCTTGAACCTCCCGAGTGTGGCTAATCTTTTGACAACGGCTCGGAAAATCGTCGGTCATTTTCGCCACTTTCCGCAAGCGACGCAGCGCCTACATTAAGTTCAAAGAAGACTTAACTTGCCTCAACTGAAGCTGATTCAAGATGTGCCAACCAGATGGAATTACACGCTGGAAATGTTGCAGCGACTCCTTTCCCAAAAGCAAGCTATCATTGAATATGACGTCGAATGGTCCCTGGAAAATATGTTGACTTCAACACAATGGAAGCTTATGGTCAAGCTTATTGACGTGCTTGCTCTCTTCAAAACTGCAACGCTCAAAATCAGTGAGGAAAACTCGCTTTTATCAGAGGTTTTACCAACAGTCAAATCTCTGTCAAAAGGAATCTGTGCAGCGTGCTCAGTGAATGATGCTGGTGTCAAGATTCTGAAGGGCCAGCTGGGCGATTCTCTCGAACAGAGATTTCGAGAGCATAATTCAAATGAGAAACTGCTGCTAGCCACAGCAGTTGATCCCCGATTCAAAGGAGCTGGGCTGATAGACGACGACATGCGAGAAAAGGCCAAGGAATTGTTGAGACACGAGATACGTAGTCACATGGAGGGGCCCCAACGAAAGCGTATTGGAGGTCCAATTGCCGTGAAACGCCGCCGAAGTGGTCCGATTTCTCCGCCCAAGAAAATTGCTCTTTGGGAAAACATTTCCGATTCAGAAGGTAGCGATCTCGACGATCACGTTCGTCCTATTCTAGTTGAAGAACCCCAAACGAGGGATACGGACACGAGGTTCACTGTCCCAGACGCACGAGTGGAAGCAGCCATGAACGCCTATTGGTCCCAACCGCGGATCGCTGGGGATAGGGATCCATTCATTTTCTGGCGAGAACATTCTGCTGATTTCCCGGAGATTGCCAAAGTTACTGAGAAGTGTATGAGCTGCCCCTCTGGATCAGTTGACTCTGAACGGCTTTTCTCAACGACTGGAGATGTTATCAATGCAAAACGAGCCAACATCACTCCAATCAATGCTGAGGAACAAATCATCCTCTCCAAAAATCTGAAGTTCTTCAATTTTGATTATTGAGTGAACTGTTATATTGAATTACACTTTTTGAATGACAATTTTTGAATTACATATTGTTTCCATTACATGACTTTTATTTTGTGAATTCCATTTCTTCAAATATATGTTTTGAATTACAGTACATGTGTCGAATTACATTCTTTAAATCATATTTTGATATTTTGGACAGATATCGGTATCGGTATCGGCCGATACTTTGTTCTAACTATCGGTATCGGTGCCGATACTTTGGGAATACTATCGGTCGGCCCCTATATATAGTTCGTACAAAAATTCTGATAGAATTTTAGTGTATATAATTTTTTCGTTATCTGACTGATACCATGACTTGGGAGCCATGACTTGGGAGGGCCACATAAATTGAAAATTACAGAAGTAATCGAGGGATATATATACTTCATAACTGTATTCCATTCAACAAAAGAAAAATTTAATATTTTTTACCGAGTAAAATGACTTCCCATAAAGTAATGTCTTTAAATTAAAGCATAAAGATCAAAGCTGACACATTACACTGTATCAAACATAAGGTCTAAAAGTTATCGTGCCTGCGACCGAGACAGCGCAGCTGCGAGTCTTCATGAAAATAATGTGCTAACATATCGGGGACTGAATGAATAATGATGATTCGCAAATGCGTCAGCCATCATCAAGAGATTGGAAGAAATATATCCTATAAAGTCAATCATGTTAGTTTCAAATTTTTGTATTTAGCCATTAAAAACAATGAAAATTCCAGCACTTAATAGAGCTTGTTACATTACTCTCATGCTTGAACGCTTAAAAATGACTAAATAAAATAAAATGCTTATACTGTACAATGTACATTTCATGCAGCTCTTTACTTCAGTTTATTAGCCCCGAGTGATATCGATATTTCTGTACTTACTCAACAGATGTCATGACCGTTTGTTTCATAGTGAAAAAAAATTTATTTTGTATTGCGAAAAGTTAGAAAAAATAAAGTGTACCTCTAAACACACACACACACACACACACACACACACACACACACACACACACAAAATATATATATATATATAAAACGAAATGACAATTTGTAGGCAGTCTCAACGAGTTTATGAAATCCGATTCACACTATCATCAAAGTGCGTGAACGTATCTGAACAAACTGCCAAACTGTTGGATTTAAAAGAGGCGGCCCCATTGCTTGATCCCTCAAGGTCACCTCACCTATCTCCGTTAGATTTCTTTCTCTGGGGCTTCGTGAGAGACATTTTTTCTATGAGAAAACTGATACAGTGGACGACGATTATGTAAAAGGGTCGGTTCTCGCTCAAAAATGTACTAATCCGACTGTTTGCTGTATCCGTAGGTGCTTTATTAACGCAATATTTCGTCCAGAAAAGGAAAGGAATATGGATGTACATTTGAAAAACTTTTATACAGGGTGTACATAAAGTCAGGATCTATTTTTGTGAAGCACTTGGAAATTATATGGAATTCAATCATAAACTGATAAAGTGGTAACATTTATTAAATAATTAAGAGTAGGATTCGACGTGACGCCCATCAGTATCCCTGCACAGCTCAAATCGTTCCGCAGCATTTCTAAACACATTCTGGAGCATTTGCGGGGTTATGTTATCTGCAGCAGTTCGTATACGTGTACGTAAGTTCTCAGGACTCGTAATCTTCGTCTGATAGACGTGCGATTTGATAAAGCCCCATGCAAAGAAATCTAAAGGGGTTAAATCTGGTGATCTCGCTGGCCAAGGTCTGTTGCTTCCGCGTCCGATCCAGCGATTTGGAAAATGTCCATTTAGATTTTGTTAAACCCATCCAGACATTAACTTTAGGTGAGTCTCTTTCCCAATTTTGGACGAAATCATTCGGTCTTTCATCTGCCCAAATTTGACAGTTATGGCGATTTACTTTTCCACACGTATGGAAAGTGGCTTCATTACTAAAGAGAATGTTGTCCATTAAATTATCACTCCAGATTTGTTCTACGAGATCAGCACACACAGCACTTCGTCGAGGGAAATCTTCCTCATGTAAATCATGTAAAACCTGCAAATGATAGCTTTTCTTCTGCAAATTAACTTTCAGAATTTTGTGCACAGATGACGTCGGGAGGCCGAGTCTGTGTGATGCAGCACGAACGGACGTACGTGGCTCCTCAGTGATAATTCCGCGTACTGCATTCACGGTAAGATCTGACATACACGGTCGTCCTGATCTTGCTTCATCATTTACAGATCCCGTTCGTATAAATTTGTTCACCAATTTTCGTATTGTCTTGTCTATTGGCCCCGGCTTATGAAATCTCCTTCTAAACTTCTCTCTGATGTCATTGTATTTCTTTCCCTCGATTCGCCAAATTACTATTGCCACACGCTCTTCTGCATTCATTCTAAGGGCTTCTGAAAAGAAAAATAGAAAAAAATAATTATTTCACAGAAATAGATCCTGACTTTATGTACACCCTGTATAATAAAATCAACATACATTATAAATGAAAATACATGACAAAGTTATATGTACATATTTACTGATTATGAATTACAGTAAACACTTTAATTCCTAAGATTTTTATTAAAGAAATCTTTAATTATTGTTTGCTTGCAGTTGGGTTCAAGTTTCCGGTCAATAAATGATTGTGTCACGCGTAGAATGGTTGCGTTCAACTTTTGCACGCTTCAAGTAAGTCTACTATATCCGTGTGTTTACAATAACCGTGAGATTTTGCCTATGTCTGGCAAACGTTAACCGAGCTTTGTTTACTATACCTGTTGGTTTACTATAAGTGTGTTTACTATAACCGTCGTCCACTACTGTAACAGTTTTACGTGACGGAATGATTGCTGTAGTTAACACCGTCACTCCGGACATGCTGACAAACACTTAACGAAAGGTAGAGTATCGACTGGACGCGTCGAACTCAGGATGTTTCGAAGGAGGTTAAATAACTCCATCAAACAAACTATGGGCATATAATAACTTGAGGGATATGTAATCTTCATATGTTGCAAATTTTTCATATATATACACAGTATATATGTATATATACTCATTTATAGGCCTACTTATAGCTGGTAGTTGATTGGATGCAGAGGTAATATTAATGTAGTTAATTAATTCATAAAGGGATCACCAGATACTTTGGTAGGAAGTTATGCGTCACGCGTTTTTTTTTTTGAGAGTGGGTGGGCTTTATTTAAATAAGAGAATCAGGAATTAGGAATTTAGTTGCTTAAATTAGAATGTGCAAAACCAATGACTGAAATGCGAAAATTAATTGGTAATATAATAATCAATGTTAATATCACAATAAACAAACCTTGATTCACAATAAAAATCAAGAATTACGGACACAGAAATACTCGATAATCACTCGATAATTCACTGGGCAACAAAAAAAAATTTTTTTCGTGTCCCAAGAATGAAAATACCTTATTCTTATAGTATTTTCTGTGCTGAATCCAAATAAGTTGGTAAAATTTCTCTATCAGGTCTGGTTTTTGTGTGACATGCAATCTAATTTTTAAAAACCCATATAGTTACATACTTATTAAAATATGATCGAAAAGACATACCTGTAGTTTAAAAAGTAGCTTGTTTTGATTTTCTGCTGTGCTTTGCCTCAGGCATGTCTCTCTTAAGAGTCCAGCAATAGTCAGCCAGCATACTGGGGCTCCATTTGCCTTGGTAACGGTTTTCCATGGCAGAAATATCCTGATGAAAACGCTCACCATGTTCGTCGCTTACCGCACCCAGGTTTTCCGGAAAAAAGTCCAAGTGAGAGTCCAAGAAATGAACCTTTAATGACATATTGCACCCCATTGCTTGGTAAGACTTAAGAAGATCTCCTACTATTTCAGGATAGTTTTCGGCCTTGTGATTTCCCAAAAAATTTGTGCAGACACTTTTGAAACTCTGCCACGTAGCTTTCTCAACTTCATTCAACTCTCCTTCAAATCTCTCATCTCTTAACAATTCTCTGATCTGAGGGCCTACAAAAATGCCTTCTTTAATCTTGGCATCACTGATCCGGGGAAACTTATTTCTCAAGTATGTGAATCCTGTTTGCGCTTTATCCATCGCTTTAACAAAGTTTTTCATAAGTCCAAGCTTGATATGCAAAGGAGGAAGGTACACTTTCTCAGGGTCAACAAGTGAACTATTCACAACATTTTTCTTGCCTGGAACAAGTGAGGTGCGTTTTGGCCAATCCTTCTTAACGTAGTGGTTTTGCTTGTCCCTACTGTCCCACTCACATAAAAAACAACAGTACTTGGTGTAACCTAGCTGCAACCCTAGCAAAAGTGCAATGACCTTCAGATCTCCACAGATATTCCACTTATATTTCTGATACTGAAACTTTTCTAAAAGCAACTTCATGTTGTCGTATGACTCTTTCATGTTTGCAGCATGTGCAATAGGTACAGAAGGAAATTTATTTCCGTTGTGAAGAAGGACTGCTTTCAAGCTGACTTCTGAGGAGTCAATGAACAATCGCCACTCATCCACGTTATGTTCATGACCAAGAGCCCCCATGACTGAATTAACATCTTTACAAAACACAAGTCCATCTTCATGGGAGAACCATTCTTTGAATTCATCATGGCGGCTGCGGAAAAAACAAACTTTAGTGTCACGTTGCAGTAGATTCCAACCCTTTAATCTTGAACCTAAAAGTTCAGCCTGCTTCTTAGATAATTTCAAATCACGAACTAGGTCATTTAGATCTCCTTGTGACAGTAAATGTGGTTCATTGGAGGAACAGGTAGCCTGGAATGTTGGATCAGAAATGTCTTCATCTTTTTCCTCGTGATATGCTACAGCTACGTTTGATTCCTCATCACTTAAACTTACATGTTCAGGAGGATTTGGTACTGGAAGTTGAGCACTGTGGGGAACTGGTCTCATTGCAGACGGTAGATTAGGGTATTTCATAAGATTCTTTGTTTTTGAAGTGATCCCCTTTGTATTTACCAGGCAGAAATAGCAGTCTGTTGTGTGATCTTTGGGTTCCCTCTAAATCATTGGAATAGCAAATGGCATGTGACGTGAACCGTTTAGCCATCCTGTAAGTAGTCTTACACATGTCACACAACAAATGTGAGGGGCTCAACTCTTGTCCTGATCGCCTACTTTACATCCGAAATAAAGTTCATAGCATTTTTTTACTAATGGTGTAAAGTTACGTTTCTGGGATTTTAAAGTTAGATCACCACATACATAACAAAAGGAATTAGGATGATTCAGACAGTTCCGCGGCATTACAAAACATCTATATGAATACAACACTGGTGTAAAATTAACAAGAAGCAACAGACACTAGCTGTTAACACTGTGACATTTACAAGCAGACTGACTTGGAGCTGCTCTACACACAGAAACTAGGCTCATGTCTGAACAGGTACAAACATGTTTCAACCTGCACAGTCTGCTGCTCCGACCAAATTTATCCTGCCAGCATTATCAGAACTTTCTCCCCAAAGGAATAAATTGTACTAATTTTACAGAAAAATTAATACAACATATATATTAATATTAATATATTTTATTATAGTTATATTAATTAATATATTATATTATTATATTTATTATTTTTATAATGTTTTATATTATAATATTGTTATATACTTAATTATATATAATATGTTATTATTTTTTTATCCGGTGATCATGCTAAATGAGGAAAAAATGAACATAGCGTCACAAGTAAACTAAGCCTGATAGAAAAAATCTGATTTCATATTTAGATTCAGCATGAAAAAGTACACTTAGAACACCCATCAAAACCCTTGTGACAAAATTGTTGTTGACCAGTGTAATCACTACGAGCCTATAGAGAGACCGTACAGTCAAACGAGATTTCTAATCGGCCATTGGAACGAGAGTTGAAGGCGAGAGATGATGCTTGCAGAAGGACTGAGAAGTTACTTCTTGTATACTTTTTCGATGAAAACTTCTTGAATCGTAACTTTTGGTCTGTCGGAAGGAGGGCATTTCCAGCAGCAGATCAAAGCGACATTTGTATGAAAACAAAATGACTGTAGGCCCATATATTTGGCACCTTTCATTGCCGCCTTTATGGACGCTTTCCTGATGTCGCTTGTTTTCCGAAACATGGTCACTTGCGATAAACGTGAAACTTAAGATCTTTATTGGAATTCAGACCTCTGCAAAACAAACGTAAAACGTAAGCAGTGAAATGAATATGGATCACACTATTCACGAGATAACTGATGACATTTTGGCTTCCAATGGTTTGATGACCCATGTATAAAAACCTAGTTGGCGCGTAACCCTCTATATGCTTGGCAATGATGCTAGGAGTTGCTCGTACTTTGAATGGGTACTCCATTTATACAATGTATGAACAAGAATATATATATATATAAATATATATATCGTAAAGAACGACGCTTGTATAGGAGAACATTCCGCGCAAGATGAGAAGAGAGAACGAACAAATGAAAAAATGAGGTAACCACCCGGGAATCGAACCCGGGATCTTCCGATTGCCGGTCAGATATGATAACCACTACACAATGGTCCTCACTCAATCAGAAGTCGTAATTCCTCTACATACGCGCAGAAACCAATGCCCCGAGGGGGGCACCTCCCGCATGCCGTATCTATATATACATTTCAACTGCAAAGAACACGCAGTATAAATAACGTAAAGAACGACGCTTGTATAGGAGAACATTTCGCGCAAGATGAGAAGAGAGAACGAACAAATGAAAAAATGAGGTAACCACCCGGGAATCGAACCCGGGATCTTCCGATTGCCAACAATCGGAAGATCCCGGGTTCGATTCCCGGGTGGTTACCTCATTTTTCATTTGTTCGTTCTCTCTTCTCATCTCATCTTGCGCGGGATGTTCTCCTATACAAGCGTCGTTCTTTACGTTATTTATACTGCGTGTTCTTTGCAGTTGAAATGTATATATATATATATATATATATATATATATATATATATATATATATAGATGACATTTAAGCAAAGTTTCTTCGCTCGTGTAAAGCGAAGGAACCCGATACTCCACAATGTATACACACACACGCACGCACAAACACACACACACACATATATACTATATATATATATATATATATATATATATGTATATATACATATACACACACACATATATATATATATATATATATATATATATATATATATATATATATATATATCGTAAAGAACGACGCTTGTATAGGAGAATATTCCGCGCAAGATGAGAGAGAGAGAACGAAACAAATGAAAAAATTCGTTCTCTCTCTCTCATTTTGCGCGGAATATTCTCCTATAGAAGCGTCGTTCTTTACGTTAATTATACTGCGTGTTTGCAGTTAAAATGTATATATATATATATATATATATATTAGTGTGTGTGTGTGTGTGTGTGTGTGCGTGTGTGTGTATACATTGTGGAGTATCGGGTTCCTTCGCTTTACACGAGCGAAGAAACTTTGCTTAAAATGTCATCTATAAAATATGAGTAAGTAAGGATAAAAAGGCATTAAAAGGTTGATTCTGCTTTCAACAGAGCCTCTCATCTTTGCAGTTTATTGGTTTTTCAAACTTTATATTTTAAAAGAATTGAAAATATCGGATCTCTTTTTAGATATCAGCAAACACCAATTGCGTCATTTTGTCTCGTCAGAAAGCTAATTTTCGAATACATAAATATATAAAAGACGAAAAATTGCTTAATATTAAACATAAATTAAAAGTTACTTGTAATGGTATATATATATATATAATATATATATAATATATATATATATATATATATATAAATTCAGTGGTCGAAGTGGGAAACCAGAAGTTGGGGTACGCTCTCGCATAAAATGGTAATAGCGTTTTCCATTGTTTGGAATTCTTAATGAAGATGCATGACTCTTGTAACGTGTACATCGTATCGTGCAAAGGTATTACTAATTACATTCCTTTAAACAATATGAAAACGACGCATTGAAACAGTTGTCAATAATCGGCTATTTAACGTTTTTAGTTATTGCTTCAATAGCATGTGCGCAAAAATGCCGAGTGCAATTGCAATGCAACATTGCATCTTGCAACATTGCAAAATTACATGCATCATGGTAAGAATGTTTTACTCCAAATTGTAAGCATATTTGTGATCTCCAAGGGGTAACCTAACCTCGCTGCTCAGACCAACAAGAGTATATGTAAGTGGGTGTGTATGCATGTATAGAAAAGTTTATTTTATATATATATGAATTGTGTATATATATATTAGGACGGAGTGAAACACAGCTTTTTATTTCAAATTTATTTGCTTCACTTGTTTTTTGGTGTATTAGAACATAAAAATGATGTATTCAGTCATTTAATGTTTGTAACTCAAACCATCTCTCGCATTTTTGCATAAAAGCAAAGTGGCCATCAGCCGGTTGTCCATAAATAAAAGTATGCTAATAACATAAAAACTAAGTGTTGTATCAAAAAAAAATTGAAGAAAAACGCTTTATAATGCAAAACTATACTTAAAAAACACCATTGTGCATACATTGTATTGAAATAAAATTGTATCTGGTCTCACTTGGTTGGATGCCGTAAATCAATTACATTTGAATGCGATATAAAACCCGCTCATCTCAAATATTATTATTTTTTCAGGAGAGGCATCAGATCCTTTTTGGTTTCAAGTGAGGGAAGCAGAGAGCGACTTTTTATTCTTGACCTAATAAATCCGTCTCTTGATTCTTGTGATATTACTGATGCTGATGTATCTGAAACCAACTTCACGGCTCGTTCGACGTTCTGTGTGTGAATTGGGTATTGCTGAACTTTGAAACATTTTGTTTCGTACTCAAGCAATTCTTCATCACACAATTTAGAAGTGAGAGGTGGTTCACTGATATCAATCCTATCCCAGAAGATGATGTCTGTCCACTGTGATGCTCTGAAGTTCAATTCTGATACTCTAAATTTTCTGATTTTCCTTGTATTGGCTTCCTTACACTTTTTTGTCTGTATTATTCGATCGATTGCAACTTTACGCAGCTTTTGCTCACTATCTGACAGCATTGACAGAAAAATATTTTCTGAGTGAACAAAATAGGCATTCCGTGATATATAAGGTTGGGCAACTTTTTGTATATCTTGGGGTAACAGGTTGAAACTTTTTATCGCATGTTTATGTTTGGGTCCATCAGGCAGATACGGTTTAAATTTTATATTGAACCAGTTAGGAACATATTTTGTTACTATGAACAGGACAAGGCTACGTAACTCTCTGGAGGAATTCTTTTAGGAGACATAATAACAACATAGTCTGTTAACTAGAGTTAACCATCTAGAGTTGTTAAGTGAGTTTTTCTAGGCTTCCGTCAATATATCCTTCTCTTATGGCCCCAATTATTCTGAACATGTATTGTTGATCATTACTTAAATCTTCTATGAGCTCATCTGTGAGAACTGGGATGCTATCGGCCCCCTCTGTAATTGTGGAGAACTTTACCACAGGCATCCCATGGCAAGTCTTAAGAGCATTACCAATTGATCCACTGAATGATCTTGGCCAAGTTGTTTTCTCGTCATATCGCTGAAACAGTAGGGTGTGTCAATTTTAAAGAGCAAAGTGAAATCTTTAGATTTTCAAAGACTGCTAGTGACCAAATGATGCATTTTTATGTGCTAAATCGAAATATGGCTTAAAAATCCAGATTTAACCACTCCGAGCTACTTATATTTGAAGTTGAAATTTACGAAAAATCAGCAATTTTTGCAAGTATTTTTTTATTGTATATAACTACATTTTACCTATATTACATACAATTAAAGACATTTTGATTGTATTTCAATATTAAAACTTAGAAATATAGATAGGTTTCTTGAACTTTGCCAAGGATGCCATGTCTGCCTTGCTCTTGTTCCTGGACATGAGCTCCCTACTGGCCACCTGACCACTGATGTACGCCTCCCTCCTCTCTTGTGAGTAAACAGGTTGTGCTGCTTCAGTTGTCATCCTTACACACCTTTCTACTGACTGCGTGTGTGAGGGCCCTGCAGGAACTTCCATTGGTCTATCCAGAAACTCTTTGATTGCAGCAGTGGTGAGGGAGCAGGTCAGAGGAGGTTCAGTCACGCCAGAGTTCCAGTCAGTAAGCTCCGAGAGTTTGGTGGCATCTGGGTTGATGTCAGGAGTCTTCCTGGGTCTGACACTGCAGTCTCCTACCTGTGTGTCCTCATCTCCTTCACCTCTGATTTCCAGTATCCTCTTCACTGCCTCCCTACTCTCCTCCTCCACCTCACTGCACAGCATGGCCTGGAGCACAGCCTCAGAGTGTGCATACCAGGCTGATCTCTTCACTGTAGGCATCACTATTCCTATCACCTCCTTCTTCTGACTTCTGAGCAGCTGCAGCTGGTGCAGTACATGCCTGGGACCCTCCACCCAGCTGTGATTTAACTTGATGTTGAACCAGTTTGGCATGTAGACTCCCACTATGAATTCCACAATTATCCTGAGGTTCTTCAGGTTCTTACCCTTCAGCCCATGTTTGGAAATCTACAATCTGCAGAACCTCAGAGCCGTGGTGAGCCACCTACTGTGACAGACTGGCCCAATCTCCAGGAGAGCTAGACTCTGAGGTATCTCCAGTGGCGGTTCCTCATATGGGCAATATGGGCAGCCGCACAGGGCGGCATTTGTGGAGGGGCGGCATGAGCGCCTGCAAAAAAAATAAAAATAAAAATAAGAATAAATAAATAAAGAAATAAATAAAAATAGTTTATTTATGGCAGTTGTGCAATTTAATTTGTATTTTTCCTGTTCATAGTATCATAATTACATTCTCTTAAGTGAGTTATTCTATTTACGTGATGAAGGATTTGTAAAATTCAGAAATTTGAGTCTTTGTTTTGGTTCTGAAGTTCCAACAATTAGTCCAATAAAAAGTTATTTTGTGAAAGAGTTATGTCTGTCCTTTATTTTGGGGGGATTCGAATGTGTGTGTGTTGGCGAACAGGGGGGGGGGGCGCTGAAGGTGAGGTTCGCCCAGGGCGTCATGTAAGCTAGGACCGCCACTGGGTATCTCTCCTGATCTGATGGAAGTGATGATTCTGTAGCCATATGATTGGTCTGTGCTGAGGTCCTTGACTACCTCTTGACTGAGATGGGGTAGAGGAGGACCAATAGTGATCCTCGTGAAGTTTGGGTTGATCTCTAGCTCAGTGGCAGTGTCTAACATCTTCCCTAGGGGCCCAGACCACTTGTTGTTGCTCAATGTCTTGCCATCCAGTGCAGTCACGAGGTGTCTGAGACTCAGCTCCCCAGTGTCACAGACAATCCACAACAACTTCCTGCTAAGCTTGGCCTCCACATAATGCATTTCTCTTCCCTCCCAGCCAGTGTTCACATTAGTACTGTCACCTCCTATGGCGAAAAGGGTATGGTCTGCTCCTCTCTCTCTTAGCCAGTTCACCAGATGATCAGCAATGACCTCAGCATGACTTCTCTCCTCTGCAGCTTCCTGTGGTACAAAATGCCACAAATATTTCCCACCTGGTTCATTGCACACTGTGTAGTGTTCTTCCTTAATGAGGCCAGGAAACTGCCCGTCACTGCCCTCAGCTTCCATCATCACCTTGGTGTCATCTCTTTTCCCATCAAAGAAGATACAGGTGATGCCATTTTCCCTAATCTCTTCATCAAACTTCTTGACCAGCCCCTTAGTCAGTCTCTCCTGAGCCCTCCTCACCTTGTTGTGGTCAATCACCAGTGCTGTGTCAAACTCTGTGATAAGACCAGCATCAATCCAGGCAGAAGTGGCAATCTCTGCAGTCTCTCTCAGCCCAGTGTGATGTCTCAAGCTAGCCAGAGCTATGTTGGTGATATCTTCAGTGTTGTATTTCTTCTTCTTAGCCAGAGGCAAGGAAGAAGTTGTCGCAGCCTCTGGTAGGAAGTCTTCGTCCTCCTCTCTCCTCCCTGCCTCCTCCAATATATCTCGAGACTCCTCCAACTCCATCTCCAGCAGTGACTCCTCCCTCAACTCCTCTTCTTTCTTGTCTAACTCCTCTACCTTTGTCCTCCTCTTCTCCTCGGCCTTCCTTCTCTGCTCCTGTCTCTGCAGCACTGCTTCCTGTCTTCTGGTCTCAGGGTGATCAGCTAGACCCATCTGGTGTGCCCCAATACTGCTCACCTTTTCTCTCTGACCTTTAATGAAGGCAAGGTCCTGCACTGGTATCTTCTGCTCGCTCCTGCAGCTGCAGTCAATGTGAACCTCACTGTTGCAGACAGGGTTGCACCCAAGCTCACTGCAGCTCCTGATCACACAGTGACAGGTCAGGATGTCCACCAATTTGTCCAGTTTCATCATGAACCTATCTTTGACCTTTAGCTTCACATTGCTAATGGACACCTTCACTGCCTCATCCCACAGTGCCTTTACTTTAGCCCTGATCCTGACGTCAGTGTTGATTACTGGTCCTGTGAATATAGCGTTGGCCTTTCTCCACTGAGCCAGTATCCCTGGAACAATGCCGTTGTTAATCAGGTCATTAACTGGGTAATTCTTCCTGTCTTCCTCACTCATCTCTCTCCTCAACAAACCATACCTCAGCAGATCTCTGGCTGTGGGCAGCTCAGCAGGGGGAAGTTCCCTCCCAGTCCCACCAAATGACTTAGGTGACAACTTGATTTGCTTCGGGTTCTGATTTCTTTCTGACTCATCCTGTGGAGCTGTGAACAAAAGAAATGGCATTGAAATTTGGATAGGCCTACTGATTACACTGGTCAACAAAGATTTTTCATCAGAGTAAAATTTGTGGTGGCAGGATAGCATTTTTCACGCTGATTCCAAAACTGCATTCAGATTATTTCTAGCTCGTATAGTTTTCAAGATGAAGGCATATATATAACTACACAGATTTAACCATTTTAAATAGGCAAAATACTAATATTTCAACATTTGATTGTGTTTATTTTATTGTGTTTTTTTAGTTTATTCATCTTATTTATTTCAATTATCTTAATTATACATCTTATGTATTTCAGGTGTGAGCTTTTACGTCTAGCAGCATTGTGATTCAGGCAACAACGCCGTGCTTTGTGTGTCAAAAGATCAGTCCAGTCCAAGAACTTGTTGTGTCAAGTTGGTGTACATTTTTTTTTAATTTATAGTTTGCTCAGGTCAGTCAACATGCCTCGACAATGTAAGAATGACCCCGACAAGTTCTGTTTCGTATGCGGCCAGTTGACAACTAAAACACAGCGACGAAGTATTACAACCGACATTAAGAAAATATACAAGCTATACTTTGGTTGCCATCTAGGTGACCAAGATAAACCATGGGCGCCACATCAAATCTGTTCTGGCTGTTTAAATGGATTACGTGATTGGCTTAACAAAAGAAAGCTTCAATGCCATTTGCCATACCCATGATATGGAGGGAGCCGAGAGATCATCATGAAGATTGTTATTTTTGTAGTGTGAACTTAATGGGGTTTTCTGCCAAGAACAAACACCAGATTGTATATCCAAACTTGGATTCAGCTCGTAGACCAGTAAAACATGATGAAACATTGCCCATTCCAATTCCCCCAAGTGATAGGCTAGATTCTATCATAGATGACATGGAAAGTGATGAAGGTGCAACTGGCGTTTCCGGACCATCTACAGAACCAGAGTACACTTTTGAAGGTAGACATTTAGAGCCTAAAAAGTTAACCCAAGGACAGTTGAATGATCTTGTTAGAGACTTATCGCTGTCTAAAGAGAAATCAGAGCTTCTCGCTTCAAGACTAAAGGAGAACAATTTACTTGAGAACAATGTTCGTATTAGTTACTACCGAAAGCGGAATTTTGAATTAACAGCATTCTTTTCAGTAGACGGTCCTCTCTGTTATTGCCATGACATCAATGGACTATTTACAGCCATATCTCAGACGTATGTGGCATCTGAGTGGCGCCTCTTTATTGATTCGTCGCAGAGAAGCCTGAAAGCAGTTCTTTTGCATAATGGTAATATAATGCCATCCATCCCCATTGCCCATTCCGTCCATCTAAAAGAGACATATGACAATATGGATATACTACTTAAGGCAATCAAATACGACAGTCATCAATGGAATGTTTGTGGAGATCTAAAAGTTATAGGAATGCTTATGGGTATGCAGTCAGGATTCACAAAATTTTGTTGTTTCCTTTGCCTGTGGGACAGTCGCGCCACTATAGAACATTACACCAAAAGTGACTGGCCACTTAGGTATACATATGTCCCAGGGATAAGCAATGTCCAGTCTGTCCCTTTAGTGGATCCCCAAAAGATCTATCTGCCACCTCTTCACATTAAACTTGGTTTAATGAAGAATTTTGTTAAAGCAATGGGTAAAGTCAATTCTGAAGGGTTCCAATACCTTTCAAGGAAATTTCCGAAGGTTACTGCAGCAAAATTGAAGGAAGGAATTTTTGTTGGGCCACAAATAAGGGAGGTTTTGAATGACACTGAATTTGAAAAAGTCCTAAGTCCGCTGGAATTGAAGGCTTGGCTGGCGTTCAAATGGATATGTGAAAACTTTCTTGGAAGCAACAAGTCACCTGCGTATAAGGATGGAGTCAAGAACCTCCTTGATGCCTTCAAAGAAATGGAGTGTCGAATGTCGTTAAAAATTCACTTCCTGCATTCCCACTTAGATTTCTTTCCTGAAAACCTTGGTGCAGTGAGTGACGAGCAAGGAGAGCGCTTCCATCAAGATATTCAGATGATGGAGAAGCGCTACCAAGGATATTGGAATGAAAGCATGATGGCGGACCATTGTTGGATGCTGTATCGTGACAATCCAGGCCAAATTTACAAAAGGAAATCACACTCACAGCGCTTTTAATAAAATAATGTATATATTCTTTATTTATAAGTACATTGAATAAGGTATATGATGTATTTGTTGTTTAGCATTCCTAAGTGTGATCAATACATCCATAAATTTTCTTATAGCAATATCAAAAACTTAAAAATATCAAAACCAGTGTATCTATATAACTATACGTGCTAGAAACAAAATAAAACCAGATTCAGAATCAGCGCGAAAAATGCATTAAGAAAAGTGTGATCATGTTTGTGATGAGAAAAAAATGTTTCATTTTGTTGGCCAGTGTTATGATTACATAAAATTAAGTTAATTGAAATTCTTAATATCTTCCTATAAACTCAGATAAAAGGTTGTGTTGTTGTAGGTACAAGACTTAATTATTCAAAGTAATGACGATTTCATATATCTATCATATCAAAATATACAGAAAGTTTGGTTCACACATAACATTTCGAATAATTTGAATTACGCAATATTTACATTACGAAGTAATCAAAATTGTTAAAAAGGAGGGAAAATACATGCATTCACAATCAGAACTCCAGCATTTGTGACTATGTGAAACTTAGAAATCATACTGCACACCAAAAATAACCAAAGTTGACCACACATATCAATGGCACATTGATATACGATGCTACAGTCATATTTAGGTTATATTTCAAACCTTTATGGTCAAATATAAGTAGGTAAATGGCTTTTTTTAAACAACACTAAAGATATTTCTAAGTTTGCTAGATAATATGACATCGTTTGAGCATTAGTAGTTTTTGAATTGTTGACTTTACTAAAATTGACAAACCCTACTGAAAGAGATGCCTTAAGGAAAGTTCATTTGTATGTAACATACAAATGCTCCATTGCAATGGTCGGTTCAGCTTATGCTCGATGAAATGGATTATGCCACCTTTAGACCCAGTGTTGACATTCGTACTGTCGGACCCTATCACCTCGAGATTCTGGTCTAGTGTCACTTCATTCAAGTAAGCGAACAACGATTCAGATACATCACTTGCTTCTCCAGATTTAGGGTTCAAATGGTTAAGGTATTCTCCACCAGGCTCACTCAATAGTACATAATGTTCTTCAACAATTATATCCTGGTACCATTTACCATCTTTATTTGTCTTTACCAACGTCTTGTCTTTTCTCCCATCAAAATATAAAGCTTTAACATCACCATAATTTTGTGCAGCTTCAACTTTTAATGATTTTCTCAATTTCTGTCTCTCTCTCTTCTCACCTTACTTCGATCAATAAAAAAGTCACTGTCTTTTTCGGTAATGATACCCAAATCCACCAAGGTAGCTGAAGCAATGGCTGATGCAGCCCTTTCTGAAACACTAAATCTGTCGGCTTCCATGGCGAGATTGGGTAAAGGGGCTCTCATTTGAATGTTGGAGCATTCATATTCAGACTCAGTTGTTGAACTTTCTTCGGTACTAGAGAGATTAGTATTAGTATCAGGTGAAAGTACATCATCAGTGACTACCTTTTCGAATTCTTCATGCATGATTATTTTTCTTCGCTTACTTCCTTGTTGCTCCTTCAACTTTCTTGCATTTCTCTTTGCTGTAGATCTTGAAAGGGTAACATCCACACCTCCAATCACCATATTTCGCATAGTCCTCTGATCCTCAAGGAATTCCAGTTCTTCTTTGGGTATTCTTGATTCTTTTCGACAAACATAAATATGTTTTACTTTCCATCCGCTTTTTCGGCAGCCAAAATCTTGGTGCGAAACGAAGTTGTATTTACAGGCACAAATGTCAAAGCGTTCTACTGATGATTTTTTTAAAAATTCAATATGCTTCGCACTGCTTTTGGATCGATTGAGTTGCGTAACCATGTCAGTAAAGCGTTTCAGCTTGATAATTATGGATTGTTTACTCATTAAAGGTATTGATGAACGTTTCCACACTTTTTACCAATGCTTCTGCTATCGTTTCAAGAATATCATTATTTATCAGTTTTGCAGATGAGCCTTCCTTCAGTAGAAGAAAATATCTCTCAACCTGCATATTAGCGGGTAAAACATTACGTGGCAATTTACTTGGAATTCTGAATGGAAAATGTTGCTTCACCTACTGTCTAGTTAGTAGGGATTTTGCCATATTTAGATCTGAGGTTAAATTTCTACAGAAATATCACATTATGAAAATGTGAAAAAATACAAAACACGGAATTAGTTAAAACAAATTTTATATAAGCTCTAAAACTAAAATGTAGACATATTTTACTCAATAGTCTTTGTAGCCACCCATGCTACAATATGCAACATGCGGCTCCTACCCCCATCCCTTATCAGCCATATGCAAGATGTCATTGACCTCGATTGAGACTGATGTTTAGATAAGCGTCTGTGTGTTCTTAGGTAGTTTGTAGGGTGACAACTTCTTATAGGGATAAAATTTGAAATTCAAAACAATTTGCCGGCCATTTGTCCAATGCTGCCACCCTATGAGGAAACACCGTAGACGAAATCTCATGGAATTCGGAAAGCATTTAGGGGTGCCTCGAGTCACATGAATGAAACTGTCGCGCGGGAGAAATTTCAAGAATGAACGAGTTTCGACAACGCTTCAAAAACAAAAATGTTTCGAGAATGCAAGTGTATTATATAATTTAATAGAATTGTTTCCTTTATTTCATACTATAGATTATGCAAATCGATTAATTTATTTCATTAAATTAAATTTTCATAAATAAATCGTTAAATAATATGATGTGTATCAATCTTTGGATGATCAGCTTTTGGTGCTTCAAGTTCATTTTGCATACGACTGCCTGACTGAAACAACGCTTAGAAGTTCTCTCCCGATTCTTTTAAGATATCTAAGGTAATATTTTTTATTTTGATACATTGATTATATTATTATTGGAAATTGTTCTAGAAAAGTTTCATTAATTGTTGGCATAGTTTGATGTTTAAATTATATAAATTTGGAACTGAATTTGATTTCCTATGATAATATATATACAGGGCCGTCGAGAGGGGGGGTCAGGGGGGCCAGTGCCCCGGGGCCAGGGTGTCTGGGGGCCCGCAGGAGAATAAAAAAAATCGTAAAAAAATAAATAAGGATCATAATAATCATCAAGAAATTGTGACGTTTTTTTCATTCAGAGCTCCTTACATGTAATTTCTTACATGTAATATCTGAGTATCCTAAAAGTCAACATTAAAATTCATCAATCTGACATTTTTTCAAATGTGGCTTCCGTTCTCACGCTTTGTGGTATGATCGAAAGTAGCCAAGGTCAATAAACTTGAGAAATATTTAACCAAATCTCTCACTTGTGTTTTGGGTGTTGCACGAAGAGGTTTGAAACACTTGAACTATTGAATTACTTAATTTTTATAAAGTTAAATATTATATTATTAAAGTTATACATAATATATATATGGGAATGAACTCAGAATGGTTTATCATGTATATATATATATATATATATATAATATATATATATATATATATATATATATTAATAGATTTATTGCATATATATAATGCCTTGACACTTGGTGTGGGGGCCCGTAATGTTTTCTAGCCCTGGGGCCCGTTAATGGCTCTCGACGGCCCTGTATATATATATATATATACAATATAAATGAGATCTTTAAAAATGGAATCATAATACGAAAAAAATTAATGCTTTGATTCTTATTTTAATTTAATATACGTTTTCTTTTCTTTTCTTAGGCCCAATCACGACTACCCACACAGCGAGTCAAATTTGGCTCATTGGCCATCCCATACCCGAGATCAAGGGCGCACGGCTTCCTTCAATTGGAGACGTTTTACGCCTGTTTTTTCACTTTCACATAGAGCACAAGAAGACAGTGAACGACTCAGCGAAGGAGGTGGCATCATCAGTCATTGGTTACTGGGAGAAATCCCGGATACCTACCATCACAGAGAAGAGCATTGGTCGAAAAGTGGTAGATCTTTTTCTTACTTGGAAGCTTCTCCAGAAAATCGTGCTCGCGCTACGGAAACCCAGCGGAAAAAAGAAGATGAGTTCCGTGATAATTTGGAAAATCTTTTCGATGTCGCCCACCCTAAAGCGATGGAACTTTTGACCATCGAAGAAGATCGAGCCTTCCTTATTGCTCAGCGAGAAAAAGGGAGGAGGGGAGTAATGGGAGGAGTTGACAAGAAAATGGCTCATTCTGTCATGCGTCGGGAACAAACTGAAAGACGCCTAGCTCAGCACCACCCTCAAGCCAATATTACTTTTGAAAATATTGAGCTGGAATCTTCTTCTACGTCTGAAGCACCAAGTTCTGCGCCATCATCTGAACACTCACCGCCCGCCTCTCCTGAAAAACGCAAGTGTTATGCTCGTGGCACTATCCAAGTCATCACTCCCGAATTGGCAAGTACATTGGATCGCACAGGAATCAGTCATCGTTCAGCACACCGGATTATCGACGCTACGGCTAGAAGCCTCGGCCATAACTCACAAAAACTCGCGCTCAACTATGAGACCATTAGAAAATCACGAGAAAGGCTCTGTTCGGCGACGGCAGAAAAGATTAAACAAAGGTTCACACCCAACGAAGTGCTCACTGTTCACTGGGACGGAAAAATTCTACCAGACGATGAAGGTGGTCGGTGTGACCTGACGACTAGCCATTTTCGTAACCGGAGTTGATACCGAGAAGCTCTTGGGTGTACCTAAGCTGACATCAGGAACGGGTGAGGTCATCGCCTCGGTGGTACATGCTGCGCTCAAAGAATGGAATGTGTCAGAAAAGGTATCGGCTATGAGCTTCGACACTACAGCTTCAAATACTGGTTACTTGTCTGGGGCATGCGTAATTTTGGAGCAGAAACTCGGCCGCCGACTCTTATACCTTGCATGTCGCCATCACATCCTAGAACTTGTCTTTGAGAAGGCGTACATGGAATGCATGGGACCATCATCTGGTCCAGATATCCTCCTATTCTCCCGCTTCAAAGAGACGTGGAATACAATTTGCCAAGATAAGTACAAGACCCTGTCAGACCTTCCATCGAGTCTGAATGAGAATCGAGAAGAACTGATCGCTTGCTGGAATCTATTTCTGACAAAACATCAGCCGAGGGATGATTACCGTGAATTCTTGGGGTTGTCGATTACAATCCTTGGAGGTAATTTACCTAACTTTAGGTTTCGGCGACCTGGAGCACTTCACCGAGCACGTTGGATGGCAAAAGTAATTTATTCATTAAAAATCCTGCTGCTTTCCCATCAGTTCAGACTTACAACTCGTGAAATGTCTGGCTTAAAACGATTTGTATTTTTTGCCCTGGAGTTATATGTCAGCGCGTGGTTCACGGCCAGCAGTCCTTCATCTGCTCCCGCGAACGATTTGAAGCTTCTTCAAGACCTAGCAAAGTACCACGATGAAAAGATCTCAGCATCCTGCCTTAGTGTCCTCGGTCGTCACTTATGGTACCTCAGCGAGTACTTGATTGGTCTCGCACTCTTTGATAAAGGTATCAATGCAACGACGAAAAAGAATATCGCTCGATCAATCCTCGAAAAAGAAGCTGCTGAAGATCCTCCAAAGCGAGCCCCAATACCTGCTGTTTCTTCCATTTCAACAAAGCAGCTCTCGGACTTTGCCTCGAAAGGATCAAAGCTTCTCTTTGAACTTCTAAAAATTAATGATGGTTTCTTGTCCAAGGAACCAGAGACCTGGCCGGACGACGAAGATTTCAAGACTGGTTTGACTATAGTTGAAGGACTAAAAGTCGTCAATGACATGGCAGAGAGGGGAATTGCCTTGATCCAGGCCTTCAATACAAAGATTACGAAGAATGAAGAACAGCGCCAACATCTCTTGCAGGTTGTTGAGGATCATAGGAAGTCTCAGCCTGGTACATTGAAAAAGGGGTATGGCTTGAGGAAAAGCAAGAATTAATGGGTGGTCTACAATTGAATGAAAGACACCCTGGAATATATTTAGTAAATATATTATTTACTTATTACGATTGGAGTACGCCTGCACTTAAACCTTATGAACTAAAACTAACGTTTATTTACATTAATTAAAAAAAATATTAATTTATTTTTACTAGGTAATGAATAATTAATTTTTGTTATAAAGAGAATTATTTACCTCACTTGAGACACCCTTAAATATTATCTGAATGACCTAATATTTACAGTACATTGTTTTCTCATGTAGTAGCAGCATTGAACAAATGGCCAATAAAAAACTCCAACTTTCGATTTTTATTGTCACCCTAGTAGTTTGTGATTAGTAAGTATCGCTTACGTTGTGTGAATATATTTACTCGTTATCATAGTTATAACCAAATAACGCACAATATAACCCGATATCTTCTCTCAAATCCTATAATTATACTAGGGGTCTTTCAAAATATGACTTTCCGCCATTTTGTTTTTGGCAAAAATGTGGTGAGTGGAGGGTCCTAAAAAGAAAATATTATCTTTCTAGAAATTCTAGAGGTTCAGTACACCAAATTATGAGTGAAGCAAGACGGTTTAATATTTTCACTCCACCCTAATATATATATATATATGATACACACAGACCGTGCATGGAACAAGGAACTCTTCTGAGATAATTAAATCCACTATAGTCCGAATAAGTAATGGTAAATGACAAATACCATAGTTTTTCTTTTTCATGATGCTAGCCCGACGTGGGGTGAGGGAAGCTATATTTAAGGGACCTCTTTGCGAGTGACCCGTTGCCCATGTCGGGCTAGCATCATGAAAAAGAAAAACTATGGTATTTGTCATTTACCATTACTTATTCGGACTATAGTGGATTTAATTATCCCAGAAGAGTTCCTTGTTCCATGCACGGTCTGTGTGTATCATAAAAAACGCAGGGGACCATTCTGAGTTCATTCCCATCTTGAAACGGACATGTTATGTGCCTTGAAAAGTGGACGCTCAATTCTGCCAGTTGAGGTTTAAGTTTTGGTTTTTTGGTTAAAATATAATAGTTACCCCTTTTTCTTTGATGTATTCAATCTGACGTGAAGACAGCGAGTCTATTGCTTATATTGAGGTTCTAAATGTACCAGGGCTAGGCTGCTTTAAACCCTAGATCCATGTCTCAAAGCTGGATCCTGTCTGCTTTGCAGATAGCTGGTGAGGGGAGCTATATTTATGGGACCTCTTTGCGAGTGACCCGTTGCCCACGTCGGGCTAGCATCATGAAAAAGAAAAACTATGGTATTTGTCATTTACCATTACTTATTTGGACTATAGTGGATTTAATTATCCCAGAAGAGTTCCTTGTTCCATGCACGGTCTGTGTGTATCATAAAAAACTCAGGGGACCATTCTGAGTTCATTCCCATATATATATATATATATATATATATATATATATATATATATATATATATATGAATAAACTCAGAATGGTTCCCTGAGGTTTTTATGATACACACAGACCGTGCATGGAACAAGGAACTCTTCTAGGATAATTAAATCCACTATAGTCCGAATAAGTAATGGTAAATGACAAATACCATAGTTTTTCTTTTTCATGATGCTAGCCCGACGCGGGCAACGGGTCACTCACATAGAGGTCCCAAATATATAGCTTCCCTCACCAGCTATCTGCAAAGCAGAGAGGATCCAGCTTTGGGACAGGATCTAGGGTTTAAAGCAGCCTAGCCCAGCTACATTTAGAACCTTAATATAAGCAAAAGACTCGCTGCCTTCACGTCAGATTGAATACATCAAAGAAAAAGGGGTAACTATTATATTTTTAGCCAAAAACCAAAACTTATTACTTATTCTTATTATAACCTTATTATAAACTTACTTATAAACTTACTTACTTACTATAAACCATTACTTATTCGGACTATAGTGGATTTAATTACACAGGTCAACAAAAAAACTTTTTTTTTTCGTTGCCAAGGAAATTCGTACGAATTTAGGGTATTTTGGGGTTGCTGAATTCCAAAATGAAAGTAGTTTTTCCGATTTGGCTCTAGTTCTTGAGATAATGAATACCCTCAATTAATAGGAAACGTAACCATAACGCGTGCATATGGGAAACTATCGGAACATTCTAGATGGTGAGACCGAATAAAATGCCATTATGTATTTCATGTGTTTACTTTTGTGTGATTTGAGACAATTTCAATGCGATTTGTAAGTAGGCTCCGCCTGAACATTACATTTTTTGCATTTTTACGTGTTTCAATGGGGTACCAATTATCTCATAAATTAGAGCCAATCTAGCAAAACCGATGTCATATTCGGAATCAGCACCACAAAGTTACCCCAAAATCACTCTAATATGATTGGCAATAAAATGAGTGTTGACCAGTGATCCTAGAAGAGTTCCTTGTTCCATGCACGGTCTGTGTGTATTAGGGTGGCCCTTAGTTTGACATTTTGGAAAGTTCTACCTCTGACCTTCTCAGATGGTTCCATTTTGGTAAAACCTAAGATGAGTCAAATATGAGCCAGATTGAACAATATTTAGGAGTGGCTCAAGGGCTTTAAAGTTTGCCCCCTATTTGTGACCTCGATGACCTGTTTCCTTTTCTTTGCTTACAGGTTTTATACATGATGGCAACGCGCTCCCACGATTTTCTGGTTAGCCCCGCGGACGGGATCGAAGGAAGTAAACTCTCTTCGGGGAAGCAAGTTCTTGGCCACTTCTTGCATCGCCATATTGTTCTCAAAGAAGAAATCCGAACAGCAGCAACTCGGACCATCGAGCGAGTCGAAGAGTTCTGGTCTCGCGCCAGAATCCCAACCAAACATAGCCAGGATTCGATCAAAAAGCTTGAGCAACTCTTCTTCGAGTGGGAGGGGCTGAAGAAGAACAAAAGCCGTCGAACCCACACCCAACAAGCTAATGAAGCCACGTCCTTAGCCAAAGTCGAGGAACTTTTTGACGTAGCACACGCTTATGCCATGGAGCTCATCAAGAATCAAGAAGACAAGCTTTTCCTTGAATCTCAGCGGAAGAAGGGATGACCTGGCTCCCTGGGGGGGGTTGACAAGGTGCTGCTCC